>CM031601.1:74171943-74188384 GCA_018398815.1 Conus ventricosus | reverse complement strand
AGAGAGAGAGAGAGAGAGAGAGAGAGAGAGAGAGAGAGAGAGAGGGAGAGAGAGAGAGAGATGGCAGAGGGGGTGGAGATAGTAACATAACATACCTCGCTTGGACAAACCATTGCAGAAGTTGACTGTCAATGTCCTCATGTTTCGCCTTCCTATTCTTTTGCTGTAGCTGCGGGTCAATTGTACTGCCCAAGAACTGATTTTTGTATTTGTCCCTTTGTTTTACAATGTTGCACAGAGTAGCAAGAGGAATCTGAAATTCTTCAGCAATCAACGTCTTTTTCTTTTTCGGGTTTCTCTCCACAGCATCCAACATTTCGTTTTTTCGTTTCAGCGAAATTGTTTGTCTTTTGTGTTTGTCAGCCATCTTCACTTTACATTGTACAAAGCCTTGCCTTGCATTGAACATTCACTGGCGTGAAGAGAGAAACAGTGGGGGGGGGGGGGGGGGGGGGGGGGGGGGGGGGGGGGGAGGGGGGGGGGGGAGTGGGGGGGGGGGGGGGGTGTTCAAACACCTCTGTAATCAAGCGCCTGCGTTTTGTCTAGCTTACATCCGGATATCCCATCTCTTAGGCGACATCAAAGGGCCCAGATCCTGTCCCGCCAATTCCTGTGACCTGCATCGTGGAATTTTTTTTTGTTTGTTTTGTTTTTTTTTAATGTGTAGGCCCCACCGAGAAAATCTTTCGACAGCCGAGACTTTCTTACATCCGAGGTAAAGTTTCGCCAGGGTCAGCTAAACCTGCTTCTTACAAGCGAGTTTTCTTACAACCGAGTTTCTTACATCCGAGGTATTTTAAGTAATGTTAAAGAATCCTCTCAGCGGGGGAAAACCATTTGATTTCTTATAGCCGAGTTTTCTTATAACCGAGTTTCTTATAACCGGATTCTACTGTATTCCAAACATGATAATCGCCGTTTGATTCAGCTCAACGTCGCTGGCAGCGCCACCAATAAATCGCACCACCCTACGCTAGTCCGTATTCGGTAAGAAAAAATCGCGAAGAATGCCTACCAATCAGACGTTTCTACATTGCATTATTAATAAAATTAGTTGGGATGCTGCAAGTGTCCCCCTATGTGCTGTCTCAAATTCTGACATTCTGTGAAAAGTGTGTCCATTGTTTATGTTTCGTTTTTTCGTTTTTCTTTTGTCGTTTCCATTGAAGAGGTGAACATCTCTCTCTCTGTCTCTGTCTCTCTGTCTCTGTCTGTCTGTCTGTCTGTCTGTCTGTCTCTCTCTCTCTCTCTCTCTCTCTCTTCTCTCTCTCTCTCTCTCGTCTTAGATATGATTTTCTCCATCAGCAGTTTGGGTTACACTTGTTTAAAGATTTTCTTCAGTTCTTTTTCTGTCTTTTTTTTTCAATCTCTCTCTCTCTCTCTCTCTCTCTCTCTCTCTCTCTCTCTCTCTCTCTCTCTCTTCTCTCTCTCTCTCTTTCCAAATTTTGTGTATACTTTGCCATATTCATTTTATTGTCTCTTTTATACGTGCTAACTATTGTTCATTATTGTATATTTCTATATGCCCCCACCCCCACCCCACTGCTCTTCTTTCCCCTCCTTTTTTCTTTTTTTTTTTGTTGCCTTTTTTTTTCTTCATTGATATTCCATTGTCATTGCATGGTCGATTGCATGGTTTTGTTCATGCATTATTTCATTTCACTGCAAATTGTATTCCTTCTACGGACGAGGACTGGATATAAAAAAGCGCACCAGTGCTTATCTATTATCCTCGTAAATAACGAAATTCTCTCTCTCTCTCTCTCTCTCTCTCTCTCCTCTCTCTCTCTCTCTCTCTCTCTCTCTCTCTCTCTCTCTGTCTCTCTTTGGCTGGCTGGCTGCCTCTCTCTTTCTCTGTCTCTGTCTCTGTCTCTCTCTCCCTCGTTCTCTCTCTCTCCCTCTCTGCATCTGTCTATCTGTTTAGTATCTGCTAATCTGCTCCAACCCCTTCTCTCTCTCTCTCTCTCTCTCTCTCTCTCTCTCTCTCTCTCTCTCTCTCTCTCTCTCTCTCTCTCTCTCTCTCTCTGTTCATGCGGTTCTGTCTCTCACTTCAGTCGATCGCTATAATTGTGCATTTCTTTTTCTTTTCTTTAAAAAAAAAAAAATTTACATTTTCATTTTTTGTTTGTTGTTCAACATACAAAAAGAAAGACAAAAAACAAACAAACAAAAAACCCCACCAAACATGAAAAAAAATCAACAGCAACAGTCATAACTAGAAGTTAGGTATAAAGCAAGCAAACAACAACAACAACAACAAACCAAACAAACAAAGAAACAAACCACACACATACATAAAAGACATTAAAACCACACACATACATAAAAGACATTAAAACCACACACATACATAAAAGACATTAAAACCACACACATACATAAAAGACATTAAAAAAGAAAAAAAAGGAGTTTTAGCATAGCATCGTTTATGAATAAAAAGCATGATTACTTATTGACAAACATAAGGCAATGCTTTAATAAATATACATACACCTGTATATATCATATTATTCTAATTTTAATACCCAAAAGAGATGTATATATGCGTTTGATGAAAAAAAAAAAATATTGCAAGATAAATCAGCATGCATACACAAATAGTAAAGGAAAGACAGACGGATAGACAGACAGACAGACAGACAGACAGACAGACAGACAGACAGACAGACAGACAGACAGACAGACGAACAGACGAGCAAAGAAACAAGAAGACAGAATGGGTTGGGTCACAGCAAGTGAAGATAATATACGTTATTATCATAAGGTACATTATCTGTCGAGTATTATCTCTCGAGTACCAATATACAGATTTATTTCAGCAGCATACAAGGGCCACACAGGATATCCTCAGCAAAAGATCAAAACAAAACAAAACAGAAAAGGGGAAAAAATGGCATTAATTAGTCTAGTAATTGTTGTTATATAATGCATTATGCGCGTTTATTTATTGATGCAGAAAAGACATGTTCCAGAGACAGTTACTAAAGCAACTAGGTATTAGAAATTAAAGATTCATATGCAAGCCATCTGGCATGAAAATCCATGTGGTTCATGGTTAAGAATGAGTTATATTTTTCAATTCTATATCAATAGTTCAAAGTTTTCAAGAAAACTGCTACTTGTGGAAGACTGCCTCCTAACTTACACTTTATAGAAGTAATGTTTTGCTAAACGAATAATGAAGTAAAAAGTGTAATCAATTGCGATTGTTAAGTCGAAACCTAAAAGTACGAGAGACTCTGTTATGCATATATTTTGTGCGTGAGTGCATTTCTCTTTTACTAAATCAATAAACCTACTCCAAAAACATTTGAGATGAGTACATTTCCAAAGCATATGGTCAATAGAATCTTTAAATAATCCGCAAAAACTGCATTTACCATTATCAGTAACTCCGATTTCTTTCAAAATAACATTTGTACCTAAGCACCTGTGAATTATTCTCAGCTGAAACCACTTGAGTTTTACATCTGTGATCTTATGTGCATAAAAGAAGCATGAATTCCTGTCATGAGCTTGTGAAGGTTTGATGTCCCATTTGTCACAGCACGGAGCTCTCAACTGATTATCAGTCAGTATATCGTAATAAGTCTTTGAACCTTTATAAGTGGCAAACAATATCTTATAACAGAGTGGAGGAGTAATACATTTGTTGTTTTCGATGGTAATGGAATTCTTTATGAATTCAATTATTGTTAACTTATAAGTTAGAAAATCAATGTTGACATCATATTTCCCCTTAAAGTGTCCGTGGGAAAGGAACTGACCATTACCGTTAAAAAAAAAGTGTGAGGTAATAGACAATTTTGTTTAGAAGCATTTTACAGACAATTAATGTATCTTTTCCCAACTTGAATAGGTTTGTTCAAGCAAACTGGTTCGGCAAATAGTTCAGCGAAATTTTTTGGCGGACATTTGTAATTTTAAAAAGTTTGTAAGCTTCAAGGACGTCTGCCCAGAACGGACTATATTTTGTAAAATTTGAGACAATCTCTGGTGTTTACTCATATGAGGCCAATGAGGAAAATCACTAAGAAGAACAATTGTTTCCATTTGTGGTTTGATCTTTCAGTCCTACGGATCCAGGATAGTTTTAAAGATGTGGCGTAGGTTTTTGCCTCAGGAAGACCAATACCTCCATTCCGTATGCTTTTATGCACTGTTTTTCGACTGATTTTTCTGTTTTTCTTTTTATTCCACACAAACTTGTAACACATTTTCTGGCATGTTTGAAAGAAAACATCTGGTGGGTTTGGTAGAAACAGCCAAAGATGAGTCAATTTTGAAAGGATGATGGATTTCAAAATTGCTACTCTACCTAGGGGCGTAATCTGGCGTTTTACCCATATTTTGAACAAATGATTTACGTCTGCAAGTCTTTCTGCGTAGTTTATTTCTAAGCAATCTTTCCTTTCAAGTCGTTTGTGAACCATATACCAAGTATTCGAAATTTTTGTGGATTCCAGACAATTTCTAAGTGGTCCATGTAGTGGTTTTGACTATTTTTTACACTTCCAAGCCAAACTGCGCTCGTTTTGAGACCTGAGACACAGTCAAATCTAAAAAGAACTTCAATAGAAGTTTCAAAAGATTTCTTATCCCCTGCGAGTAAAAACTCAGTGTCATCAGCATACTGAGATATCTTAAATTCAGTTTCATTCATTCTAATTCCCCGAATATCTCGATTTTCCCTGACCATAATGACTAATATTTCGACACAGACCACGAACAGATATGATGAAATTAGGTCTCCTTGTCGACATCCTTTTTTTTTTCCTTTAAAAAAAAAAGTATCGAACCAATGTGAAATCTGTCCACCGCCTCGTATAGTAGGAGTGAACGCTCACACAAGTGAATGGAGATGATCGTGTAGCACCTGGATGTACTTCTTGTGAATGGAGATGATCGTGTAGCACCTGGATGTACTTCTTGGAGTTCGTTGTTCCTGCTACGATGACCAGATCACCTACACCGAAGTGTGAAACATAGCCGTGAGTTTGAAACATAGCCGCGAGTTTGAAACATAGCCGCGAGTTTGAAACATAGCCGCGAGTTTGAAACATAGCCGTGAATTTGAAACATAGCCGCGAGTTTGAAGCGACTTTGAAACATAGCTGCGAGTTTGAAACGACTTTGAAACATAGCCGCGAGTTTGAAACATAGCCCCGAGTTTGAAACATAGCCGCGAGTTTGAAACGAGTTTGGAACATAGCCGTGAGTTTGAAACATAGCCGTGAGTTTGAAACATAGCCGTGAGTTTGGAACATAGCCGTGAGTTTGGAACATAGCCGTGAGTTTGGAACATAGCCGTGAGTTTGGAACATAGCCGTGAGTTTGAAACATAGCCGTGAGTTTGGAACATAGCCGTGAGTTTGGAACATAGCCGTGAGTTTGGAACATAGCCGTGAGTTTGAAACATAGCCGTGAGTTTGAAACATAGCCGCGAGTTTGAAACGACTTTAAAACACAGCCGTGAGTGTGAAACATAGCCGCGAGATTGAAACATATCCGCGAGTTTGAAACGAGTTTGAAACATATCCTCGAGTTTGAAACGAGTTTGAAACACAGCCGCGAGTTTGAAACGAGTTTGAAACATAGCCGCGAGTTTGAAACATAGCCGTGAGTTTGAAATATAGCCGTGAGTTTGGAACATAGCCGTGAGTTTGGAACATAGCCGCGAGTTTGAAACATAGCCGCGAGTTTGAAACGACTTTAAAACATAGCCGTGAGTTTGAAACAAAGCCCCGAGTTTGAAACATAGCCGCGAGTTTGAAACGAGTTTGAAACATATCCGCGAGTTTGAAACATAGCCGCGAGTTTGAAACATAGCCGTGAGTTTGGAACATAGCCGCGAGTTTGGAACATAGCCGTGAGTTTGAAACATAGCCGTGAGTTTGAAACATAGCCGTGAGTTTGAAACATAGCCGTGAGTTTGAAACATAGCCGCGAGTTTGAAACATAGCCGTGAGTTTGGAACATAGCCGTGAGTTTGAAACATAGCCGCGAGTTTGAAACGATTTTAAAAAATAGCCGTGAGTTTGAAACAAAGCCCCGAGTTTGAAACATAGCCGCGAGTTTGAAACGAGTTTGAAACATATCCGCGAGTTTGAAACGAGTTTGAAACACAGCCGCGAGTTTGAAACGAGTTTGAAACATTATAGCCGTGAGTTTGAAACATAGCCGTGAGTTTGGAACATAGCCGTGAGTTTGGAACATAGCCGTGAGTTTCACACTATAGGCGCATTGCTGGTGGTTCACGTTCTACGTTCATGCATTTTTGTCGACACTTTTCAGTTGCAAAGTGAGAGGACTGCAGGCGGAAATCTAAACAAATCTTAAATAAATGTTAGCGAACCGCCCAGAGAAACGTGGACAAACGAGTCACAAGACAAAACACAACGCGTTTCAACCTCTTAGGTCTTCCTCAGGTGAGAAACAAACGAATAGAACAACGAAAATTCACTTAGCTTTAATCGCTTCAGAGTTCAGCGCAAGGAAGAAGGCGTTGAATGAGAACGAGGCGTTGAATGAGAATGAGGACAGCCTCGTTCTCATTTAACGCCTTCTTCCTTGCGCTGAACTCTGAAGCGATCTGAAGCGATCAAAGCTAAGTGAATTTGTTATGTTCTATGCGTTTGTTTCTCACCTGAGGAAGACCTAAGAGGTCGAAACGCGTTGTGTTTTGTCTTGTGACTCGTTTGTCCACGTTTCTCTGGGCGGTTCGCTAACATTTATTTAAGACACTTTTCAGAACACAAAAGAAGCAAGTTCTAGAAAATAGAAATAAATGCAGTAAAGTTTTGGAAAAAAAAAAGTAGATGGCAAGTCTGGATCTATTAATTTTCAAGGATTTTCTTCATTTTTCCCCCTTGTTGTTGCTGTTGTTGTCGTTGTTGTTGTTTTCTTCTTCTTCTTCTTCTCTTCTTCTTCTTCTTCTTCTTCTTCTTCTTCTTCTTCTTCTTCTTTAATGATAGTTTCTTGTGGCTACCGGTGCAACAATTTCTAAAAAAAGAAATAAATGCAATGAAATTTTGGAAGAAAACAGAGGACAGGGCCTACATCTACTAATTTCACTATTTTTCAGGGATTTTCTTCATGCGTTTCATCATCATCATCATCATCATCATCATCTTCTTCTTCTTCTTCTTCTTCTTTCTTCTCTTTCTTCTTCTCTTCTGATCGAAGTAAAACACATACATTTTGAATGCATGACTCATTATCCACGCTACTAACAACGTTTGAGCACCCTTTCTTAACTCTTCAAATTGTCATTATACTGACAGCATTTTCAAGTGGGTTATCTTTATTTAGGAGAGTATGGGGAGAGGAAAGAGGAGGGGGGGGGGGGGGTAGTCAAACATTCAATATTTTTTAAACGTTCTAGGGTTTCGAGGATCACGTTTGCAAACAAGCGGATTAGAAGGTGTGTGCAATACTCTTCTTGTAACTCATTGACTGCTTAGCACGTCAAATGGCGTGCCATGATGTCATGTCATACACGCGTTTTAAAATCTCAGAATGACAGAAATTCATACGGGAAACCAGGTTGAACGAATTTGAAAAGGGAAGCAACACTTGAAAGACTTAGTAGAGCTTTGACAAGTTACATTTAACTCCCTTGTTCATCGTCGACGCACTTGGAGAAGGATCTGAGCATAGATATAAACTAGGCTGGCAATGGAAAGGGAAGAAGGGGGGGGGGGGGGGGGGGGGGTTACAGGTGGGGGTTGAGGGTAGGGTACGAAGCAGGAGCACCTGCCAGTATAGCGGTTTTGGTAAATCACCTCAAAATAGATTGAAATTACAAGCATTATTTTTCACATTTTATTGAGACAGGAAAGGGACACATGCGCGCGCACACACACACACACCACACACACACACACACACACACACACACACACACACACACACACACACACATACACATCCTCTCCACATTGCATAGACTTACTGTATTTATTATACATGCTGGACCAATATTTACTCCTAAAATACCAAACTGTCTAAAAAAGAATTTTTCAATCAAGTATCATATACTGTTTTTTTGTTTTTGTTTGTTATTTGTTTTTTTGTTTTTTTTAAAAGGAAGAAAATAAGACCAATGGTGAAAAGGGAGAAAAAAGTACCGGAATTAGAAAAGGAAGACACTAACAAGGTCTCACCACTCTACCTAGCCTCATTCTTTCGGGGTTTCAGTTCAAAATTTTCCCCGAAGATGGAGTATGGCTGCCTTAATGGCGGGATAAAAAAGGGTCATACACACAAAACTCCACTGCCTGGCTATACAGGGAGTGTCCGCAGGAGTATCAGCCTGCGTACGCAGAGAGAGAGAGAGTTCAAAATTGATGACAGGGAGGGCCTAGCGCTAGTTTGAAATGAAGGTTTAAAAATGTCAAAATTCATGTACAGGCGACATGCCACAATTAGGTTTTTGCACTAAAACACTACATAACCCATGTCAGCCTTTTGAGGCCCACCATAAATTTGAGCCAGCATTTCATGTTAAACTGATAATTGATCAAAAGAACAACTCCCAACAATTATTCCCCTTGTTTGGGGGGGGGGGGGGGGGGGGGGGGGGGGTGATTTCCACCTTGGAACCACCCTTGATGGCCATATGAAAGAATATGAGGAGAATCAACTTTCAGACTATGAAAATTCTCAAGACAATCTAATTGCGCCAGTCTATAAATACTCGACTCCTTAAGCAAGTTCCAAACGAAGTGACTGAGGGCGGAAAAAGAAGCAACATTTAGAAAGAAAAGGGGTTAGTTACCGCCACGGATACAGACAAACAGATTACAAGACAAAACACCTGAATCAAGGCCTCGGAGCATTAATTTTTGGTGTGCAGCCACTCTGAGAAAACAGCGCTGACCGTTCCATGATTTCTACGAAAGGGGTTAAAAAATGAGCTGTTTGAGAATACCGTTGGGGAACACGATCGCGCTCGGCCAACAAGTGAAACTTGGGGTGCCAGAATGAATTCCGCGATCGACGATCATTAATCCTCTGAAATGCACGGATTCGCGGTCCATTCCGAGGCCTGAACACGCAGTGGCGTGGGACAAAGTGGTAGGTGGCATCCTCTCTCTCTCTCTCTCTCTCTCTCTCTCTCTCTCTCTCTCTACCACGGCATGCACGGCTTCTTTTGCAGCGCCTTCAGACACGGCATTATCAAAGCATTAGGAATTCAAACAAGCTAAAGGGAAACCATTTCATTTTTTTTTTTTTCAACTGGCAAATCTCAGTAGGCCTAATGGCACCCCAGAAGTTTGACAATGACCTGGTACGGGGTTATACTTACAATGATCCTTTGTGAAACAGTAGAAAGAAACTCGCGGAGAGCGTGGCGAGTTCTTTCTACTGTTTCGCCGAGAGTCCTCAGAAGAGAAGCCCCCTTCAAGCAAGTGTTTTGGTCCTTATCTCCTGACACTCTAGGGGGGTTGGGCCACACCCGGTTCATGACTCCGGATGTCCCCCTGCTGCCCCTTTTTTTTCCCATCTTGGGACAAGCCATGGCTGGGATTCGAACCCATGACCTTCTGGACATGCTCATTTTCCACTTAATGACTCGCACTCTAACCACTGAGCCACAGGGACACCTGATATTTGTAGGAAATTTAAGCCTTATGAAGTTCACTTTTGTTCCCTCTTGACCAGATCCAGCTTGAACACCTCTCTGCCGCTTCTGCCATTGCTTTCAGGGCTCTGGTTTTTTCCCTCCCTGCAACTGAGAGCTGTTTCATGAGGCTGTATGCAGACGTTCCTACAAACCCCGTAGCTCCAATTTTTGCAGTGAGGACTTTGACCTGATAGCCTTCTCTCCTCAGGCTGTTTGCCAGATCAGCATACTTTTCAGTCTTGTAGATTTGAGCTGCGTCGATTCTGTTCTCATATGGCACCGTGAGCTCGATCATGATCAGCTGCTTGGTTGACTGAGAGTGGACTACTATGTCTGGTCTCATGCCACTCACAGATATAAAGCAACCGGGAGGTTTATTCAGGTGTTACTAAACTTTCCTGAACTGGATTGAGCTCGCAAAAAGACTGTGAAGTGGTTTATACATGATAAACTAAACTTTCTACCAAATCATGTTTTAAAGCCTACTCGTTTCCAATCCCCCCACCCCCCCCCCCCCCCCTTGTGGCTCCTTCTCTCTCTCTCTCTCTCCCTCCCTCTCTCTGCCTTCCCTTCTGATCCCCACACCCTTCCCACCCCACCCCACCCCATCCCCCACCCCCACACACACCACACGCTTCCCAATCCGGCCTTCAGTCCGGCCTTCTTTCTGTATGTGTGGCAGGCATAGTGATTTGGCTGAACATGGGGCAATTTCTGCCAGGCCTGTTTTGTTCCAACCTGTCGCACTTGCCTCAATAAAGAAGCGGACATAGAGACACGAAAGTCTGACAGTATTTGCCTATGCTCTCAAACTCGGCGTGAAAATGTGAAAGGTCTCTTTTAGAAGTTGTCCCTAGCATGAGGAAATGAGTCACTGTGTAGGAGTTACGGTTCCTTGGTGGTACTTTAGCCGCGTGGGAGAATTGTTTGTCATTGCGCGCGCGTGTGTGTATGTGTGTGTGCGTTCGAGCGTGCGGGCGTGGACACACGCGCGCATGTGTGTGTGTGTGTGTGTGTGTGTGTGTGTGTGTGTGTGTGTGTGTGTGTGTGTGTGTGTGTGTGTGTGTTTGTGTGTAAGCGCGGGCGCGCATGTGCATGTGTGCTTGTGTGTGTGTGTGTGTGTGTGTGTGTGTGTGTGTGTGTGTGTGTGTGTGTGTGTGTGTGTGAGTACAACCTTGAGTTAATCTGACAATAAATTATTTTCAGTCAGTCAGTGTGTGTGTGTGTGTGTGTGTGTGTGTGTGTGTGTGTGTGTGTGTGTGTGTGTGTGTGTGTGTGTGTGTGTGTGCACGCATGCACGCGCGCGCACACACACACACACACACACACACACACACACACACACACACACACACACACCACACAGACGCGCGCGTGCGCGCACACACATGCATACATACACACACACCTAGCCCCCTGTCTCCCAACCCTCCTCCCTCCCCGCCCCCTCTGCCCTGCTTTATTTTTCTATGTTTTTCTAAAAATTTATCATTTGATTTTTGTTAATGATCCTCATCATCAAAGAGCAAAAAGCAAGGAGTAAAAAAAAGATTGCTACACTCAGAAATTCGGCAGTTTCTTACACTGTCAGCTCACTGTAATGGTGATACACCTGTTAAGAACTTGACACAGTAGACAAAAGGACATGCACTTTCCAAAACAGAAGATGGAGATTTGTAAACCGTGGTTCTTTCTTTTTTTGTTTTTTGTTTTTTTTTGTTTTCTTACGTGAAATCTTAAATTTTAGGGACAATGTAAACTCATAATGTTATACATCAGCTTCTCCTATTAAAGCGCAACGGATACACCAGAGAAAGGTCTTGCTTCAACGCAAATGCAGCCTATATATATATATATATATTATATATATATATATATACGACTTCGCCTTCTTCTTCTTCTTCTTCTTCGGCGTACGCAGGCTGATACTCCTGCGGACACTCCCTATATGGACAGACAAGTATTCATCCCATCTACCCAACAAAGGGAGTGGAGTGTTGTGTATATGACCGGTTTTTTTTTTTAATCCCGCCATTAAGGCAATAAATACAGAAAGTCCATGGCGAAAAAACAAAAGGAAAAAAAAAAAGGACACAGATACATACACTGCTGGTCAGGAAAATTGAGCAAACACTCTGAGACGGGCATCCATTGAGTGGATGAAACTCCACGGTGTGGTTCCAGTCCTACTGAGCCCGCAGCACTCTCAGCTCTGGGTAGGACACGGTCACGAGCCGAAAAATCCCACAAAAAGAAATAGCTTTTCCCCCGAAGTCGGAGTGTGGCTGCCCACGTGGCGGGGTAATCAAAAACGGTCACACACGTAATGTTCTCATCCCTAGCTGATGCATTTGTATCATAGTTTCAAGTGCTTTGGCTGTTCGGGTGATCCCTGGAGTCTTTTAGCCAGGGTACGACAACAACAACAACACCACCACCACCACCACCACCACCAACAACAACAACAACAACGAAATAGCTTTGATGGGAATCGAACCCACGACCCTCTCAGCCGGGAATCCGCTGACAGCTGACCACTGTGCCACGGCGGCTGGTTCACCACTATGGCAAAACAACATCCAGGCAGGTGTAAGTATGCAACATGTGCCATTTGACCACGGCGGCTGGTTCCTAACTACGGCAAAACAACATCCAGAGAGTCGTAAGTATGCAACATGTGCCATTTGACCACGGCGACTGGTTCCTAACTACGGCAAAACAACATCCAGAGAGTCGTAAGTATGCAACATGTGCCATTTGACCACGGCGACTGGTTCCTAACTACGGCAAAACAACATCCAGAGAGTCGTAAGTATGCAACATGTGCCATTTGACCACGGCGACTGGTTCCTAACTACGGCAAAACAACATCCAGAGAGTCGTAAGTATGCAACATGTGCCATTTGACCACGGCGACTGGTTCCTAAACTACGGCAAAACAACATCCAGAGAGTCGTAAGTATGCAACATGTGCCATTTGACCACGGCGACTGGTTCCTAACTACGGCAAAACAACATCCAGAGAGTCGTAAGTATGCAACATGTGCCATTTGACCACGGCGAATGGTTCCTAACTATGGCAAAACATCCAGGAAGGTGTAAGTATTGTCTATTATTCTGACCTGACTTTATATGTACTGCATGCAAAACTGTATTGTTTACGCTTGAACCGATGAACTTGATAAGTGCGCCTGTGTCGGTAGGTGTGTGTGTGTGTGTGTGTGTGTGTGTGTGTGTGTGTGTGTGTGTGTGTGTGTGTGTGTGTGTGTGTGTGTGTGTGTGAACACATGTTAGTGCGAGTGTTTGAGTGTGTGTTGAGCGCAATGAGTTGATCCCAAGAATTGCGCTATATAAAATCTATACATTATTATTATTATTATTATTATTATTATTATTATTATTAAGTATGCAACATGTGCCATTTGACCACGGCGGCTGGTTCCTAACTATGGCAAAACAACATCCAGGCAGGTGTAAGTATGCAACATGTGCCATTTTACTGCATTTTCCATGAGGCATTTCAAGGTGAGAAATGTCTTAATCTTTATTATTATTATTATTATTATTATTATTATTATTATTATTATTATTATCATTATTATTATCATTATTGAGACTTAGATACTTGATATGAAATGTTGGTCCATAACCTTTAAATTAGCAGTGATAAACAATGTGACAAATTAAAAAAATAGAAAAATCGACAGTTTTGTCAGTCTTAAATGGGTATAAGGCCAACAGGTATACAGCCTTTTATTTCTGCTGCGAGAGACATGATTTGTCAGATACTGGAAGCTGCTTTGAAATTCTGTCCATAAATCGTGTAAATAAGAAACATTTCAAAATAAAGTCAGGAATTTAACATCGCCGGGGGGTTGCAGGGTGGTGGAGGGGGCAAGGAGGGGGTAGGGGGGGGGGGGGGGGGGAGGGGGAGCGGGAGGACGGAAGAAGGGGAGATGATCAGTGTTTGAGATTCGCGCCTTGCCATATATCATTCCGTTACAGTATTCCCTGTAACACGTTACATTCTGTCGTGGAACAGTTTTGATCTTGCTTAACTGAATTGTTTGGTATTCATGAAAACGTTTGACCAGGAAACCTTGTCTCGCAGCCTTCTCTCTCCACCAAAGACTGCTCCGGGTATCTTAAAGACTCAAGTCAGACTTCAAAGTAACCTACATAGCCTTGCGACTTTATGGCTAGACTGAACAAGGTCATCGGTTTACTAGACTCAGAATCAGCTTTCTTGCAATGCTCTCTCTCTCTCTTTGCATTCATGCGTGCGTGCGCGCGTGTATGTGTGCGCGCTCGCTCGCTGTGTGTGTGTGTGCGTGCGTGCGTGCGTGCGTGCGTGCGTGCGCGCGTGCGTGCGTGTGTGTGTGTTTCGACTGTCTTCTATCTGTCTGTCTGCCGGTCTGATTGTCTCTTTGCCTATATCTGTCTCCGTGTCTGTCTGTCTGTCTCACTCTCTCTCTCTCTCTCTCTCAGACGGTTGTTATCTTTGTTCTGCAGCCTGTGGCTTCACTTACATTAGTGATGTGGTCTGCTAACCTCTTCAGTCGTACAGCACACAAAAAGTATCCGTTTTGCCATGCCTGCGTTGCAATGCATCCGCAACACTTACAGCCTTGCGTTCCGCTATGATGAAAGAAAGTATGCCCGTACTTCGAAGGATGGTCACACGCCACAATTGGAGAAGATTGTCCTGCTGCATGCACTGTTTGGAGAAGACCACATAGCCTTCTGAGACACACAATACAGTGCCAGTTGAGTGCTTTTCAGATCCAGTTGAAAATGTTTTTTCACTGAGTATCCCTTTTCTATGTTTTATTGCCTGTGAAGATTTCTGTTGAAGATGATTTTTAGAAGCTCAGCTGTCCCATAAAGCCGTTTCAGGGCCATTCTCATGCAGGAAAAAAGTCATTCATTTAAAAAAAAAAAAAAAAAAAAACAGACAGCGGGCGCGCACACGCACACGCACGCACACACACACACACACACACACACACACACACACACACCACACAACACCACACACACACACGCACGCACACACACACACACGACACACACACCACACACACACTAGACACACACACACAACACACACGCGCGCACACACACACACGCACACACATACAGAGCACGCACGCACGCACGCACGCACGCACGCACGCACGCACGCACACACACACACACCACACACACACACTCACAGACACACACACACACACCACACACACCACACACTCATGTAGAGCAAAAAATTCGTACCAAAATGGCGACATTAATGACATCCTAAAGCACACACAACACACCCACACACACACACACAACACACACACACACACACACACACCACACACACACCCACCCACGCACACACACAACCACACACACACACGCGCGAGCGCGCATACACATACAACGAAGTGGCTGGATTAGTGACATCCTAAAGCACACCACACACACACACACACACACACACACCTCCACAACACCCACCACACACACGCGCGAGCGCGCATACACAAACAACGAAGTGGTGGATTAGTGACATTCTAAAGCACAGAAAACGAAGTCATGTGGAAGGCATCAGCGGTCCAGTTGCTTCTTTTGCCCTAGAATGAAAAGAAATAAATGAAACAAGCAGCTAGCTAACCAGCCAAACAAACTGGAATGACGTTTTGGGAAGTTTCAACTGTGCGGGGGGGGGGGGGGGGGGGGGGGGGGGGGGGTTAGACATATTGCTACCTGAAGTTAGACGTTGTCTCCACAAAAAGAAAATGCACTACTCCTCGTAGTTTTCGACAGCCATCGGCCATCTTCCTCAGCGATGCTGTTGCTGACTGAGTGAACTCTCTCTCTCCCTCTCTCCCTCTCTCTCTCTCTCTCCGTCTCTCTTTCTCTCTCTCTCTCTCTCTCTCTCTCTCTCTCTCTCTCTCTCTCTTGTCTCTTCTCTCCGTCTCTCTCTCTCTCTCTCTCTCTCTCTCTCTCTCTCTCTCTCTCTCTCTCTCTCTCTCTCTCTCTCTGTCCTCTCTCCTTTTTGAATCGAGAGTTCACTCAGTCAGCAACAGCATCGTGAGGAAGATGGCCGGATGGCTGTCGAAAGCTACGAGTGAGTAGTGCATTTTCTTTTGTTGGAGACTAGATCTAACTTCAGGTAGCTATATGGAATGACGTTGCCTCAAACGAACAAACAAACAGAACAAACAGACAAACAAATAACAGCCACAACAACAAAGAGGGAAGATACTGACAACGGACACTGCAGAACGGCAGCTAACGGCCAGGTTTGAACAGTTCGACCGTCAGACTACCTTGTCATCAGATCGCAAAACAACAACAACAACAACAACAACAACAACAAAAGCTGGCTTGTGATAAATTGGAATGAAATTGAGAATTTTCTTGAATAAAGATGAATATTTCATAAATAGCAGTAGACGACAGTAAGAATTAAAGGAGAGAGAGAGAGAGAGAGAGAGACGGAGAGAGAGGAGAGAGAGAGAGAGAGAGAGGAGACGCACACACACACACACGGAGACAGACAAACAGAGAGAGAGAGAGAGACGCACACACACACGGAGACAGACAAACAGAGAGAGAGAGAGAGAGAGAGAGAGAGAGGAGAGAGAGAGAGGAGAGAGAGAGAGAGAGGAGAGAGTGAGAGAGAGAGAGAGGAGAGAGAGAGAGAGGCAGGCACGTGGGAGGGGGGGGGGGGGGGGGGGTAGGGGGAGAGAGTGATGAAAAAGAGGAAACTGCAGTCACAGAATACCCAGAGGGTGAGTATACGATCTAACCTGAAAACAC
>CM031601.1:74162532-74165943 GCA_018398815.1 Conus ventricosus | reverse complement strand
GCGCTGCGTGCTGTGCGTGTGTGCCGCGGGGTGCGCGACCCTCCTCTCTTTGTGTGTGTGGTGTGTGTGTGTGTGTGTGTGTTGTGTGTGTGTGTGTTGTGTGTGAGCGAGCGTGTGCGAGTGTGTGTGCGTGTGCAAGAATCAAGGACGCATGTTAATGCGCATCAGAGAGTGTGTTACATGCTGTAACAGGAACAGTATCAATGTCAAGAAACTGAAACCAATTGGTAGAATCATCAAATAAAACACTCACAGGATTGTGTAGCAAATAGTTGCAAAATGACAAAGGAAAATGATATGAATTCAACCTGCTGGAGAGCCGTAACCCAGTGGATCCGTCACAAAGATGAACTTCGGATTCGCGAGATTATTCCTCTCTTCTCGAACAGCCGAGTTCTACATAATCTCCACCGAATGTTTCTTGACACACACGTCATATGTTTACAGAATTTCATTCTAAGAGAATTTAAGCGCATTCTGTACATTAAAACTTATAACCCCGAGACAAAGAAGCAAGATGATTGGTTGATAACCTTCCAAATTAACTTCAGCTCTAGATTGACCACTCTTGTGACAATTCTGAAAATTTGACTTCTAGTTAGTTCCAAAACAAGGTGACTGAGGGCAGAGAATGAAGCAAATAAAATAAAAAAATAAAAAAAGACGGTATTAGTTCCGTCAGACGATACAGACTAACAGATTGTGTTTTGTCCTGCAATCTGTTGGTCCGGATCGTCTGGCGGAACGTAATCTGTTTGTCTGTATCGTCTGGCGGAACTAACGCCATGTCTTTTTTTTACAATTTTCTTGTATCCAGCCGACGCAACGAGAAGACCATAGCGTGACAGCACCACTTCAAGACCTGAAGAGGGAGTCAATAAGGTCAGGAGGTGCCAAAGTTCAGTCATTGCTACAGCATAAAATCATCAGCAACATCGTGGACATCCGTCCGGACCCCTACCTCACCTCACCTCACCTCACCTCACCTCACCTCACCTCACCCCACCCCACCCCACCCCACCCCACCCCACCCCACCCCACCCCACCCCACCCACCTCACCTCACCTCACCTCACCTCACCTCACCTTGCTATTATTCCTGAACCCGTTCAGGCATTTTCAAAAGTTCAAACGATTTCCACTAGAACCAACAACTGAAGTAAGATTTATCTGGATCTTCCAGCCAGCAAGAAGGCGGGGGGGGGGGGGGGGGGGGGGGGGGGGGGGAGCTGAGAAACACGTCCTGCTAATGGAAGGTGTCCCTGGTTGAAGCCAGGCAGGACCATTGAAGTCCAGAGGCTGTGACGATGGAGATTATGCCCTGGTCACTGCTTTGGGAGCGTGGCTGGCCAGGATGGAGTCGTGAACACTGGTCAAATCGCCTGTTGTTGTTGTTGTTGTTGCTTGTGCTAACAGCATTCACACACCGTGTCAATAGTCAGTTGTCGGGCAGCCGACACTGAAGATGAAGACTAAAAAGTTTCTGAAATTTTCACCTGATGTCTTGCTTGTAACATTCACACAAACAAACAGTATTAACAATAACCAGCTATACTATGCACTATATACGTTAATACAAGGAATGAGAGTGTGGCACGAATTTTTTTGTGAAGGACTGGCACAGCCTGGGTAAGCTTCATGGACCTGTTCCGAAACAAAAGTCAAGGGAAGATAAACCCTGTTCTCCATTGCAGTTGGAGTTACCTTTTCTCAGTTCATGGGACAAGCAAATAGATCCAGAGAGAGACTTACTTGATATGAAGCGCACACCAGGATAACGATCAGAATACGGACTCTGTATTTTTACAGGCACACCGTTTCACATCCATGTTTTGGCATTGGCTTTCGCTGATTGAACTGTTCAGCTGACCGATGGGACAAAATTTCTTTCGAACGCGTCCACCAACGGTATCAGTCTCATACAAAACGGTGAGGTCACTCTCGCTGAACGCGAGCTTAATACAAATTACCTCCCTTGCAGATTTCCGAACTTTGTCCATTGGAATGAGATGTGTTGCCTGCTGCTTTCTTCGGTTTTTGCCTGAATAGATTTCTGACCAGCGCACTGGCCCCTCTGTGACTAGGGAGGAAGCCATCAGGGGCCCTCTGAGAGTGGACTGAAAGCAGTGTTACTGATGAAGGAGATTTCCTCGTCATTGCTCACTTCTCCTGACATCAATAGGACGTAGGACAGTTTACCGTCAATGGTTAACTGGAAGTTTTGACCGATGCCATCCTACTGATAATGGTAATGATGTTCAGATGGGTCATCAACTCCACACACACACACACAAACACGCGCGCGTACATGCGCGCACGCACGCACGCACGCAAGCACACACACACACAAACACACATGTATGTATGTGTATGTACATCTATCTATTTATCTATCTATCTATCTGTGTGTGTGTGTGTGTGTGTGTGTGTGTGTGTGTGTGTGTGTGTGTGTGTGTGTGTGTGTGAAACACACACAGAGAGAGAGAGAGAGAGAGAGGGAGAGAGAGAGGAGAGAGAGAGAGAGAGAGAGAGAGAGAGAGAGAGAGAGAGAGAGATTGGACCTTTATTTCCATTTGGACAATCTCTTTTAAGTTCAAAATAAAAACAAAAAATAAGCGAGGAAAACGACGACATAATAAAACAATACTAAATGAGGGGGGGGGGGGGGGGGGGGGGGGGGGGAGAAAAAAAAAGCAGAAAAATTAATAAAGAAACTTAGTACAGAGAAGCAAAACAGTATCTATTAAAAACAAAAAGCAAAAACAAAAACAAACAAAAAACATTGAGGGAAATCGACCATTCAGCAAAATGACAGCTGCAAGCATAAACCTATTTACTGCTATGTGAAGGTTTTCGCCCTAAACGATGTGTGTGTGTGTGTGTGTGTGTGTGTGTGTGTGTGTGTGCCTGCCTGCCTGCCTGCCTGCGTGTGTGTGTGAGAGAGAGGATTTTTTTTCCTCCACCTCCTCTTGTTGTTGTTGTTGTTGTTCTTCTTCTTCTTCTTCTCGAGTTGAATGTGATTCGTGAACACTCGTGAGACCAGACCAACAGGCTAATGTACTCAAGTACTTGACGAGGCAAAGCCACATATCTCACGTCAGATTCAACGTGTTCTAGCAACCCGCTCTTACTGTCTGTGTCCTCCTTGCTTCTATTTGTAACTCCCCCACCCCACCACCCCTACCCTCCACCCACACCTCTCCGACCTCTACCCCCCCACCCCCACCCATCCCACAACCCCGTTCCCACAGTCCTTATTTCACCCACGCTATCATCCTCCCTGCGGCATTCTTTCACCACCCCCCTTCCACCCTTCCACCCTCCCACCCTCCCTCTCTCTCTCTGTCTCTCCATCTCTCAAGTCAGCCCTCTCGTCTTTCTCATTATCTGCTGGAATCTAAGGTCTTGACAC
>CM031601.1:74145032-74150032 GCA_018398815.1 Conus ventricosus | reverse complement strand
ACTGGAACCAGGCCGGCTGACGGAAAGAGATAGGGATGAACTTTCCCCTAGAGATGCGCGTGTATGGTCATTGCGTAATTGTCAGGAAGAGCAGCAGTAATCCAGTTCGGCACATTTTCACTCTGCTGTAGTGCCGACAGGAGAGTCAAGTCGAGGAGGGCTGTGAGTGGTGGGGGAAGGAGAGGGGGTGGGGGGGGGGGGGGGGAGGCATGGGGGGAAAGCGACTGACAGTGGCCTAACGGAGTGAGATGAGACAGGGAGGTCAAGAACGAGGGGGAGAACACCACGTACATTCAAGATTCCTTTTTTAAGCCAGTGAATTAACGAAGAGAGTTGTCTTCCTCCTTTTTTTTTTTTTTTTTTTTTGGATGTTAGAGGGCTAAGCGGTTGGTGATAGTGCCCTAGTGCACTACTGGAAAAAAAAATGTCCATGACATACTTGCAGAACTGGAAAGTTTCTCTAAGTCGTCTGCTACTGTTAATGCTGACTGGCATGTCCACTTTCAAGAAGTGTCGTCAGGTGTTGTTGAATGGCATCTATTCACCCCTCTCCTTCCACACACACATACCCTGTGCCTATCATCCTGCTGTTGCATCTTTTTACCACATGGGGGCAAAACAAGCAATTTGCTTCTTCTATTCATCGTTCAATTCGTTAGATTGTTCATTATCCTCATACGTATATATGTTAGAAATGAACATCATCTTCTTAATGTGAGAGCCCCGGCGGATCTCAATCGTCAGCACGTTCTTGCCATTAGCTGCAGCTGCTGGAGAGGAATTGAGGCTATGAAACTCCACGTCCAGGGCAGTTTAACGTATTGGTGTTCTTCAGGATGGGGGCTGTTCAAAAGCCCATTAACGTGTTTCCCTTCTGGGAGAGCAGCACGATTCTCAAAGAAGCATCCGGCTATGAAGACAATTAGTGCTAAGTTCCAAAGAGACTGTACACAAAGGAAGCTGGAATTTAGAGAGCTGTCTGTCTGTCTTTAATAATTTACCCCTTTCTTTCCGACTTCGTGAAGTCTTCAAAGAATGGTGTTGAATGACTCACACGCGCTGAGCGGTTCAGTTAGTTAAGTTATTCACTTGGTAGTTGTTCGCTCGAATTTCAATTTTCACTTGCAGTCATCTATAGAATGTAGCTGTGCTAGTAGTAAGATACTTTGTCACCTGTACGTTGTTGCTACTCGGTTTTTCCTTGTGTGCGTGCGTGCGTGCGTGCGTGCGTGCGTACGTGCGTGTGTGTGTGTGTGTGTGTGTGTGTGTGTGTGTGTGTGTGTGTGTGTGTGTGTGTGTGTGTGTGTGTGTGTGTGTGTGTGTGTGTTAGTTTCTTCAGTTTAACGTCCTTCCACTAAAAGTGATATCAGACGATGTGTTGAAGTATATGGAATGTGCGTATTAACTGTGTGGTTGTTTCTTGAAAATGTGTCGTATGAATAAACATTTCTTATAATATGAGTTAAGATTGGAAATGGCCAGATACAGGGACAAATTGTGGATGTGAGTGTATGTGTGTGCGCGAGTGTGTGCGTGTGTGCGCGCGCGGGCGTGTGTGTGTGTGTGTGTGTGTGTGTGTGTGTGTGTGTGTGTGTGTGTGTGTGTGTGTGTGTGTGTGTGTGTGTGCATGCGTGCTTGTATGTAAATGTGTCAATTTTTCCGGAATTAGGCAAGTACGCTTCAAATTGAGTGTAGCATAGCAGCAAGAGTACTGTAAGTAATGCTAAGTAATTAACAATCTAATATTAAAGGATAGAACATCAAAGGCAAATGCCCACTGGGCTGTGTAACAAACATTTACAAACTGAGGAAAAAAAAGAGTAGTCATTCAAACTCTTGGGCACAGATGACGGACTGGATCCGTCAGATAAACTACAAACGCCCGACTTACGATATAATTCCCTTGCTCTTGGACAATTGATTAATAGATGTCCTACTCCGAGTGTTTCTCCACACATACATCTAATGTTTTTACAGAACTTCGTACGAAGGGAATTTAACCGCATTCTGTGCAGTAAACTTCTAATCTCTCTAGACGGAGAAGCAAGGTGATTGTTTGACGAGGCTTTCGAGTGTGTGTGTGTGTGTGTGTGTGTGTGTGTGTGTGTGTGTGTGTGTGTGTGTGTGTGTGTGTGTGTGTGTGTGTGTGTGGAGAGAGAGAGAGAGAGAGGAGAGAGAGGAGAGAGAGAGAGAGAGAGAGAGAGTGTATGCGAGTGCACGCAGGCGTATGTGTGTGTGTGTGTGTGTGTGTGTGTGTGTGTGTGTGTGTGTGTGCGTGCGTGCGTGCGTGCGTGCGTGCGTGCGTGCGTGCGTGCGTGCGTGTGTGTGTGTGTGTGTGTGTGTGAGAGAGAGAGGAGAGAGAGAGAGAGAGAGAGAGAGAGAGAGAGAGAGAGAGAGAGAGAGAGTGTGTGTGTGTATGCGAGTGCACGCAGGCGTATGTGTGTGTGTGTGTGTGTGTGTGTGTGTGGGTGTGTGCGTGCGTGCGTGCGTGCGTGCGTGTGTGTGTGTGTGTGTGTGTGTGTGTGTGAGAGAGAGAGAGAGAGAGAGAGAGAGAGAGAGAGAGAGAGAGAGAGGTGTATGCGAGTGCACGCAGGCGTGTGTGTGTGTGTGTGTGTGTGTGTGTGTGTGTGTGTGTGTGTGTGTGTGTGTGTGTGTGTGTGTGTGTGTGTGCGTGCGTAAGAGAGAGAAAGAGAGAGATAAAGAGGGAGGGAGAGAGAGAGAGATGTTCTGAATAAGCCTTGAGGATTTCTCCACGTCTCTGTCTGTCTGTTTGTCTGCCTGCCTGTCTCTTTTTCTTTCTTCCCTTTTCTCTCTCAAGCAACACACACAAACACGCGCACGCGAGCGCACACCCAAATTTACATGTACGTGACACAGTCAACCACCCAGAACACACTCATCTTAATACGGATCGGAATAACATACAAACGGAAGTTTCGTATTCAGCAAAACAACTGTTAATGAACTTAACTTAGGCAGTTATCATAGGCGCTGCTTATCGTTTTGTTGTTGTTGTTGTAACTTCGTGTAGGTAGAAATGAGTAATTAAAAGGTACATACAAGATGTGCCTACATGTATTTTTGTGAGGCACACAAGATACTTGCTGGCTTTGTTGCTACTGTATCTCACAGATAGTAAATTCCTTCATTTGCACATGTTTCCCGCCGACCATTACATGTTACACCCCCCCCCCCCCCCCCCGGCTACCGTGTCTCCACGACAAATCAGGGAACATATGTGTCATTGCATCAGTCCATGGACACCTGAGTGAAGTCCACGTTTCTGGCTCACCCCTGTTTCGGCATTCTGAGTCGGTTGTAGATTTACGTCATTTTCTTTACCTTTATATTTTCAAGTCATTTGTAGTGTTTCGTTTGCAATTACATCATTTCCACTATTTTTTTTTCAAATTTAACTGTAGCCATCGAAATTTGGTGTCGGAGATAAATTATCTTCGATATAAGCGAAGCTACAGTGTTACCGTATTTCTTGTATCCAGAAGGTGTTAAATAATGGATACATTTGAGAGTGAAACGTCATCAGATTAGAATTTCTACTCTTGTGTAATGGCGTACACAAGCTGCAGTGTTACCGCATTTCTTGTATCCAGAAGGTGTTAGCTAATAAAGAAGAACAAACCTGGTGAGTGATATTTTTCCCTTCGATATAAGCGTGGTTGCGTTCTAAACGTGTTGTCTGTAGCTAAGTGATTATTCATTAATATTCCTTTAAAAAAAAATATAAAAAAAGAATTCGAGACACAACCAAGAAGACACAAGGTGTAGGCTACTGTCTTCTCTGGTATGTTGCGTTTAATTCGACTGATATTCCAAGACAAAAACATACAAACAAACAAACAAACAAAAATAAAAAATAAATCAAAGAGAAAAAGGGTAGGGTGGAGAGTTAGAGTAGGAGTGGAAGATCGGGATGGGAAAGTTGAGAGGGGTGGGGATGGGGGTCGGGAGATAGAGTCACTCATAAATTCGGCATGATGGTGACCATAATATTAGGTGTATGTTAACAAATACTAGTTTAGATATATGTAACCATAACTGAATTTTGGCCACATGCATATGCGTGCATGGCCAGACGCGCGCGCGCGCGCGTGTGTGTGTGTGTGTGTGTGTGTGTGTGTGTGTGTGTTGTGAGTTGTGTGTGTGTGTGTGTGTGTGTGTGTGTGTGTGTGTGTGTGTGTGTGTGTGTGTGCGCGCGCGCGCGCGCGCGTGAGCGCGTGCGTGCGTGTGTGCGTGTGTGCGTCCGACTGAGCGCGCATGCGCTCTTGTGCGATAAAGAGTAGAGATTGTTCATTCGCCGTGTGTTGTGTATTCTTTGCTGTATTCATTTTAATAAGCTTTCCCCCTTCTATTTTGCTCGTCCCCCCACCCACGTTGTCATTGAAAGAGTCGGACGGCGCGAGGAATGAAATGAAGCCCACAGCTTGGAGGGTTCAGGCTGTAATAAGACGTAAAGCCTGTTCTTAACCAAGCCAACACTTGCTTGGGCCACAAACTGTGGGCCAATATTGTGCGTATTAACCGGGCGTTTTCCAACTAGTTTTGCAACACTTGTGTTCTGCAATAGAAGTTGTGGTTCTTAACCGCTAGTTAATGATATGCATACTTTTTGCAGTATACGTCACTTCCTAGGAAACAGAAAGTGTAAATCAAAATGGCTGCCTCCGATACCGATGAGGAAGATCTTGCTTCGATTTCGATTGTGCATGTGCTACTAGAATACATAGAAGAAGAAGAAGAGAGGAGAAAGAGGAGGAGAAAGCCAACACTGCCCTACGTTCTGCAACGCATGAATTTGGCGCGTACCATTCGCTCGTGCAAGAATTGCTGAGCAGGTAAGCAGTCATTTTTTCGTGCTTTGTTCGTGTGTCGTTTGTGTTCCCATATGACCTACTTGCTTGTTTATCAGTTTAACGTCCGTTCACTCAGGCATGGTTAATGAGATACATTAGTCTATTCGTGGTTTTTCCATATGACTTGTT
>CM031601.1:74117491-74142491 GCA_018398815.1 Conus ventricosus | reverse complement strand
GAAGAATGAGTGGGCAGACAGAGAGGAGGAGAAGGAGGAGGAGGAGGAGGAGGAGATACAGAGTTAAGAATCAATGGGCAGACAGGGAGGAGGAGGAGGAGGAGGAGGAGGAGGAGACACAGAAGTGCAGAAGACATGAGGAGAAAAGGGACAGGTGGGAGATGAAGAGATGGGAAGAAAGGGAGAGGTGGGAGATGAAGAGATGAGGAGAAAAGGGACAGGTGGGAGATGAAGAGATGAGGAGAAAAGGGACAGGTGGGAGATGAAGAGATGAGGAGAAAAGGGACAGGTGGGAGATGAAGAGATGGGGAGAAAAGGAAGAGGTGGGAGATGAAGAGATGAGGAGAAAAGGGACAGGTGGGAGATGAAGAGATGAGGAGAAAAGGGACAGGTGGGAGATGAAGAGATGAGGAGAAAAGGGACAGGTGGGAGATGAAGAGATGGAGAGAAAAGGGACAGGTGGAGAGATGAAGAGAAAAGGGACAGTGTGGAGAGAGTGAGGAGATAAGGAGAAAATGGGACAGGTGGGAGATGAAGAGATGAAGAGAAAAGGGACAGGTGGGAGATGAAGAGAAAGGGACAGGTGGAGAGATGAAGAGAAAAGGGACAGGTGGAGAGATGAAGAGAAAAGGAACAGGTGGGAGATGAAGAGATGAGGAGAAAAGGAACAGGTGGAAGATGAAGGAGATGGGGAGAAAAGGGACAGGTGGAAGATGAAGAGATGGGGAGAAAAGGGACAGGTGGAAGATGAAGAGATGAGGAGAAAAGGGACAGGTGGAAGATGAAGAGATGAGGAGAAAAGGGACAGGTGGAGAGATGAAGGGATACAGAAGAAGAGATGAGGAGAAAAGGGACAGGTGGAGAGATGAAGAGATACAGAAGAGACGAGGAGAAAGAAAGGGACAGGTGGAGAGATGAAGAGATACAGAAGAAGAGATGAGGAGAAAAGGGACAGATGGAGAGATGAAGGGATACAGAAGAAGAGATGAGGAGAAAAAGGGACAGGTGGAGAGATGAAGGGATACAGAAGAGATGAGGAGAAAAAGGGACAGGTAGGGAGATGAAGAGATACAGAAGAGATGAGGAGAAAAGGGACAGGTGGAGAGATGAAGAGATACAGAAGAGATGAGGAGAAAAGGGATATGTGAAGAGATGAAGAGATACAGAAGAGATGAGAAGAAAGGGACAGGTGGAGAGATGAAGAGATACAGAAGAGATGAGGAGAAAAGGGACAGGTGGAGAGATGAAGAGATACAGAAGAGATGAGGAGAAAAAGGGACAGGTGGAGAGATGAAGAGACACAAGAAGAGATGAGGAGAAAAGGGACAGGTGGAGAGATGAAGAGATACAGAAGAGATGAGGAGAAAAGGAACAGGTGGAGAGATGAAGAGATACAGAAGAGACGAGGTGAAAAGGGACAGGTGGAGAGATGAAGAGATACAGAAGAAGAGATGAGGAGAAAAGGGACAGGTGGAGAGATGAAGGGATACAGAAGAGATGAGGAGAAAAGGGACAGGTGGAGAGATGAAGAGATACAGAAGAGACGAGGAGAAAAGGGACAGGTGGAGAGATGAAGAGATACAGAAGAGATGAGGAGAAAAGGGACAGGTGGAGAGATGAAGGGATACAGAAGAGACGAGGAGAAAAGGGACAGGTGGAGAGATGAAGAGATACAGAAGAGATGAGGAGAAAAGGGACAGGTGGAGAGATGAAGGGATACAGAAGAAGAGATGAGGAGAAAAGGGACAGGTGGAGAGATGAAGAGATACAGAAGAGATGAGAAAAGGGACAGGTTGAGAGATGAAGAGATACAGAAGAGATGAGGAGAAAAGGGACAGGTGGAGAGATGAAGAGACACAGAAGAGATGAGGAGAAAAGGGACAGGTGGAGAGATGAAGAGATACAGAAGAGATGAGGAGAAAGGAACAGGTGGAGAGATGAAGAGATACAGAAGAGACGAGGAGAAAAGGTGGAGAGATGAAGAGATACAGAAGAAGAGATGAGGAGAAAGGGGACAGGTTGGGAGATGATAAAGAGATACAGAAGAGATGACGTGGAGAGGGTTAGGATGAAGAAGAGAGAAGAAGACATATAAAAGAAGGGATGAGTCAAAAGAAACGCAGAGGAAGAAGGAGGAGGAGGAGGAGGAGGAGGAGGAGGAGGCCGTGCGCCGGGGAGGAGGAGGAGGAGGAGTAGAAGGAAACACAGAAGCGGAATGAAGAACAAACCAGTAAAGAGGAGGAAGAAGAAGAAGACGAGGAGGAGTAACGGAGTGGAGAAGAGATCAGAGAGAAAGGAGGAGGGAGAGGAGGAGGGAGGGGCGGGGGCGGGTGGAGACGAGAAGAAACAGAAGTGGAGCAAAGGAAAGAAGGAAAGAGGATGGGGAGAATAAAAAGGAGGGAAGCCAGCACCAAAAAACAAAACAAAAAAAGACGAGGAGAAGAATAAGAACAAGACAAAACACAAGCGAAAGAACCAGAAGACATGAATCAGGCCGGCCGCAGAACATCAGCAGCAGCAACAACAACAACGGCAAGACATAAAAAAAAAAAAAAACCCCAACAAAAAACGGCCCAAGAAGGAGAAGGCGGCAGTTACTAGCCCTGACCAACCGCTCCCTCCCCCTCCCGACCCCCTTTATCCCCCCCTCCTCCCCGTCCCCCCTAAATCCACATCCAGTCCCACGGGAACAAGTAGCACGCTCTCATTCCACAAAGAGCTCCCTGAGAGACAGAACGATTACTTGGGGAAAGGGTGGTATTGGGGGTCGAGCGGAGGTGAACACACAGAGAGAGAGAGAGAGAGAGAGAGAGAGGAGAGAGAGAGAGAGAGAGGAGAGAGAGAGAGTGAGAGAATACGAATATTTTTATTGAGGGTAAAATGGACAAGCTAATAGCTGTTTTTATACCATGCCCTCAAAAAAAAACACAAAAAAAAACAACAACAAAAAAACCATCAGAGAGAGAGAGAGAGAGAGGAGAGAGAGAGAGAGAGCATTCCACAAGCTGGTGGAGCAGTCAGTGCATTGGCAGGGACAGACAGACAGACAGACAGAGTGAGAGACGGGAGCATACAACCTTCATCACCGTTAACACCTGTTCTCCCAGGAAAACGGGTATTATCCCTCATAAAAAGAAGAAGAAGAACAAGAAGAAGAAGAACAAGAAGAAGAAGAAGACACAAGAAAACGGGGTTAGATTGATTTTTAAAGTAATTTCAACTAACTCCGTCGACTGACATCGACAAACACATCACACGACAGCGTTTTGGACGTCTCTGGTCTTCTTCAGGACAACGGGGGGGGGGTTCTCAAGAGACGGTCGACAAGTCACGTTTTACGCGCTCTGCACAGTTATACAGTTTACTCTGATTCTGTGCAGAGCACAGTGTTGGTCATTGATGGTGACTTCGTGACGGACCATGCCATCCGTTCCGCAGACTTTTAGACCAGTGTTGTGGTCAGTTTGCACCGGTGTTTGCAGCATTTATGGCAAAACGTTCCAGATTTCTTGCCTCAATG
Source organism: Conus ventricosus (assembly GCA_018398815.1). NCBI lineage: Eukaryota > Metazoa > Mollusca > Gastropoda > Neogastropoda > Conidae > Conus > Conus ventricosus. Next base: position 74,138,971 of record CM031601.1, on the reverse strand, counting down.
CGAGTAGCCATTTTGAAGCCCAGATCCCGTACCGACGGTGTCATGGTAGGAGTGCTCCTCTTCCTACTCTACTTTGGGAATTTAATTCACCATGTGGGGACGTGGAGCTCAACCCTGGACCTGGCCCGAAGACCACTGACAGCAAACTACAGACCCGCCTGGACAGCTCAGGGACTGGTGCGGCGCGCAGGGACAGTGTGGACAGGACAGGATCAACGTATGACGCGGCATCTACCCACTCTAAGGATCCCACCCTGAAGGACTTGATGGCAATGATGAGCGATGTAAAATGTAAGTGTGAGCAGATGAGTGAAGATATGAAAGAGGTGAAAGGAGTGTGTGGCAGCATTCAAAAAGAAATCATGTCTCTCAAAACTGAAATTTCTGATTTAAGACAGGAAAACGAACATTTAGAATGTGAAAACAATAGACTGAATCAGAAAGTTGAAGCTCTGGACAAAAAGGTCGATGATCTGGAGGGTCGTTCCAAACGAAATAATGTTATTGTACATGGCATTCCACGCAAGGAACAAGAGACCTGGCAGGACTGTGAAGCTCTTGTACATGACATGGTCACAGACAAGTTAGAAATTGCCAAAGACATTGAATTTGATCGTGTACACCGCTTGAACTCTAGGTCAGACTCCCCCATCATTGCGCGATGTACCTTTTATAAAGATAAAGAGATGATCTTGAGAGCAAAAAAGAAGTTAAAGGATACACAGATTTTTGTTGGTGAAGACTTTTCTTTCAGAGTGAGGGAGATTAGAAGAAAGCTATCACCACACCTGAAGTTAGCCAGAAGCCAAAATAAAAAGGTGTTCATGATCTATGACCATCTTACTATTGAAGGAACTAAGTATGGTCTAGACGGCAGCGATAATCTTGTTCCGCTGAAATGAAGATACGGCCGGTGTCGTATATAATACTGTCGCCGTGGAATTGTATCGCAGCGATAGCATTTCACGTGAAATATTGTTGCAGCGACAATATTTGCTGGAAAAAATTGTCGCGCGACAACTTTTCACGAAAAATGTCCTATAGAATATTGTAGCTGTCCATAAAATGCAGTATTTCCCGGGAAATACTGTCGCTGCGACACGATTTTATGAGCGACAGTATTATATACGACACCGGCCTTGTAATTTAAAATTGTCCCGCCTAAAAGGTTTAACAGGTATCAAAAATACAAGTTCACCTCGTGATGTCAGGGAAGAACATGCACGAGCGCGAAGAGTTAGTGGGTCAGTGAACTGTGCCGAGTTAAAACCGGCGTGCAATGTGTCCGTGCAGAGCACGCGCTGCTCGAACGTTGAACAACTTCGCCATGTGAATGACATCGGTCGTGTCAGTGTGTCAAATGAACATGTAATGCATGATTTGTCAAATGATTGTGTTTTTGTATGGTAAGCCTTGATGATAATGATGACGAGAATTTTAAAAAAAATACCACCTCATATGCTAATACTGTAATAATTGTGCTGTGTGTTGTGAGATTTCGAAATGTACTGCAAGTGGATGTGACAGTGCGACAGGAATGTATCTTCAAGATGGTGGTGAAAGTGAGACTGCACTGGGGACTATATGACTGTAGATAGAACAGACAAATTATGACTGTGCGAAGGTGACTATGACTGTGAGAGAACAGGGAAAGGGGCATTCTGGGCCACTTCCGCCCTCACTCAGTTCGGGCGGAAAGTAACCAGAATCCCCCTTTTCCCCTGTTCTCGGGACAAGAAGAGTAATACTGTGTAGGGTTATCCGTTTTTAATACTAATTTACTAAAGTTTTCAGAGATTTAGCGTAGAGGAAAGTAGCCAGGACTGAACGCATTCCCATAGAGTAACGCGGGGAAAAAAGCAGTTGTGTCTGAACGCGCCCATATACACGGTGGGTGCACCAGGCTATCCGATTACTTTGCGGTATTTTTAATTACGGCCCCCGAAATCGGTGGGGAAAGAAAAAAAAAAATAAAAAGAAACGGAAAGAAACGAAAAGGGAAAAAGAGCAGAGAGCCGGGGGAACGCTATCCGCTCACAATCTCATGTCCACCTGAAAAAGCTCGTTAAGGTTAAGTTGCCCTCAGAACAGACGGGACAGACAGACAGACAGACAGAAAAGAGAGACACACACACACACACAACACCACACACACACAACACACACAAAACATGCACAAACACACAAAAATGCACTCACTCACAAACACAGAACAGACACACACACACACACACACACACACGCACGGACACACACACAGGGGCACAGACAGACACTCATACACGCGCGCGCGCGGGGCCTCACACCTCCCGGCAAACTGAGAGGCTAAAAAATCAATACTACCGCCCCTCTCCTCCCTCCCCCCACTCCCTCACGCCGGGCCAGCTCCCATTGCAATATATTTCATCCCTTTCACAGCGCTCACATGACTATTTAACCAACACCGGTTTCATCTTTTCTTCTACCTGACTGCCGGACTGGTAGGACGTTTTTTATTGCGCTGTGTATTGGGCTTGGTGGGGTTATTCTAAAATGGCGAGCCGGTTTACTGGGGAAACAGAATTGTGCTATTCAAGATCAAAAGTTTTACTTTAACTGCATGTTAGAGTATTTGTCAAAAAAAGAATCAGGTAAAGCATGTTCGTTCCCGCCGAAACCAAAAGAAGTATTGCTTTCCTAGGGGTGGAGAAAAAGAAAAAGTGAACCGACTGTTTTGGAAAGGGACGACTATCTTCAAGGTTTTTTGGGTTAAAAGGAAATGAAATGACATTACCGAACAAGATGAGGCTAATTATAAAAAGTGTTTAATGTTGATGAGATGTTTCCCTTTTTTTAAAAAAAAGCGGCGCTATGTTGATAAAACAAAATAAAAGCAAACAATTCATCACGCGTTGATTGTTGGGCGTGGTTTGAGACAGCTAAAGCCATGTTGAAAGAGCAAAAACGCATCAACATGGCGTTCATTTCTTGAGGCGCAGGTGGGCATGTCTGATTCATATGCCAGAAACTTATTCAGATTTCAATATGTTTTTACAACTATCCTAAATTTCATAAGTAGGAATCAGTATAAAATGAACTGTGTAGCAAACGCCAAACCATTATTAAACTTATGCAACTGGAAAACGATTTTCAATTTTTCTGGCAAAAAAAACTAGATAGGGTTGGGCAGACTTAGTACATCTACCAGTATGGAGAGGAGTAGTGTGTGGCCAGCACTATCTTCTTAAATCTCCAAATATACAATGACGGATGTACTACTATGGCGATTAGAGCGCCTTTAAAGTTGGCTACAGCAATTATGCTGTAACTCTGCCAAAACCCAGTTGCAAGCCTGGTTGAGAAAAAGAGGAGCACAGCAAACTAGGCCAAGTGATATATGTGATCACTTGCCCTGCAAAGCGCAGCAGCCTGCCGCTAATGACGTCAGCACGGAGCACCTGCAAAACTAGGCCAAGTGACCCATATATGATCACTTGACCTGCAAAGCGCGGCAGCACTGCAAGCTCAGCGGCAAACTGGGGCCAAGTGATCACATATGATCACTTGGCCTATGGATTGAGGTTGGGGGCAAGCACGCCTGTTTAGTCACAAAGCAAGAAAATGGTCCTAGTAGTTTCACTTCTTGTTTGTTTGTTTTGTCCTACCCCACGCATGCACACCCCCACCCCCACCCCCCGCATGCACACCCCCCCCCCCCCCCTGGACTGTCTATTGTGTGTTTGTTTGTTGTGTTTGTTGTTTGTTTGTGTTTTGTCCTACCCCCCGCATGCACCCCCCCACCCACGCACGCACGTCCCCCCACCCCACCCCACGCATGCACACTCAAGTCATCCACAAGTTCTTAACTGAAGTTACCCCAAGTCACTTCTAAGTCTTCCTCAAGTTCTTACTTAAGTCATTCTCAAGTTGTCCTTAAGTCATCCCAAGTTCTTCAAGTTTTAATAAGTTCTTGATTAAGTTCTTGATTAAGTCACCTCAAAATCATAACTAAGTATCCTTTAAGTACAACCAAGTTCTTATAATTATTAAAAAAAAAACAATCTATGTTTTTATCTTAAAAGTAGATGTCTATATGTACCACACGCCTCAAAAAACGCGTCATCGTTGAGGATGTCTTGCTTTGCGTTCTCTGCATAGATCTTAAGGAAAGGGCTTACACCCAAAGCAACCCCATTGATTACAATTCTGGTCTATGGAAAAGTCTTTTATAGACTCCATGTCTTTATTTTTGACTTTAATCATTTTTTTTTAATTACGCCTGATTTTTTTTTATAAAAAAAATTTAAAATTAAGTTTTTAAATATTATTCCATTTTAAATGGATCAAAATGATGCTTTGTTATTGGCGGTTTTGGCGTGCAGTTGTTTTTTCTGCATTTAATGGTTCAGATTTTTTTGATTGCTTTTGTTTCTGTTGCAATTGTGTATATATTTTATAGCCGCAATAATTTCCCCCAACAGCAGCAATGGCGCCAAAAATGGCAACAGTTTTAAATTCAATATTCCCTGAAGACTTTGGGGCCCTTGTATCACATGGAGTTTTTATAGCTGGCATTGAATTAACTTGTTCTGGCGTTGGGGGGGTGTTTTTGTTTTCATGATGAGGTTATTCTGTAAAATTAATTTTTTTGTTGTTCCACTTGCTATTTTTTTCCTGCTTCAACACGCCCAGGATTTTTACTGGTTACTTTCTCCACCCGATTCAATGGGTTTTTTGTTCTGCTGATTTTCTGGCTTGGTTACTTTCTCCACCTGATTTTGGTTCTGATGATTTTCCAGCTCGTTCATTTTGAAGGGAAAAAAAAATCTATATGATTAAAAGTTATTAATCCCATGATCGCTGGCGATAACAATGTTCCAAATCTGTAGTATAGATCACATCCTAGAGACTCTAATGACTTTGTTAAAACTGGATCTTGCGTTAAATCATACGTAAGATCTTGTTCGAATCAATGGGAGCAAATCTACTGACTAGTTTAGTGTACAAAACTAAGAACCGTTTGCCCCCACTTTTCACCATTCTAGACCTCAGCTGCGCTTCTACCTGTTATGATACTTTAAAATGTCTTGCGGCGACATTTGTTGAATCTGTTCTATGCTGAATTCAGTTCCGAGGAATGTTTTGTTTTCCCCCATGCTGCCAAAGAATACAGCCTCTCCCTTTTTTGGGGATTTAAAAGCTTGGCCCTCAACTTGGTCATTCATAAGTTCAGGAAGGTTTAGGGGTGCCTTGTAGCTGTAGTAGATCATCACTGTCATGTTTTTTATTAATTATAATTATTTTATTTTATAAAATGAGCACCGAAAAAAATATTGCCAACCTTGTATACCATTCTGCTGTTATTGGAGGCCTAAGTGTAGGATACTCAATGCTCGGTTAAAAGCTTGTTAGAATTAAACCAGCAGATCTTGGCAAACTAGACTTTGAGGATTCAGCAAAGCTGATTGCTATCATTGCCCGCTTCGGTTGCTACGAAAAATTTTTAGTTAAGCAAGGAATAATTCCAGACAATATAAATATGTAAGAAAAAAATACATTTATAAAAAATGGCTTCACTCGCAATATGATAGGCGGCGCTGTGGGGGAATGCGCTTGCTTTTGCGGAAGTAATTTCCTTTAGTAAACTGCGGGATGACAGCGAGAGAAAAAAGACATAACAAAGCTATGGGGAACTTTGCAGCTGCACAAAAACGCCTATGAAAGGCAGAGACTTGAGCAGTTAGATTTTATTAATGACACACTGAAAAGACAGGGGATGCAGCTTACATATTTTAAAGATGTTGATCAAGCAATAAAAAAATATTATCTAGTAAACAGGCAAACCGGTCCAGGCATTGCCCCACCAAAATTCAGTGACTTTTATCAACCATCAGAAAAACAAAAGATGCAAGAAATCGCGTTTATTGTCGTTGGTTCTAGACCCTCGTGTATTTTGTTGCACATAAAATTGGCTGAATAAAAAAATGAACAAAATCTATTATTCGCCCAAAGGATATTGGAAGGGAATAACAGCAATAAAAAAGCTAAGCCAAGCGGCAGGAGTCGTGAACAAACAGCAAAAGAAGGTTATCTAAACAAGCGGGTTTGGCAATTTATTTACCGGCGCCTAGACGAATACAGAGACCACACTTTGTCAATACAACCCCAAAACGACACCCATCAAATGGATCTTCTATTTTTCCCCTCTGATGGGATTGCGAAAAAGATTTAAGTACCACTCCGTCATTGACATGCTTCAAGATACAAAGATGCGGAGCCATTAACACAAAAGAGTGCTTCTGCTGTTGCTGTTGCTATACAACTGATATATCAACGAGGCCCCTTAACTTTCCTCGCATGATTCAAGTCGATGATGGAAAAGAATTTAAAGGCCAGTGAATCAATTATTGTTAAAACACAGAGTTACTATTAAAAGAGGCATTCCAGGAGTTCACAGATCACAGGCTTTGGTTGAAACTTTAACAAACAGTTAGCCGAAAGACTTTTCTCCTACCAGTATCACAGAGAGCTGATTGACAATTCTCGCAACACAGAATGGGTTAGAAGACTGCCCTCAGTTTTGCGCGCAATGAATAATGAAGAATTTAAAGGACTAAAACCAGTACAAGCAATCAAAAAACAAACAATAAATGTTGCTGAAGGAGAGTCTTCATCCGGCAAACTATTACCATTTGGTTTGAAAGTAAGGTACCTTTATTTACCGGGAGAAGCAGAAGGGGACACTCGCATCAGGGCAACCGATCCTGTTTGGAGTGTTGATCCATATGAAATAAAAGAATTGTAAAAATGAATCCGCCCGTGTATTATTTACGGAGAAACTGACACAACAAAACAACCAGCCCTCAAAGATCTTTTGTGAAAGAAGAACTGCAGATAATTCCGCCAACACAGTTCCGCTTTAATTAATTTACGGTTCTCCAGTGCCCAATTGCATATGAAAACTCTGGATTAACAAACACCCGTTTTGTGTTTGTTCTATCTAATGACTTCTTTGTTACAACCGTTGTGTTGATCTCATGTAGATTAGATCGCAGTTTTACGTTGTCATGATGGAAAGTCTTATTGCCAAACAATGCTTCTTTGTAGTTGTCATGTGATATGTTTGACTGCACAACACTGCGAGATATTCCCTTTGCTTTCTTAATGATTTTCTCCTGGCTCGAAATACTGTACATTTTTGACCTTAAACCAACAAACTCCTTGATCACCTTTCCAGATAATTCATCCTTCATCTTTCCTAAAACCTTCTTGTTAGTAATTGAATGCAAAGGCGAATCTTTAGGGTAATCAGATGTGTCGTACCACCCCGCATGACCTTTAGCTACTTCTAATTCCATGTCTTTATAGATATCTTCAGTAGGGATATCTATAACAAAACTATCAGTATCTGTGTAAAGTACTCTGGACTCAGGATACGAGGGCTTAAAGTAGTCATAAAGAAACTCTAACATCAAAAGCTTTGATAATTCTAAAACAGTAAACCCAATAAATACAGGTTTGTCTAATTTGACTTTCTTTTTTTTCATCATTATGCCAAAAAGCTGATCATGAAATCTTTTAAAGTCCTGATAATTAGGTTTTGAAGTCAGCTTAATTGCTTCATTCTCTCTGGTGACCAATCTGACATCTTTGCGCTTGTGCGGATTCTCCATAGTCTTTCCAAAACAGCTGTTGTTCATCAGCTTGAAAAAGTCTTTTTCTGAAGCATCTGTGGATTTAGTTCTAAGATCAGTGTTCTTCATGATGTATGGTTTCATGAACTGTTCTTGATCAAAAGCAATTATGCGATGAACAGCTGTCAACTTCAAACCGTGCCTTAAATAAAATTGTAGAAGTCTGTAATGACAGACATAATTTTTTTTGCCCGAAGATTAGGCACAAGTTTAGGTGGTTCTCTTGGATCCATCTTTAGACTTTCTGCTGCTAATGGATAGTCATTATGCAGGTCATGGAGTTCATGAGGATATTCTAAGTCAACTTCTAGAATGAAACCACGCTGTTGATCGGGCGTTAAACTGCCCAACCACTTTAATGCCTTTTGAATATTATTCGTACCTGTGTACATCTTGAAGTTACGTAATGGAAGTGATTGCGCCATAGCCCAACCATACAGATTGTTTGCATCTAAATACATGAGATAGTTAGACCTTTTACTCGGATCATAATGATCCAAGTATTTGTTGTTTGCTTTACAGTAATGATGCGATGCCATACTAATTCCTCCACGCAATCCGTTTTCAATCATCTGAATCATTGGTAAATCTGACAATAAATCAATCTGTACTCCAGTAAACTTTAAGAAAGCATCCCAACTCATCCCGGGCGCAGAAATATAGTGCGCAGGATCCAAACTGTAATGTTTCATGCAGGTCTTTCTGTAATTTTCAAAGACGTCCGCCAACAAACATACATCGGCCATTAAATAGGAGTCATGATAGTCTCCCATCGTTTTACAATCTAACTTTTGCCAAGCATCTTGAGCATGCTGGTAATCGGAGTCGCTGATGTCCTTTCCTCTAAGACTAGAAAAGAACGCGCCTTTAGGAGGAAGCGTCTCTTCGTCAAACCTTTCCCAACTGTTCATGTACTCATAAGGGTAAACACCCTTTCTAACGAGAGTTGGGTCAAAATATTTTTCCGTTATTGGGCAGGACTTTAAGGACATAGCTAGTGCCTCTAATGATCCCATCATGTGTTGCATAGAGTCATAAAAAGACATGTTATTTAGATTAAAGCACATGTACTTTTCTGATGACTGTGCAATGCATGACACCCTGAAGGCATCGTCCACTGCTTGCAATATAAGATGAGAGTCGTAACCTCGCAAGTTATGAAAAAAGATGGGCAGCTTCCATGTTTTTGGTTCAAACTTATTTGAAGATTGCATTTACTGTGTGCTGCTCCTCTGAACTTTCCACTAATGTATCATGCTTTACTGGGGGTTTTTACCCCTTTGGGCGTTAGCTCTAACCCGAAAACCCAAACAGTGAGTGGGAGGCATACTGTTGTTGGTCTTCAGGCGCCATTATGTTTTCAATATTTTAGAATTAGAACGGGGTTACGCACTTGCGCTCTTTTTAAGAATGTTTCTGAGCATCTGGTCCCTATTAATTCGGTTCTGAATAAACCCCACCCGCCCTGAAAACAATGAAGGCAAATGAACAAATTGATGATTACTCTTTAAAGATGTTTTTCGAATTTTTTGTGGCCTGGCCTTCAAAAGGAAAAAATGAGGATTCAAAGTCGGGCGTAAAAACATAGGGGAGAATTTTGCATTTTTTTTCCAGTTCTTAAAACTAACTTTGATCCAGGTGGGGGGCGTAATTTTTGTATTACAGTCTACAAACTTTTACAATGTTTTATTGTTCACTCGCATTTGCACGATGGAATTTTGTTAAACATTTTCTGCAGAATTCTTTTTTTGCTATGTTTGTTTTGTAGTATAATCAAAAACCCCTCCCCATTGGGGCGTAAAAAAGTTTATGGGGTAGCCCCGCTGGTAAAACATTTAATATTGTCACATGTTTTTTGCTGGGTTCGCCTTTTTGTTGGGGACGTTCTTTTGGACACTTTAATTGGCCCCAAAATTTGTTCCCCCCCTTCATCCCAATGGTATACTTTAAACTTTTGGGTTTTGTTTTGTTCCAAACTGATAAATTTGGTCTACACTAAAGGAAAGGATTTCCCTTTGAAGTTAAGTCTTTGGCGTATTGCTGATAGTTAGTCACTCTCTCTCGTGGCCCCGCGGACATGGCACCCTTGCAAGAACACACCACATGAAACATTTGTCGTCTGAATTTTTTATGTTTATAATGCTTTTTTCGCTCCCAGTGGGAGGTAGCGGAATGAAAGCCTTCCCAACAATCGGTGCATAATTAGCCTGTTTTAATCTAATCTCTAAGCTTCCCCCTCTGCCCAAACCAGCCCTCATTTTACTTCTTCACGGCAGGTAAAACTGTGCAAGCTTCGTTGCCCAAGGGTGTTAAGTCGTTATAGAAAGATAGTCTGTTGTTTATTTGGCCCAGATTTCTGATTTTTTTCTTTTATTTTTAATAGTCGATTAAAACAGCTAACATTATTTTTAATGGCGGGTCTATTGTTGTTTGCCGGGAATTTGGAAAAATTGCATGAAAACGCTTGCCTTACGTTTGTTGGGTAAATGATTTCAAAATCAATTCATTCGTGTCTTTGAAAAACGCTCTCTCCGGCATTCCTTCAAAAAATTTTGCCTTGCCTTCATATATCTTACCCATGCGTCTTTTTTTCTAAGCCAAAATATTTTTTAATTAAAAAAAATACTTAATCAAAACCCAAAATAAGGGTCTTTTGCGTTGGACTATAAAAAAATTTAAAAAAACACCTTTGGTGTTGTTAATGTGAGCTGTTTAGAGCGGGTTTTAATGTCTCGTTTATTTTTTTTTAAGCACCTTTTTTATCTGCTCGGGGTTGGCGTTGAAAAAAATTTGTCCCCGCCTTTTTTTGAAGATCAAACTTTTGTCTTTTATGTCATCAAAAGGGCCTGAAACGCAAATTTTTACGTGATTTGGGGCAGTAGGTTTTTTTTTATAATCAGCTTAAAGGGAACTAAGTTTAGTGTTATTAGTTGAACCATGGCTGTGTTTTTTGGGGAGTTTTTTTTTAATTTTTTTTGCTAGCAGCACCACAGCTAATAAAACCAGACCGAAGCTAAAGACAAACCGTAGGGGAAAGGCGGGTGCCCTACGCCGTTGCTAAGAGGCCACACTTGTTCCGCCGTTAGAGCACTTATGTCGATGCTCCGTATTAACATAGGTAACAGCTTTAAAAAGACAGAAATACCTTCTTTTGGGTTTTGTGTATTTTGAAAGGCCTTGCTCAGTTTTTTGCTGCTTTTGGAAATGTTGGTTAATCTAAAGGGTTTTTTTACTTCAGGTTTCTAAACGCAGAATTCCCTGCTTCTTTCCTAAATCCCCGGGTGCGTAGGCAATTTGGATAAACCTAAACGACATGTTTTTTATAAAAATGAAAAAAAATTTAGTATAATCTTTTTTAATCTGTTTTCTCAAAAATTTCAGCTGGCATCATATAATAAAAACAAATGAAAACTTTAAAGGGTTTATCGGCTTCTTCTTTTTATCAATTTAAATGTTTATTACGTCTCTCATTTTCTCCCGCCCCCAAAACAACTATTTCCTCTTTTGACCTTGGGTAAAATCCATAAACCTATTTTGTTTTTAAAATAATCATCGGTCTAACACTGTGAAGATGCAAACTTTGGGACATAGGTCTGCTTTTGGATTTAAAACCCCCCCCCACCCCAAACATTTTTCTTATTTGTAAAAAAGATGTAAGGTCTAACCCCGCAGCGTAGATTTGGTTGGACCCCGTCAATTGTCATTGCACTTTCGTTATTTTGGGTTTTAAAAAACTTTTCCTTGCTCTTTGAACGGTTCTTCATTTTCCCAAGAAATAAAATACTTAAGCGACTTGCTGCGACGCAAAACTAAAATTCCATATATGTCTCCCCCTGCTTCTGGGATATGTTGTATGATAAATCACTCTTCGTAATTTTTGGGAAAATTTTGTCTGTATTTTTTGTTAAATCCCCCTTGCTAAGTGAAGGTTTGCTAAAAAACCCCAAACTCTAAAGAATGTCAAAAAATGTGAAATTTGTTGGGTGTCTGATGACTGATAACGCGTTTGTATTCATTAAAAGTTATTTTCATATGACAATCGTCTTTTAAAATGCCCCTTAAAAGTTGGTGCATCCCTTTTTAAACAAATCAAAATCTAAGGGAAGGAAAAAAAAAAAACGATTTCCATACGAAAAAAATTTAACTACACCCTTTTTTTCTGTTTTTAGCACCTGAGGCGAGTTCGGCGCCTATTCAAGCTTTAGTGCTTTTTTTTTTTTCAATTCCTTGAAACGCAAGATCAGCCCTTCCTTCCCGGTTAGCCATGATAGAATAGGTAAAAATATGTTGCATATGAAAAGAAAATATTTCTTGCCCCCAATTTTATAAAAATTTTCTTAACGATTGCCCCCCCCGATTTGCACAACTGTCTGTTTGGGTCTTTTTTTGAATCGAGCGTATTTTGAAAGTAAACGCGCAGAGCCTGGCACAATCACTTCTCCGCTCCTAGGTCGGGAAATTTGACAGTAAGAATTTGATCTGCATCAATGTAGATGGATTATTTGGAACAGTAATTTTCCCCGCTTTTTTCCCCTTCAGCCAAAGGGCTCTTTCATTTTCTATGGGGTCAAAAATCGACCCATGTACTTGTTCTGGCATTTTTATGAAGCAAAAAAAAAAAATTTAATTTTTAAAAAAACAGGGCAGGATTTAAAAGGTGAAAAATTTTATGAGTTTTACGGGGAAAACCCTGAGTGAAATATCCCTTTGACACAGCATCGCTCAACGCTCTCAATGCAAGGGGAAATTTAAACGAAAGCGGTCGGAGCTTTTAAAAAAGTTTAGGCAAGAACCCCCCAAAATTTATGCCCAAAAATGTTTTAAATTAAAAAGAGGGTCATTTGTCTGTAAAAAACGATAAAGGGGGCAATTTGTTCGGCTTCAACAAAACCCCGCCCCATCAAAGTTTTTAGCCGTGGGTTCAATTAGAAAAGACTCAGTGTGAAAGATCAAAAACCCCTTTGGCATTGCAGCCAAAAAAAGGGGCGGGGCATTTGCAAAATTTAAAAACACACTACAAAACTCCCGACAGATAACCAAAGCAAAACATGGAACTTAAAAAATTAAATAATCAGCGGGCGAATTAATAAATAAAATAAACAAAACCGTTTTTCAAAGAAACAGGTTAAAAAAAATTAATGACCCCCCTTGCCTATGCGAAAACTAACCCCCTTGCGACTTTAAGAACCATCAGAGGCGAATTAAAAAAACAATTTGCAAAATGGTGAACTGATGAGCATATAAAAAGAGAAAAAGAAAAAAATCGTTTAGGTGATGACGCCAATTAGGGCATGTATTAAAGAAAAAATAACCCCAAAAACTAAAAGATCTTGAACAAGAAAGTCGCAAGACTAGAAATGCGCTACTAACCGAAACAATTTCAAATCAATGAGCAGAAAAAGAGAAATATCCCAAAAATTTTTATGAAGACACGACATGCAGAAGAAACGAAAAAGTTTTTAGAGCAAGGAGTAATTAGTAAGCGTTATAACGCCTTGGGTTGCAAAAAGTACCTGGGTTTGGGTATTACAGGCGGCGGTGGGCAAAGTCCAGTTTCCCCCTGCCATCACCTGAAAAAAGGGTAAAAAAAACCTTATAAATTTGGGGGTTTTTTAAAAAAATTAAAACCTGGGTTTAAAATAAAAAGTTTTCTGCTTTTGTTATAAAAAATTCTTTTAAAAAATTTATTATTTTCTGTAAAGTTGGAATTTTGTGATAAAGCCAAGTTTGGAGTTATAAGAACAACGTGGGGCTTTTCAAAGGTATGGAAAAGTGAGTTTTAAAGAGTTTAAATGATTTTGGGGGTTTGGATTTGGGAAAGAGATTAATTTGGGTGTTTGTTTACTGCGGTAATTTCTGGGCCCCGATTTAGTCTTTTTCCAATTCGTTATTTGTATAAGAATTTCATTATTAATTTTTATTTTATTTCCTGGATCGGCAGAGGCAGCTGTAAAAAACCCAGTGCCCAAAAGCAAAGTCTAAACTTTCGATCTTGCTATTGTAAAACATTTTGGTATCTTTTTAAAACTTGAAGGTAAAATCAACTGTAGAAATTAATGGCTCCTCTAAATTTGCTAAGTATTGTTTTTGTGCGTCAAAGCCAGTGAAGGATCAGTTATGTTTATCTTGCCTGTGCTTCGCCCCTAGCAAACACCAAACTAATTTCGAATAGAGCGTTTTTTTCGTTCATTCCCGCCCTTTAGGCCTTTAAAATTTTTAAATTTAAAAGTTGTCCATGCTGTTTTATGTTTGGAGGGACCCAGGCTGAACAGTTTTGCCCGAAAAGAAGTTTTTAAAAGGGGGATGCCAGTCATAGTTATACTTTCTGTGCGTGCCCCGAAAAAAAAGGTCGCCTAGGCCAGTTTTGTCCCCCAAATTTTGTTTAAAAACTGTCTTAAAGTTTAATATTGAATTCGTTTCAGTCCTTCAAAGCCCTTTATGTTTTCTGTTTGCTGAATGGATTAAACGGTTTTTTCATTGGCAATGGCGCTTGCAGTTCAGGGCAAAATAGTCTGAAGGTGTAATAAAAAAGAAATTGTACCTGACCCACCCAAAGGTCATGGTGATTTAAATGATCGCAACGCCACTCCACACCCATTGTGCGCAAAACACGCAAAGTTTAACTGGTTTGTAAAAAATGCATCGGAGACTAAACCCCGCTTTTTTGAGTGGGGCGTTTTTTAAAAGGGGGGTTAAGATACTGCTTAATGGGGGTACTCACCTTTTTTTAAAAAAGGCAGTCTGGGTTTACAGCAATGCAAAGGGGACAGTTTTATTTTTAAGATTGTATGGGCCCAACAGAAATTTTTCATCAATATTTGAAGCGTCATTTTTTTTCGTTCAAAAAATGTTTTTAACAATAACAACTCAAGACAGTCCTTCGTTTTTGAACATGCTATTGATAACAATTTGGGGGCCAAAACGGCGCGCTCCATGAAATATTTTACAAAGTTGATGGTTTAAAATAAGTGAAACCAAAAAAATAATACGATTTTAAAAGTTTATAAAGAGGGGACAAATTAGCCCCTTAACCTACCCGAGGTTTTTCGGGGTTTTTCCGCTAAAAAAACAATGAGTAACTTTGACATTTCTCTCAAAAATTAAAAAATGCAAATCTAAAAAAAAAGTTATCATTTAAAACCCGAAAAGAAGAGTACATTACCTTTTTGTGTGAGCTAGCTAAAAAAGTTAGGCTTTGCAGCTGACAACATAGATTTTAGAGTTACACCAAAACAAAAAATTTATGGGGAGAAAATCCGTCGATCTTTCTTACTTCTTACTCTAGTTATTTGGATGAGCCGAGCACTGTGAAAAAATTATATGAGGAAGGCCCCCCAACTGTTTTTAAAAGCTCTTCCGTCAGGGAAAAACAGCATATTGCGATTAGAAATTATACAATTCCCTAATTACAGTTTTAAAAGATTAGTTTTTGGAGGGTTGGATCATTTTAAAATAAAAAAATCAAAGACAAAACAGGGAAAGTCGTGAAATGTGATAACCTGACATTGTTTTGGAAAAAAATAATCGCTCTAAAAAAAATGTCGCGTGGGCCAGAAAAAACCCGGGGTTAATTTGCCCTGTGAGGTGTATAAAACCTTTGAATTAAAAGACCTTGCAGACTTTCGGCTTTTTAACAGAAAGGGGAGTAGGCCTTTGTTGGTTTTGAGTACACTAAAAAGGTGATTTAAAAGCAAAAAGGGACGACAACAAAAGGTTTCCTAAACTAGAACAACTACGCAAACTAGAAACAAAAAAATTTGGCCAGTATGAATATAAAAAAGTTCGAAAACCTGACCTCAAATGGCATTAGAACCCTATTTTGAAGGGAAATAAAAAATTTTTCATAAGCCCATTTAACATTTTTTGACCCCAAAAAAATTTCAGAAAAGCTTCAACTCTGGCCCTTTTCATGTAAGTCTTATACCGGCGAAATGTCGGAAAAAAATTGAAATAACGCCGTATGGGAAAAAAAAATAATCCTCCACAGAAAAAAAAACAGTTGTAAAAAAAAGCTTTAAAAATTACAGTTCTTTTCCCGCAGAAATTAGGAGCAGTTCCAATGATATTTGAAATTTCGTCTTTAAAAGGTGGGAGGGGATGGGGGGTTGGGGCGTTTTGATGACCTTAAAGGGAAATTTAAAATTAGCTGGGAAAACTTAGACGTTTTAAAAGTCTTAACGTTGTTGTCGTCGTTCTTCACAATGGCGAGGAATTAAGACATAACAAAACAACAAAAAACACTGTTTTACTTAAAAAGAAAAAAATCTTACAGGGTAATTTATTAATCTTACAATTTGGCCCCATGGGTTTTATTATACTGAAAAAGGTTTGACGGAGAGTATGATAAAAAAAAAACTGAATTGTTAAAAATTGTTTTAAAAAAAATTTGGGGCGTTAACTTTATGACAAAAACTCCTATTGCTCATTGATTTGTGGGGAGATGGTTGTGGGGAAAAAAAATATTTTCCCCGACCCGTTTAAAACAGTTTCGTTAAATTTTTAAACATATTTTGGTTTTCTGTCCAACACTTAAATTTGGAAAAAGCAATATAAAGAAAGGGTTTTTAAAGGAAGATAGACATATATTTAGTTTTAAACTGCAATAAAAATGGTGAGTGTTTGCCCCGTTTTATAGACTGTTTGAAGGAACCAAAAAACTATTTTTTATAGATGACTGTTCGGGCGAAAGAGAATAGTTAAAAAGAGAAACACTTTGTCGAAACTGGCTTTCAGTGGGAAAACATGCTGGGGTAAGTGTGTGGGTTTTTGCCCGAAAAAAACTCGGTTTTAAAAGACTTTAGGAAAAGTTAAAAACTGTAGTTTTTTTTTCACATGAAAGACAAAGACTATTTGAAAAAGTTTGCGCGAAAATGATGTTTTGAAAAGCCAGGAAAAAAAACAAATTAAGCAAAACTGAAAAACTAAAAGTTTTTTAAAATTTGTATTGAAAAAGGGAAACCTACGCAGTCGTTTGTTTGTAGATAAGTTATTTTTTTTGTTATTGAAGTCTTTTTGTCGAGAAAGGGAAAGGGGGATTGGGTTTTCTTTTGCCCGAAAAAAGGGTGGGCGGGGGGGGTGGCCCCAAAAGCCCCTTTCCCTGTTCTTGGGGTTTCCTAGACCATATTTGATCCAACTTTTGTTAAATCCGTCTTGGTGTTAATATTGAATTCTTTTCAGATCCTTTCAAAACCCTTTTCATGTCTTTATGTTGCTGAATGGATTAACGGTTTGTCATTTGGTAATGGCGCTCCCAGTTCAGTAAAAATACGCCTAAAGGTGTAATAAAAATGAAATCTGTACACTGACCTCACCAAAGGATCAGGATGATTTAAGTGATCAGCATACGACACTCCACACCCAGTTGAGCACAAAACACAGCAAAGTTTAACGGGTTCTGATAAAACTGCATCGGATGACTAAACCACGCTTTCGCGATGTAGTCTTTTTTAATAGGGGGTTAAGATAGCTCTTCAATGGAGTACTCACCTTTTTATGAAAAGCGACAGTCTGGGTCACAGAAATGTCGAGGCGCCAGTTTTTATATTTTTAAGATTGTAGTGCGGCCCAACAGAATATTTTGCATCAGAATATTTGAATGCACTCATTTAATTTTGTTTTAAAAAATGTTTGTACAAAACAACTCCAAGACCCCCCTTCGTTTTTAGACATGCTATTAATAACGAATGCGGAACCAGAACGGTCGGCGCTCCATGAAATATTCTAAAAAGTCGTATGGTTTAATATAAGCAAAGCCAAGAAGAATAATAAGGTTCAAAAAGTTAACAGAGCAGGACCAAAATGAGCCATTAACAATACCTGATGGTTATTACGGGGTTTTGCTCACTAAAGAAGCAATGAGTAACTTTGACATTACTCTCAAACTTAACAATGCAAATCTAAAAACAATGTTAACATTTTAAACTTGAAGAAGAAGAAACATCTTACTTTTTTGATAGAGAGCTAGCTAAATGTTAGGCTTTACAACTAGCAATTTACCCACTCATAGTTTTATTGCTGGGCCCGACAAACTACTTATGAGGGGGAAAATCCGCTCGATCTTGCATTACATTCAATTACTCTATGTTCATTTGGATGAGCTGACACTGATGAAAACTTATATATGGAAGGCCCTCAACTGTTTTTAAAGAGCTCTTCCGTCAGGGAAAGCAGCATATGCGATTATGAAATTATACGATTCCCTAATTTTACAGTTTAAAAGATTTTGTTTGTGGGAGGTCGGATCATTTAAAAATAGAAATCAAAGACAAAGCAGGAAAAGTTGTGAAATGCGATAACCTGCACATTGTTTTGGAAATAAATAATAAGTTGTACTAAAAATGTCGCGTGGGCCAGATGAATCAGGAGTTACATTAGCGCCTGTGAGGTGTATAACTTTAGAATTAAAAGACCTTGCAGACGTTACAGACTTTGAACAGAATGGTGAGATAGGCACTTTGTATGGTTTTGAGTACACTAAAGATGGTGATTATAAACGCAAAGGGGTTTGACGACAACAAAAGGTTTCCTAAACTAGAACAACTACGCAATCTAGAGGCAAATAATGTTGGTCAGTATGAATATAAAATAGTTCGAAAACCTGACCTCAATGGCACTTAGAACCATATTTAGAATGGGAAATAAAATTTGAATTCATAAGCCCATTTACATATTTTAGCCGTCAAAAAAGTTTCAGAAAAGCATTCAACTCAGGCCCTTTACATGTAAGTCTTATACCGGACGATAATAGTCGGAAAGAAATTGAAATAACCCCGTATGGGAAAAAACAGTACATCCTCCACAGAAAAGAAACAGTTGTAAAAAAAAGCTTCTACAAAATTACAGTTCTTTCCAAGCAGAAAATTAGGAGACACGTTCACAATGATATTTAAAATTTCTGTCTTTAAAGATGTGGGGAGGGATGGGGTTGTGGGCGTTAGTGATGACCTTATAAAAGGAATTAATATTAGCTGGCAAAACTTAGACGTTAAACGTCTTAACGTTACCATCGTCGTTCTTCACAATGGCGAGGATATTAAGATCATAACAACAAGCAACAAAATCACTGTTGACTTAAATAGAAACAATCTTACAGGACTAATTGGATTAATCTTACACATTTAGGCCTCATAGGGTTTTATTATACTGAACAAGTTTTGACGGAGAGTATGATAAAAATAATAACTGAATTAGATTAAACTCTGTTATAAAACTATGGAGCAGTTAAACTTTATGACAAAAACTCCTCATTGCTCATTGATTTGTGGGCAGACTGGTTGTGGAAAAACAATATTTATCCCCGACCTGTTACAAACAGTTTATCGTTATAATTTTAATCTATTGTGGTTTTCTGTCCAACACTTAAATGGAACAAAGCATATCATAATAGAAGGTTTATATGGACAGATGATGACATATATTTTAGTTAATCCTAGCAATAAACTGAGTGAGTGTTTAGAACAGTTTTATAGACTGTTTGAAGGAACGCAACACTATTTATTATAGATGACTGCTCGGCAGAAAGAGACATAGTTAAAAAGAGAAACACTTTTTCGAAACTATTTTCAGGGGAAAGCATGCTGGATAAGTGTGGGGTTTTTTATGCCAGAAAATAAAAACTGGGTTTTAAAAGACTTTAGAAACTTAAAACTGTAGTTTATTTCAATGAAAGACAAGACTCATTAAAAGAATGTTGCGCGAAAATGATGTTATAAAAATGACAGAAAAACTGGTTTTTAAAAAAAACTGAAATCTAAAAAGTTTAGTAATTAGTATTGAAAACGGAAAATAACCCTACCAACGTTTTTTTTGTAAAAATCGTTTTTTTTTTAGTTATTGAAGTCTTCTGTCGAGAACAGAGAAAGGGCATTCGGGTTTTACTTCCCCCAAACTGGGGGAGGGGGGGAATGGGCCCCAAAGCCCCTTTCTCTTTCTCTACTCGCCCCCATATTGCACAGCACACACACAGTTACACACACACACAGACTCATGTCCAAAATTTGAAATAGACACCATCTTACCCCTCTTTCACTATTCACTTCTTCTTCCCCCCCCTTGAATGTGTACTCCAACAATAATCAAAAGAATAAAGTGTTTCACTCTTCCTACTATCCTTATTTACTGTACACTATAGTCAGAAAACCCCCCTTTATAAAGTTGATTTGGCAAAAATAAATTTTAATGTTAAATTTTTATACTCTTTCTCATAGACAACTTTACCCTTTTTGATTCATGTTTCCCCCATACAAACACAATAAAATTTAACTCGTTTGGAAAACATTCCCTTTGGGAATACTACGCAACACGCATACTGCGTGGCACAGAGTTTTTAAAAACTAGGGAAACGCAATTTCTTTATTATGACATAATATATATTTAATGCTTTTTATCATGCATAAAACGCTTTACAATTTTAGACACATCCACATATAATGGAGAGGATCCCACGCACGCACGCACACACACACACACGCATGCACAAACAATACATGCATGCATAAACATATTTATACAAACACACTCATAATGCCACTCATGAATAAGGCATAATTTATACACATGGCGCACATATACTGTAAACTTACATGCACACAAAACACATGCAGCACTCACGCAGACATGCTAGCATGTACATATGCACAAACACACATACGTGACACACACACAAACATATATGCATGGATGCAGACACACACACATAATGTACACATACACTCAATGACTCACACTGACATACAAATGTGAGAAATCTACAGCTTTCATTTTCACAACTAGGCCTAGAATTCGCTACTTCCCCCTCTCGCACAAATGACCTGGCTGAGCGTTTGCAACATCGAATACTTATTTTGACGTCATACGCCTTTCAACTGTGGAAAAAGCTGCTTCTCTGTTCTCATGTTTTTAGCGAGTGTGATCAGTGATGTTACGACGGATCTGGAAGAAGATAACAGTTGCACTTGCAGGCACTACACACTTACCAGTAGTCCAGCCTTGGCCAAACGTGTCGCTGATCTTCTTCAAGGCAGCATGCCTGGAAATTTTGTTTCTGTATGTGGGATCTTTTACATCCCACAAGCAGGGAAACTGGCCCCAAAGGTCGATGAAGGCGCTCGTGGTTGCGGAGTCGGTGTCGATGTTCGTAATGTCCGCCATGATTTGGTTTCAGAGCGAGCGATCGGCTGCTAAATTTATTGACCAATGAACACGCAGCAACACCAAAGTTGCCAGAGCACAAGCTGCAAACTCCGAAACAGTTGTGGAAGTGTGTTAGCAGAGCGCTCAAAACCGTGTTGCCCACACATGTTAGCGCGGTTAAGATGCGTAACAGTTTGAAGTGTTGTCGAACACTGTTGCTCAAGCATGTGTTGGCTTGGTTAAGAACGGCCTTAAGCCCCCCCTCATCCATCTGTCTGCCATTTCTCCCACAGTTAGTTCTCTGGCCTCTTCACCTCTCCCCTGCCTCGTGGAATACTCTGTCTGTCTGTCTGTCTGTCTGTCTGTCTCTCTCTCTCTCTCTCTCTCTCTCTCTCTCTCTCTCTCCGGCGCGAGCGCACACACGCACGCACACACACACACACACACACACACACACACACACACACACACACACACACACATATTTCATCTTCTCCATCAGTTTCCTCTATTTGTTGCCATCTGCCACAAAAGATTGAGTTTGTTCCTGCATGAACATGTGTGTGTGTGTGTGTGTGTGTGTGTGTGTGTGTGTGTGTGTGTGTGTGCGTGCGTGCGTGTGTGCGCGTGCGTGCGTGCGTGCGTGCGTGTGTGTGTGTGTGTGTGTGGGCGTGTG
>CM031601.1:74107491-74112491 GCA_018398815.1 Conus ventricosus | reverse complement strand
ACCCTTTTGACAGATCGGAACGGGATAAGAAAGATGTGAGAGTGAGAGAAGAGAAGAGGGAGAACGAAAAACAAGAGAGAGAGGAAGAGGTTCTGGTGTAAGCTCTGCATGAGAGAAGCAGGGAGATGAGAGGGGGAGTGAAGAGAACCGAGCTGAAGCATTAGCACCATAGAGAGTCTGCAGAGGAAGGACTAAGGAGAGATGTGGAGAGAGAGAGTTGCTAACTGATGAAGAGAAAAAAAAAGAAAAAGAAAAAGAAAAGAAAAGCAACCATGTCCATTTGATAGAGCAGACTAGAAGAGAGGGAGAGAGAGAGAGTGCAATGCGTTAATGCAGGAAGAAAGAAAGGAGAACAGATCGATGTCTGATAGTCACTGTTCAATCTGAACCGGGTTTGACCTCATACTTGGCCGCGCCACTTTCATCAGCAGTCCAACCTGACCAACGCCAGCTGTCTAACCTGACCAGTGCCAGCAGCCCAACCTGACCAGTGCCAGCAGTCTAACCTGACCAGTGCCAGCAGTTGTGTTGTGCTTGTGAAAGTGACAGTGAAAAGAAACAAAGAAAAAAAAAGGAAAAGAAAAGACAGTGATTCGTGAATAGTTTAAGATCACCTGGCCAGGTAAAGTAGAAATCTATTTAAACCCGGGTTAGTTAATGATGATTTAGATAAATGGTTTTGTGAAGTTCAAGGAAAGAGAGAATGTTTTATTTTGTTTGACTCCATATGCATTGATGTTTCTTTCTATGATCATGTGTAGTAAAGTTATAGACTTTACTAGTGGTTTGATGTGACGAATGCATGATATATGAATGAGATTGTAAGCAAGCTGTGAGTGTGTTTGGGCTGTGCGCTAGTCCTTCCTCCACTGACATACCCTGAGGTTGACAATTTATTGGCGAGCCTGCCAGGATATATCTGGCCCATTTATTATAATTGTTCAACTTCTCAGAGAGGAAGCTGGGTGGGATTCAAGATTGTAATCCTAAGACAAGGTAGTGTCTTACTGTATGTTCCCAAGATAGTTAAATACTAGGCTTGGCATTGCTTCCAGATAGTTAACACTAGGCTTGGCATTTCAGCCCCAGAGTACTTATTTCGCACAGATTGCCTATAATTCGCTCTCATAGTTGGGTCAGGCGCTAGGCTCTTAATAAAAACTAATTACGTTGTCCCAAGCTAATATTATCATTCATAGGATTGTGCTATTACGTCACTCGTGTCGGTAACCACCAGTTTGGCTGTCGTAGTAATAAAATCTTGTTCAAAAAAAAAAAAAAAGAAGATATAATGGCGGACGAAAAGAACACCCCTATTGAACAACTTGTGAGCGTCGCTCGTGATTTAGGCTACTCGGAAAAGTGTTGCGAGCATTCGTTGAAACCCAACAAAAGATGGAAAGAGATGAGCGAGCGGAAAGACGCCGTGTTGCAGGAGAAATAGCAGAGCAGGAAACAGAAAGATTGAGGATTCAGGCTAATGTAACGCGGGAAACAGAAAGATTAAGGATTCAGGCTAACGATAATCAGGCTAGAGAAACGCAGGAAACAGAAAGATTAAGGATTCAATTAGAGTTAGAGAGAGTGAAAATACAAAGGGAGACCAAACCGATGACGGTAGTTCAGTTTCCAGTGACCCTGTGCGCAGTTATGGCCCCCCGACCAAAAGTTGCCAAAATTCTCGGAAGGAACAGATTCGATTGATGCGTACATCAGTCGTTTTGAAACGTTTGCTACAAGTCAGGGTTGGCCGTCAGAAGAGTGGGCAGTCATTTTGTCAGCGCTATTGACGGGCAAGGCATTACAGATTTTCACTGAAATTACCAGCAGACCAACAATCTGATTTTGGTGCTGTGAAGGAGTCGTTGATGAAGGGATTTGACCTCACAGAGGAGGGGTTCAGAAAGAAATTTCGATCAGCTAGATTACAAGCAGGTGAAATGTACACTCAGTTTGGTGCACGTTTAGATCACTATTTTGAGAAGTGGTTAGAGTTGTGGTACGAGAAAGGAGTTCGCTGAATTGAAAGAGCTGGTTATGAAGGAACAGATTTTGTCGGGTTGCAGTCCAGAGTTAACTATACATTTGAAAGAGAGACAGCCAGAGACAGCAGGGAGTTGCTGAAGTTAGCAGAGTGGTATAGAGAGCACGTTTGGGCACTAAGGTGCAGGAGAAACAGGTGCCAGACACAGGTGAGAAGAGTGCAAGGAGACTAGGGGAGTTTTCTGCAAAGTCTGCAAACCCGGTGGTGGGGCAGAAAGGAGACAAAGAGACAATAGTGTTTCATTGTCACAAGAAGGGACATGTGGCGAGGGATTGTCGCATGAGGTTCCAGAAGGCAGCAGCCTTGCAAGAGGTTGATAAGGGTCGCCATGGAAACGACCTGCAGTGGAACCAAAAGGGATCCAATCTGAAGAGGGTGGAGTGCGGCCTATGGCTAGCACTGGACAGCAGTCAGTGTCAGGGATGGAGGCATTAGGCTGAGTGGTTCGTTACCAGTGGAAGAAGGTGGATTGGCCAGCAGAGGGTGAAAGTGTACGAGACACTGGTTGTTCATGTGGTGTAGTAAGAACAACGCTGGTCGAGGAAGGGGATTTGACAGGGCAAATCCAGACCTGTACTCTAATCGATGGCACTGTGAGGAAGTTCCCAGTTGCTAAGATAGAAGTACGTACCCCTTACTTCTCAGGCGAGTTGTCTGCGCTGGTGATGGAGAAACCCCTTTATGATTTGATCATTGAAATATTCCAGGGGCAAGGATCCAGGGGATCCTGAGTTGTTGACTGCTACAGGGCAGCAGTTCAAACATGGAGCAAGAAGAAGGAAAAGGTTGATAAACCGTTAGTCATTCCAGCAAGGAAGTCAGGGATAGATGTTCGCCTGATGAGTTTAGGGCAGCGCAGGAACAAGACCCTTCGCTCGTGAAGTCTTGGAGTTGGCAAGAGGTGGAGAGAAACAGGTGGTTAGAGGAGGTAGACAGAATTTCTGGTGAAAGGCGGATGTTGTACCGAGTGTTCACCAAGGGAAGACAGGTAAGTGACAACTCAGTTAGAGGTACCAACATGTTACCGTGACACTGTCATGTCAGTGGGTCACGAGTCGCTCATGCGGTCATCTCGGCACCAGCAAAACAGCTGACCGAATCTTTGATGATTTCATTGGCCAGGGGCAATGGCAGACATAAAGCGTTTCTGCATGTCATGTGACGTGTGTCAAAGGTCAGCCACAAGAGGGTGAAGAGAAAGGCGCCTCTTAAACATCCCCCTTTAATTGACACACCATTCAGGAGAGTGGCTGTTGATCTGATTGGCCCAATCTCGACCTGTTCCAAAGGTGGGCACAGGTATGAGACAGGTAAGGTCGCAAGGGAGAGTTTGCAGGGGGCTAGGGTCGTTCAGAAGAAGCAATATGACAGGAAGGTGAGGAAGCAATTCCTCAAGGTGGGAGATCAAGTCCTGTTACTGCTTCCCACGGGTCACAACAAGCTGCTGATGCATTGGAAAGGACCATTCACCATCATTGAAAAGGTAGATCAGGACTACCGAATTGATGTGAATGGAAATCAAAACTTTTCCATGCGAATTTGCTCTGCAAATATATTCAGCATGAGACTCAGCACATAGGCGCAGCAGCAATCATTGATGGAGGTGAAGGAGACCCAGCAAAGAAGGGGAGATTTTGTTGCCTGAGTTTCCAGGAGAAGAGTCATACAGGGATGTGTCACTGTAAAGAAGGGCTAGACAGTAGGAGACAGGAGGAAGTTAGGGGGCTCCTAAAACAGTATAGGGCGTCCCTGACTGATAAACCAGGCAGGACAACTCTAGAGACCTGTACGGTGGAGTTAACATCGCAAAAACCCGTACATGTGAAACCCTACCCGATCCCGTATGCCACCAAACGAGTGATCGAGGAGAGGTGGAAAAGATGTTGGGACCTTGGGGTGATTGAACCGTCCAAATCATCGTATAGTGCACCCGTTGTCTTAGTGAGGAAAACGTCAGGTGAGCATCGATTCTGTGTTGACTATAGGCGTCTGAACAGTGTCACCAAGGTCGATGCAGAAGTCATACCAAACGTGAAGACCTGTTCGCTCAGATCGCCACAAGCAAGAGCAAGTATTTCACCAGGATAGATCTGAGCAAGGGTTATTGGCAAATAGCCTTGAGTGAGGACTCAAAGGAAGTCACAGCATTCTCCACTCCTTATGGGCTATACCAGTGGCGAGTACTTCCTTTTGGTATGGTCAACGCACCTGCAGTTTTCTCTCGGATGATGAGGAAGTTATTGACGGTTTGGAAGGCGTAGTGAATTTCATGGATGACATTCTGATAGCATCTGAGACATGGGAGGGGCATATGAGGCAGCTAGGAGCATTTTTTGAGAGGTTGAGACGAGCCAATCTCACAGCCAGACCAACAAAGTGCCAGGTTGGGTTTTCCAAGCCTGGAGTTCCTAGTTTTGTTGTCGGAGGCGACACAAAGCAGCCAGAAAAGGGAAAGGTGGAGAAGATGATGAATTCAGAGAGACCAAAGACCAAAACAGAAGTCAGAGTCTGCTAGGTTTTATTGGTTTCTACAGGGAGTTTGTGCCAAATTTCGCAGCAATCACGAGCCCTCTCAGTGATTTGGTCAAGGCAGGGCCGAAACCGGGAGTGGTCGAATGGTCAGACGCTGCAGAGCAAGCACTGCAGACAGTGCTGGAAAGACTAGGTTCCCGTCCCATCTTGAAGCTACCGGATATGTCTAAACCGTTTTTGTTGCGGACAGATGCATCAGGTGGTGGAGTAGGTGCAGTATTGTTGCAGGAGCACGAAGGGGTCGAGTTTCCTGTGAAGTAATGCTAGCAGGAAGCTGACGAAGTGTGAAGAAGGGTACGCAACGGTAAGAAGGAGTGTTTGGCTGTCGTGTGGGCCGCGCAAAATTCCACAAATACTTGTATGGGAAAGAGTTCGTGATAGAGACTGATCATCAACCACTCAAATTCCTGCAGGAGGCGCAGCT
>CM031601.1:74084991-74089991 GCA_018398815.1 Conus ventricosus | reverse complement strand
CCGTAGCATCATCTTCATCATCTTCATTCTCATTGATCAGTATAAAAAAAAGTCTCAAATTCTATGGCCCTTCATGCCCTGATCCCATGATGACCTCATTTTCGATGTCCTCTCCGTGTCTATGGCTTCGGTTTGGTTCCAGCGGGGTCAGTGGTATTGGCAAGTTCATGGGGGCTATCGCTGGACAGACGTGGTGATGCCCTCCGTAGGGAGAGGTCACTCACGCCGGCTCCGCGACTAAGCAATTATTGTCGTCAGTAGGGGACTTAGTAGCTGGTGTCCTGCGGATGTTAGATCAGAACAGGCGCCACTGAACACCACCGAAGTGACCCGGCAGCAGTGCAGTGTCTCCTCCGGTGGGTTGCCTCTTGACGACTTGACATTGACTGCTCTCTGTGGATAGCTGGTGCCACGGATGCGGCGAAACTGACCAGGCTGTGGGTGTGGACAGGGTGTTGGAATGAGCGGCGTGCATGCACTGCCACTGAGGTGGCACAGAAGATGGGACAGAGAGAGAGAGAGAGAGAAGAAGAAAGAAAGAAAGAAAGAAAGAAAGAAAGAAAGAAAGATAGATAGATAAACAATTAAATAGATAAATGAATTAGTAAAATAGTGACATAGCTGATGAATATCACACGGAGCAGAGCCTACTTAATGCGCGGACGCGCACGCGCGATGTGTGTGTGTGTGTGTGTGTGTGTGTGTGTGTGTGTGTGTGTGTGTGTCTGTGTGTGTGTGTGTGTGTGTGTGTGTGTGTGTGTGTCAATCTTAACATTTGATGACGCTATTTTAAAACGTAGGTGGTATTGAATGACGTCAATACAAAGATAGATATTGATAGGATGTTGCCTCGCATCCAATATATAGAGCCCTTGAAACTCAAGGTCACAGTACAAAGGTCAAGGTCACAGGCATAGTAAGAATAAAACTAAAGATCAAATTAGAGACTAGCTTTCTTTAATTCAACATTCACGTGTCTTAGCACAGTAACAGGCCATGACAAAACAGTTGCAGTCTTGTAAAACGCATAGTTTTGAGGTCATAGGCTGTAAGGAGGGGGAGAGACGATTTGGGGATGCGCAGATGACTGATCAAGCCGATGCGTGCACGGAATGTGCGGTGACAATTTGGACAGGCAATGTGGGAGACCTCCTCTTGATTGCTGGCCGGTCTCTTTTGTTGCGCTGCAGCTGTCCTCCTTTCTCCACATATAACTGGCGCCTTTGTGGATAGAGTAGCCGTATCTAGCTCATTCCACAACAGCTTGTTCCCATGTGTCAGGGCTGATGCTAAGCGCTTTCATGGAGGTTTTGAGAGGGTCTTTGAAGCGTTTCTTCTGACCTCCATGGGAAGGCTCTTCTTGTTGCAGCTTACCGTAGAAGAGTCTCTTGGGTAGCCGGTTGGTCTGGGGTGGGGGTTACATGACCTGCACATCGAAGCTGAGACAGCATCAGAGTAGAGTGGATGCTAGGCAGGCCTGCTTGGTTAATTAAGCACCTCTGTGTCTGGGATTTATTCCTGCTATTTGATGTTTAGCAAGTTGTGTGGAAGTGACTCCGCTTTTTTTGCGTGCCGTTGGTACACTAACCACGTTTCACACGCGTGGAGGAGTGTGGGGAGAACAACTGCTGACGCTCATTTCATCGTCGATGACGGATTGAAATATACAGTATTGGTTTTAAAGCACCTTACAAACAACCCTGGTAAAATAAAGACTTTCCCGTTTCCTTCACAAACAGTAGACTACCGGCGGTCGAACAAACATTTGGATTTGTGCAAGGGGATAAGAAACATAGGATCTGGCGTGGATGTATTTTTGGTTATGATCGTTTAGAACTACAAGTTGGGAAAACAAGATTACCGGGGCCTGTCAAATGTAGGTTGATTTTTTTTTTTTTTTTTTTTTTTTGTAGTGAAAAGTCGGTTAGTAGATCACTGTAACCTGAATTCCTCATTCTCGACGTCAGCCCTCTTTTTCTTTTATTCTTTTTGTTTCGTTTCGTTTTTTTCTTCTTTTTTGATTCTTTTACTCTACGTTTCGGGAAGATCACATATCGGGGATACTGATACCGGTTGCATTCACTAGTGTACAGAACGTCAGGATATATGTGATTAGGTTATTTCGATTAGACGTGTGTGTGTGTGTGTGTGTGTGTGTGTGTGTGTGTGTGTGTGTGTGTGTGTGTGTGTGTGAGCGCGAGCGCGCGCAAGAAGAAATAAAAATCCTACACATTTGTGTTTTCGCAGCTGCCACCAAAAGTAGAGAAACGCAACATTTTGGATGTGTCAGTAGATTGTTACATGATCAGCTGCGTAGTCTCGCGGCATGCCGGCTTGGAGATTAAGGGTTTGATACCTAACGCACGCATTTCTGTGGGAATCGCGCCCCTTATCGGCTCCTACGCAGGGTTGTGTTTGCTATGGGCTGAGATGAGAAGACCAGAACCGCACAGTCCAGTTTCATCAGCTTGATGGATGCATCTTTTAAGAGTGCAGCTCAGATTTCCGGACCAACCCTTCAGGTATCTGTATCTCTCGGGCCTGGTTGACATAAGGAGGTATTTTGAAAGTGAGCGTAGAGTACAACCCTGTCGTGTGATCTGTGACCAATTGCGAATTCCGTGGCATCATCCTGATCTTCTTTGGATCAGCATACTCAATGTCACAAATTCCGTGGCATCATCCTGATCTTCTTTGGATCAGAATACTCAATGTCACAAATTCTGTGGCATCATCCTGATCTTCTTTGGATCAGCATACTCAATGTCACAAATTCCGTGGCATCATCCTGATCTTCTTTGGATCAGCATACTCAACGTCACAAATTCCGTGGCATCATCCTGATCTTCTTTGGATCAGCATACTCAACGTCACAAATTCCGTGGCATCATCCTGATCTTCTTTGGATCAGCACACTCAACGTCACAAATTCCGTGGCATCATCCTGATCTTCTTTGGATCAGCATACTCAACGTCACAAATTCCGTGGCTCGTCATGCCCTGCTGTCGTAGTAGGTTCAGTTTCAATTTGATCTCTCCACGTCTGTCCCCTTGATGGGTCGTCAACATCATCAGCAAGTTCACAGCAGCTGTCGCTGGACGGACGTGGTGGTGTCCTCCGAGGGGGTGGCACTTTCACTCCCGCTGGCTCCGCGACTAGACAATGAATGTTGTCAGTTAGAGAGGAGGCTTTGCAGGTGGTGTCTTGGCGCATGTTGGATCAGAACAGGCGCTCTGGGAGCAGCACCAAAGAGACTTGCAGGGCGTGTCTTCTCTGGTGGATGACCATTTGGTATGGACTGCTGCCCGTGAACTGCTGATGTCAGGGTTGCCACGGGATAGGCATTGGCGTTTCCGTGAACCGTGGAACCAAGATGAGGGATGTGGGGATAATGCCACTGAAGTGGCACAGAAGATGGAAAAAAAAGAAAGAAAGAAAAAAAAGAAAAAGTTAAGGAAAGGAAAAAAGAAAATATTACGTGACCTTTCCAGCCAATCCACATTTGGAGTTGTTAAGACTCAAGGTCAGACTCAAGGTCAGAGATCACAGGTTAAGATCAGCAAATCGGACAATTGAAAAGAAAAAGAAAACAAACAAACAAACAAACAAACAAAAAAAGGAAAAAAGAAAAGAAAAGAAAAGAAAGTTGAAAACAAGACAGGCCATGGATCTGACATCCAGTAGTCACTATCTTGCAGTCATAGTGAGAACCATTATAATCTTATCGAAAATCAGTGTCAAAGGTCGAGGTCGTCTCAAAATGTTATAATAGAAACTGCTTTTGGGCACGACACACTTTGTTTGTTTTTCATCTAAGTGCCATGTGCTTGGGCACTGTTACTCATTTATGCCAGAACTTTCGATATCGTTACAATCAAGATCAAACGCGAAAGGTCAAGGTCACGATACATTGCGCCAGTGAAAATCATATGTAATGTTGAATGTGGCGAACTTTCTGATGTCCTTTTTTGTCTGTTTTTTGTTGATCGTAATTCCGTTATTATTGTGGTAGATGTCGTAGAACTTGACTCCAACACTCGGTCAAGTGCTAACTTGACTCCTCTGCCTTTTTCTGGGATAGCATTCTGCTTAAAACCGAAAAGGCAGAGGAGTCAAGCTAGCACTTTTCGCGGTCACTGAGGAGAAACAATCAGGTTTCGAAATACCGGTATCTGACCAGGAGTTATATGTTAGTGAGTTTCCTCCCCATTGGAGATTGTCTCCCCCTTGGAGACTGTAAGCTTGCTTAAGGCTCATTTGGAGAAGCATTTATTATTCCCCATTCACCCGTTAAAGCACATACTGTTAGTTAGGCAGAATTATCTACCACTGCATATATGAATGCTTATCTTCCCCTATTTCTTCAATCTAAGACACAAGAGCAAGCTTTGTTTATAATTGAATATTTCTTGCAGTCATTGCAACCCCAAGCTGCTCTGTAAGTTGCTGGAATGGTGCACGGTTATTTATCCTTGGAATTTATTAGTTTATTATACACACACACACACACACACACACACACACACACACACACACACACACACACACATATATATAAATATATATATATATATATATATATATATATATATAATATATATATATATATATATATATATATATATTATATTGTGTGTGTGTGTGTGTGTGTGTGTGTGTGTGTGTGTGTGTGTGAAACTTCTATGTAGGTGTTTGAGGGGCTAGCGGATCGAGGGGCCGAGGGAGGAGGAGTGGGGGGGGGGGGGGGGGGGGGGGGGGGGGGGGGGGGGGGGGGGGGGGGGGGGGAGATAAACTTTTACTCTGGCATGTTCTGCACCAGTTACGAGTATCTGCATAGCCCCCCCCCCCCCCCCCCCCCCCTTCTCTCCTCCCTCTCACGGAACGGAGTCGGAGATCACGTCTGATCCAGCTGCCATTTCTATCAGTGATGAAAACCGCATCCAACGCTGTTTACAGCATTCACCCGGTGCAGATTAACCACTGACTTGCCCTTACAGAG
>CM031601.1:74025753-74078253 GCA_018398815.1 Conus ventricosus | reverse complement strand
GGAATACTGAATGTTTGTCTACCAGTCAGAGGAATGCACACACACACACATACACACGCACGCACGCACACACACACACACACACACACACACACCACACACACACACACACACACACACACACACACACACACACACACACACACACACACACACAGAAGAACGCGCGCGCACGTGATTACTGTAAAGCATGCCATGACACACAGTAGATACAACATGCTCTTTCTTCGAAACGTACTGACACCTGCGTAGATTCATTTTAAAACCCATCACCGTCATCTCTCTCTCTCTCTCTCTCTCTTCTCTCCTCTCTCCTCTCTCTCTCTCTCTCTCTATCCTCTCTCTCTCTCTCTCTCTGTCTCTCTCTCTCTCTCTCTCTCTCTCCTCTCTCTCTGTCTCGCTCTTCTGTTCGCTCACTGATAAGCAAAGGGACCGATAAACAATTCCCCAGGCTTCACAGACTGTAGAAATGGCAGCAGCAGCAGCAGCAGCAGCAGCACTGACGCCTGATGACCCGATGAGAGAGTCGAAAACACATTGCTCGACGTATGAGAGCTCTAGTGTCTACACTTTCATATCATTTGCAAGTGTGGGGTGGTCTGAGAAAATACCAAGAGGCTTTTTCTCTTTTTTCGTTCTGTCCTGGTTTTTCTCTCAATGGAAGAATAAATAAATCACACAAAAAAAGCACGCATGCTCGCGCGCGCTTGCACACACATACACACACACACACACACACACACACACACACACACACACACACACACACACACACACACACACACACACATACACACACGCGCGCGCGCACGCATGCACGCATGCACTCGCACACATCAACCTATTCGCGTCAGATTCCCGAGTGTCCTCCGTGCTTGTAGAAGTTTTGGCAGAATAAGAAAGAGTTGTTTGTTCTAATTCCTTTCTTTGGTTTTAACAGAACTTTATTCCAAGATAACAGCATAGAATCATGTCCATCGAAAGAGAAATAACAAGCGTGTAGTTTTCTTTCTTTGGTTTTAACAGAACTTTATTCCAAGATAACAGCATAGAATCATGTCCATCGAAAGAGCAACAACAAGCGTGTAGTTTTCTTCCTCTCTTCCTTCTTTCCTTCCTTCCCTCCTTTCTTTCTTTCCTTCTTTTTTTTTCTTTCTTTAAAAAAAAAAGTTAAACTATCGAATTCGAAATTCAGAACAAAGAAATACACAACACAATCTACTTAAAGCGTGGGTAGGTATCTGATTGTTTAACGTTCACCCTTGTGCTGCCTATTTTGTATCAGACAACACAACTGTCGAATTTGAGCATCATTTCCTGGAATGAATGAATGAATCTTCTGTTCAACATGTTTTGACCATAGTTAGTGATATTAAACGAGAGAAAAAAAGTGGAGCACACGCCCGCACACACACACATAACATATATAAACATAAAGAAACTCACCTACCTATACATATACGAGTATACTACAATACATAACAATATAAAGTAATCGCAAATTTTAAAACCAAATTATAGTAGAAGGTCAATACGACTATTCAGTATACTTCGTCCAGTACCATACACTTTACGTGATTGATTGTATTTTACAGAATCAGCAGATAGTCCATTGTCTAAAACGCACTTCTTGTCAAAATACAAATAGGCCTATTCAGCATCTGGCAGTTAAAAAAGAATGTGTGGAATGGAAATAAAACCACACACACACACACACACCCCACACACACACACACACACACACACACACACACACACACACACACACACACACACACACACACACTAAACATTCTTAGAATATTTTGTTTTCCAAGCATCGAGCCTCATTCTATGAAATAAACTAACAATATGCCTTGGTCCAGAAAGAAAGGGTTTAAAACGACCAGTTTGAATCCTACTTCTAAAAATCAAATATACTGCACTTTCAATTACGTTGCACATTTCGTTTACCGATAATGCAACTGATAATGAGCTAGTATTGCTCAACCTTTGAGCACCCAGTTTTGCACTTTTATCTGTCAATTTGTTTATACTAGTTCCGCAATGAGAAGGAACCCAACAAAATTTGACACAAGAACCCTTCGTTATTAGGTATGAATAAGATACTTTATCTCAAAGATGATCTCATTTCATTCCTTGTTTGAATCACTCCTAGCTGTGCTTAATACTGATTTTGAGTCACCACAAAATAAGATATTAAAACGAACAATGGGTATGCTGATAATCTGCTGTAATGACCAATCACATGACCCATGATCAATGCAATTAATGCGGCTGTAAATATTGAAAAGCCCTTTCCCGAGCAGCACGACTTCTGTACTTTTAGATTAGATATTACATAACCGAACCCTGCACTGCCATCCTCATTTACTGAACCATCTGTGGCAACTTTCAGTTCAATGGGGTATTTTTCAGACATATGAGATTTAGCAATTCCTTCCAACATATAGCGACTGGAACTAGTATTTGATGGAAGACAGTTTAAAAATTTGCTTTCTTCAGTTCCCCAGAGGTGTAAAAGATATATTTTTCGCAGCCTCAGACGGTTTGGTAGCCGTTAACTTTAAAAGATCAGATGTGTAGGTTGCTATTGTTGATAAAGAAGACATTTTCTTGCTTCTCTTTGGAAAATGTTTGCCTGACCTGACTTCAAGTTCAGCGCTTGTATTGTTTTCAATAGCTAAAGCTCTTATCATGTATTAAGCACAAGCCAATTCTCTACAGTCATCTAATGGCAAAATCCCAGCTTCTCTGTATGTTTTTTGACCGGAGGCATGTGCAGGTACGCCAGGTGCCAGTTTAAAGCTTTGCTGTCTGAGCTCTGAAGCTTTTTCTGTTTTGGTGCTGAGAAATATAACTCCCCGACCTTGACTTAATTTGTTTCTTATAAAAGACGTGGTGGGATGAATTAGAGTGGCAGTGTCTTGATCCCACTTATACCGAGTAATGATCTTTAAAAAATTAAACATTTTTCCTGCCTTCGACAAAATTTAATCCATGTGTTTTTGATTTACAAATTTAAAAGCTAAGTGCAATTATCCCCCGGGGAAAATTCCCAAATCTATGTTTTTGAAGGGAAAATATGTGTTTCCAACTCTTGCAGGATTTCTCTTTTAAAAGAAAAGATTTTGTAAAAGCAAAATATGCCCTGAATGCCCAAATGTTCTTATTTTTTTAAAAAGTCTTTTTGTCAATCCTGCGTAGTTTGAAAGTTTTTCCCCACAAAAAAAAAAAGGTTGCAAAACGTTTTGCTCTTTGCAAACGGAATGAAAAATTGTTCGTTCACGACCCCCCATGGATTCTGCCCAAAAAACCCCATTTTCCATAAAAATACCCCATACATAAGTTTTGGGCCAAAATTAACCCCTGTTTCTAAACAAAATTAAAATGCCAAAACTGCCAATATTGACGTAATTAGCACAGTGAAACGGGGGTTTCCGGCAAATAAAGGGTGATCGTAAACCCAACATATTTACATTCTCCCCAGAGGAAAAAAAATTAAGGGTTTACAGCGTTTTTAACGTCCGGGACTGAAGCTTACTATTTTCAATACGCTTTCTACTTCCAGTCTTTTAAAAAAATCAAAACAAAAACGGGTTTCCATTTGGTTAGTTTTTTTTATATCAATAATTTTATCTTCCTAAATTAATTTTTTAAATTTGGCTTCTCCGTCAAAGTAATAAGAAAACCAAAACCCTGCCATTTGGTAGAAAAACCTTTTTAAAAACTGTAAAGGAGGCAGCAAACAAATTAGCACAGTTCTTAACTTTTGTAAAGACATAAAAAATTGGTTTCACGAGAAAATCAATCTCTTTTTTCCCTAATACTCATATGCCCCATTTACAAGGCCGTGTGTGTGAATATATGTTTACCACTATTAAAAAACCCCAAATTCGAGCAAGGTTTAGGAAAAACGTACTCCCTTTTTTTCTTAAAGTTCTAAAAAATTATGAAATTTAAAGATTTCCCTCTTTTTTTTAATTTAATTTTAAAAATTTGCTAAAATTCTTTAAAGAACAAAAATTGTA
Organism: Conus ventricosus; assembly: GCA_018398815.1. Lineage (NCBI taxonomy): Eukaryota > Metazoa > Mollusca > Gastropoda > Neogastropoda > Conidae > Conus > Conus ventricosus. The sequence goes on along the minus strand of CM031601.1, from coordinate 74,074,222 downwards.
GTAACCAGGTATTTTTAAATGTTTATAATTCCCTTTGCCCCCCTTTAAAATCCCCCCTTTTTTATCTTTTTATATGTTAGCCCCAAAAACTTTAAACCCAATTTCTTAAGGCAACCCTTAATTACCGGCCTATTGTCAATTGGGTCGTTAGAACAACGTTTGTTTTTTTGGGTTTATTGATGCGTTTTTTTTTTATAACTTTTTAAAAACTAATTTAAAAAAATGGTGCTTTTAAATATATTAAACATGCTGCTTACAAGTAGGGGGGTTTTATAACCCCAAATCTTTGGACTTCAGAAATTTTAAACCTTGCAGTAGGGATCTAGGGTTTCCCAGGTCAGCTTGAAACCCACTAATAGAATTTAAACCCCCATAAAGAGCGCAGAGTCCCATCACAATGTCATCCCACCAGGCTTTTTTTTCAGAATCATTAAATTTTTCCCATTTACTGCCAAAATACGCTGCAGCGTTTCATAGCAAACCATTTAAACCACCAAACTTTTGTAAGGCAATATAACTTTCATGTTTTTTTCCAGACAGGCGAATATAACTGAACTACAACCCCCCCCCCTAAGGGACAACGCGTTTAATCCTTTAAAAAACCCCAATGGAAAATAATGCATAAAAAAATTTCTGCAACGTTTTAACTTGACCTTCAACTGATTTAGACAAAGTTAGACCGCAACAGGGTTAGGCACATTGTATTTGTGGGGCACAAAAAAGAATATATTAGACTACTGGCCGGGCCACCCTTTTCCCCCCCCACAAGTCGATTGGGTCCTTTGAAAAAAAAACATCCAATGCCGGACACTTTTACTTAGAAAAGTAAGGTTTAACAATGCCAGGCGGAAAGCCAAATGACTCCAAAAGGACATACTTTGGTTTTTGGGAGCACAAGAAAAGCAAGTCTAGCAAGTAGACCAATCTAGGGGCTTTGATGCCAGAAAAATTTTTTTCCCCAAATTTAAGGCTATTAATCTGCGTTGTTTCCCTTTCCCAGATACAAAGGTTCAAAAATGTTTTGCATCTGGGTCAAAGGTTTGACTTTGTGTAGGCTAGGGATTAAAACAGGCGCCTTGCCCTTGACTACAGATTGGCTAATACAAAATTATTAACGAAATCCTCATAGCTGGGACGACCAAACAAAACTTAGGGCACATAAATGCTTAAACAAAAGGCCTGCTCCATCCTTTTAAAAAAAAAAGTACCTAGCCCTGAAGAAAGCGATCCATTTTAAAAGCCTCCCAGCCAAAAAAGCACCCCGAAAGATCCCCTTTTTAAGTCTTCACATGACAGTATACTAGCAAAAAGAAACCCTTGTTGTTTTTTAATTTTTATGGATTAGCCATACTTTATTTCCAAAAAAAAACCAGCAGCTAGCACCCTAACGCCCAAGATGGCGCCATATAACCAGCAACTTTGCCATAGAGACAAACCCAACTAACAACACTCCCTATTAGCGGCAGGCAAAACCCTTTTGGGCAGCTACTTTTTTTAAAAGGGTTTGCTGATGATGTAATTGTTTTCAAATCCAACTTTTACCAGGTGAGGCGTTGGAGCGCTACGGCCCCTGTTGGCGCCTACCTGTTAAAAGCAAACGAGTGAAAGGGTAGAAACCCCCAACGGCTTTTTAATATACAACATTGTAACCCCTTTTTTTCTGAATAGAGTCCTTATTCCTTCAGCTAGCGTAGTATTTTATAAAGTATTCTGTTTATAGTTTTTTTATTCGCTTTTTGGATGCTAGTGCGCTCGTTAGTAACGCACTTCAAACCCTGGCCCCTTTGTAGCCTTAATTTTGTATTTTTGCTGTTTTAGCCTTTTCTTCTCGCCCAAAAATTGTTTCATCGCATCGCCATTTTATTTTTTTCTTTTTCTATCTTTTATCTAGCTCCCAAGTTTTCCCAAATTTTTTTGTTAGTTCCCCCCTATTGTTGTAAAGCTCATTAAGCCCAAGATTTCCCCATGGGCAATGGAGAATCGTAATTTTTTTTTTAATTTGTGCTCCTCATTAAAACTTTTTTCCATTTCTGCTATTAGTTCTTCTTCTTTTTTAAATTTGGGTCTCTGCTTCTGATTTAAAATTTTGAAGAGGAATGTTTTGTATTTTAGATTGTGTTGGAAATCTTGCTAAGTTCTGTAAAAGACTAACGGCTTCGGCTCAAGCTCTAAAAGGTTTTAAATTTGTTCTCCCTTTAGCAATAGGGAGTTTTCGCCAAATTGTGCTTTTTTTAAAAACTTTTTTTGGGTTTTTTGCGTTGAAGTAATTTTTACCGGTCTCCTGCCTATTCGTATAAAAAAAATGCCCACCATTTTCCCTAAATCGTTGGATAAAGCACCCCCTGGCAGCTCTCTCCTATGTTTTTATAAAAATTTAAATTGCTGCCCAAATGTTTTTGACGGGCTTTGGGAGTGAAGAACCTCCTTTAGTTTTTGACGACTTTAAGGAGTGAAAACCTTTCCCCCTTTAGGCCTTTTACTCAAGGGCCTGCTGCTTCTTCAAGTTTTTGCAATGGGGGGATGTTCTTCTTTCTTCTTCTCCCCCAACAGGATAAATTTGCGTAAAATTTACCCATATTTTTTATTTAATTCTTTTTTTTTAAAAAAAAAGAACTCAACGGTTGGCCCTCGCCCATACAAAAAAAGAAAAGGGAAAACCCAGGGCGTAAAAGGTTTAAGGCAGCTTATGTGAAATTATCCTCAACGTTCGTGGAAAAAATTTTAATAGTCAAGTTCCTGACCGGCGTGAGATGTTATAATCCCGGCATGCTAAACTATCATTCAAAATAGATATTAAATCGAAGATTAATGTATTTTGTTGCAAATTTGGGCAGGGCTATCGTTAAAATATAGAAATAAACTGGAGGGAAGAGGTCTTTGTAAAGCGGGCAGCTTTTTGCCCTATTTTGATTATGGCTCCCAAAAAAAAGAAAGAAAAGGAAAGTTTATCAGGGATACAAACCCCAAAAGCGGTCTCAAGCACGGGCTTAAAGCGGGGGATGCAAAGGATGAGTTAAAGTGGGCGTCGAAGCTTTTGGCAAAGATTCTGCATCCCTTAGATTTTGAGCTTTTAAAGACGCTTTTGCCATTTTCCAAGAGGAAAAAAGAAAAACTTTCTTATAAAATGAATTAATTAGCGATTCTGTTGTTCTGTCTGAAACCCTGAAGCAAATCCCAAGTTGGACTCTCTCTTGGTTTGATGTTGTTATAACCCCGAAGGGCCCAGAACAATCTTAAACCCCAGTATAAAAATAAACATTTTTATTTAAAAGGTTTACCCCCTCAGAAAATAAAAAAATGGCACTCTCTGGAACATACAGCTTTAAATTTCTTTAAAAGGAATTTTTTTTTTTGTTTACTAAAGGGAACAACTCCTTTTCAAAAAAATCGAAGCTTTTTTAAAAACCCAAAAATTGAGGGTTGCTGTGCAATAAATGGCAATCTGATCAGGTATCGGGGCGCGGACTTTTCCCCCACCCCCCTTTGATGAAATAAGAAAGATGTTTGTGGAGGTAGGCAAAGGGACCTGCATTGATCGGTAGTAAAAAAACTTCGCCTTTTGATTAAGACTCGAAGATATTTAAAAACAAATATGGGCTGTGGCTGGTTTTTAATAAACTTTTGACAACAGACTTTTTTGGAAGGAAAAGGGGTAGGGAAAGAGGGTATAAAAAAAAAATATTCCCAAAAGGCAGCGGAGACCCCCCAAATAAAAATGCACTTTTTTTGGTTTGTGTGTCAGTTAAACATTGAAAAAAAAAAGGGCAAAAGACTGGCTTATTAAAATGCAGAAAAAATTTCTAATAAAAACAGATGGATAGCTTGAAGTTTTTTTCCAAAATCCCCCTGTTCTCTTATCTGCGGGATTTCAGGTGTGGGAAAACGCTTTGTACTTGATTTGTTACAAACAATATAAATTTTTATTACGAACCATTGTTATATTTGCACAACCATTTAAGCAAAACAAATCTTTCAAAGAAAGGAAGTTTATTTGGACAGGAGAATATATTTCTAGTTGATCCCCAGCGACAAATGAGCGATTGTTTTGAAAATTTATGACTATTTGAGGGGAATAAACACTGTTTTTTATTGATAGTTCAGGAACGAGACATTGTTTAAAAAAAAAAAAACCTTTTCAAAACTAGCCCTTTTGTGGACGCCAGCCCTTTGTTTCTGTGTGGTTTTTTAAATCAAAAATACAGCCCCTTAAAAAACTTTCGTCGCAGTTAAAAACGTTGTATTTTTTACACTAAGGGAAAAAATAGTTTGAAAATTTTAAGTGAAAAATTATACAAAAAGGGCCAAAAATACTAAAAAAAATAAAAAGCAGTTAGAAAAAACTAAACCCACCTTAAAAAAACTATGCTTCGGACTGACCCCCCCGTTCATACTTTGTTTATTTTTTTTTAATATTAAAAGAATTCTCGAGGCCCGGAATCAAAAGCGCAGCTAGTCCAAAAGCACTGCTGAGCTAAAAGACCCAGCAGACAAACTGAGTTTAAAACAAAAGGGTGCCAGGAAATTTTATGGATTTTAGTCACAGAGATGGGGGGTTTTAAAAAAGAACACAATTTAAGAAAAAAAACTACAGCAATATCCTACCCCCAGAAGAATAAAAAATTTAAGGGGAAACGATTTTGGCAAAAAACGAATACAAACTTATAAAAAAGGAATGTTGGGGGTTGCTTCCTGAAATTGCTTGGAATTTAAAGTTTAATAAAGAACCCCCCTATATCTTTGTAAAAAAACAATTTTTGAAAGCCTTAAATGAGGGCCCCTTCTTGTTCCTTTCCCGAACACAAAAAGAAAAAACAGATTGAAAAAAATAGACAGGGGTTTTGCAAGAAAGAACTCCTTAGCTGAAATGGGGGGGGACCCGTGGTTAGAAATTTACCCAAAAAAGAAACCTACCCAGGCAAATGACGTGTTTTTCGCTATTTATACTCCCCGGGGGGGCGACCTAGTTTTTCCAAACATCTTAAATTTGGGTAAACAAAAAAAGGCCCCAAACCCTTTTGGGTGCCCCCCTTAAGCTGTTATTGAATTACTACAAACGGGGATGAAATAAAACCCCGTATCATCTGAAAAAGGTTACTGCGATGGGTTTACAAAGACAAAAATAAAAGTTTCTGACTTTTTTTTCATTAATATGTTGATTTTATTTCTTTTTCTTGTTGATGAAGTGCTGCCCGAAGGTTAATAAAAGAAGTATAAGATTTAAATTTAAAAAAATAACTTATTTAAAAATGGGGTTTTTTTTTAAAAGTTTTGGTTCAGCAAATAACGAACTTAAAAAGGAAATAAAAAACGACTTATAAATATAGAGTTACTAGAAAGAAATAGGGTAAAGCTTTAAATGCTCTTTTTTTTTAATTACTGTCATCATGTACTACGTAAGTGCTGGGTCTAGTGTTGCCGTTTTTTGCTTGGTTTCTGGAGCGCCCGCCCCTTTAGCATTTGGGGGGCCCCGGGTTAGGTTTAGGCGCTATTTCTATGATTGTAAATGCTGTTTTTTAAAAAAAATTTAAATCCTAAAAATTTCAAAAAAAACACGCCCTTGTTGCCCTAGCTCACAAATTTTTTTCATTAAGATTTGAATAAGCAATCATTACAGGATGAAAACATTTCGGGCGGAATTTCAGAACTTAGGCTGCGGTGAGGATTATGGCACAGAAAATTGAACTTCAAAAGGAGTGGAGAAAGACTTTTACTTCACGACAGGTAGACACTGAGCAATTAAACAAACTTTAAAAAAAAACCATGACGTTTCCCAAAATAAGCAAAAAAAAAAAGTTTAACAAAAAAATAAGTTTAACAAAAAATAAATACTTTTTTTTTGTTAACTCACTGTGTTTGGCGGGGCAATTGCGCTCTTCACGAACAAACGTCTTTTAGGGGAGGCCCTTTTTGACGTAGTAGCACCCCAGAAGAGGAGTTTTTCTTAAAAAATTACGGGGGGGTCTGTTTTATAAATTTTTTAAATTTTATACATTACGCTCCAAAAGGATTTGGCTCTAATTCTAAAACCCCCCTCTGCCCTCCAGGGCATCCAAGTTCTTACTTTTAGTCCAAACGGCAAGAGTTTTTGGCCCCCGCACATCTTCGTAATGCTAATTTTTTTTTAATTTGATTGGTTTCGGTTTTTAAGACCTGTTTTTTTAAAAATTCTTTTTTGTTCATTTCGCGTAAGCTGCCCGGCAATCTCCTAACCATTCTGTGTTGCGTTCTTGTACTTTTTAGGTACTTCGTAGTGTCCCCTAATTTTTCTGTGATATTGATAGGTAAACAGGCGTTCAGAGTTCTTATTAAATTTTCTATAGGGGTTTTGACGATGGTTTCCTGGGGTCCCCCCTTAACTGTAACATGATGTTTTAAAACACTGGGTTTCAGAGCCCCTTTAAAATCTTTTCTATACAACCTGGATAGCCTGGTCTTTAATGGGCCCCCCATGTATATTTGTGTAAAGCCACAGCACACAGTTGGTTTTATCCCTTAAAGGTTTACGTTTTGTACTTGAAACCATGCTACAACGTCAGAGAATACTTAAACTTTTTTTTTTTAACTTTGTCATGTGGAAGTACAGCAAGTCCATTGGTGGGTATCATTTGGGAAATGAGATAACAACTGGCCTTTTATTTTTTTTGGGGGAGGAGATATATTTGCCAAAAATTTCCTGTTTTGAAAGGCCGTTTTCGCATCTGATTCAGACACTCAGGGCTTTATCAGTTTTCAATAGCAAATCTTTCCTTTCCAATACCCTTTAGGAGAATAAAAATTTTGTACTTCGTTTGCCCTAAAAAGGACTGTATTTTAATTGTATTTTTTTTTGTTTTTTTTGATTTTTTGTGCAAGAAAATTTGATTGCTCCCGGGCCCACAATAAAAACCAATTTTGGTATTTTCTGTTCTTCTGATGGATTTAAAATTGGGGCGTTTTGGCGGGGGGGGATTTAGAAATTCTTTTCCCGCCTAAGTAAATCATTTTGCCCTAAAAGTCTGTAAATGTGTGCTCTCAGACCCCGTTTCTTACTTTTTTTTTAATAAAGTCTAAAGGGGCAATTGCCTTTTCCATAAAAGTCCTTTCCCTTTCTAAATTTTCCATTGCCCTTTTTTGGGTTCTTCTCTTCATCGGACCTCAATTTTCAAACATTAATTGCTTCCCGAGAAGGCCAAGGGATTAACAATACTCCTCCTACCATATAATACTCCCGCCCTCTTTTTTTAAATCAATATTTTCTTTGAATTAATTTTTTTGAATAATATTTTCTGGGGTAAACCCCGTGTAAAAGAAAGTCTTTTTCAGGGAAACCCCCGCAGTAATTAAACTATAAACCCTTACAACATCCTCAATGTTAATTCCCGATCCCCCGGCTTCATTTTAAACATGTTTTTTGCTAGACGCTAGCCCATACTAGGGCCCCTAACAAGCAGAATGGTAAATCGATTGATAATCTTTTTTTTATATCTTTTTATTAACTAAAAAATAATTAAAATAACCTAATGGAAGGCTGGGCTATATGCTTTTTTTTCATATAATTTTTGTGTTAAAGTAAAAAAAAAGTTGCAACTTTTGGCAATTTCATCTTCCCCTGTTTGGCGGTTTTTTTTAAACAAACATTTTGCAAGGGTTAAATAAACTATAACCCCGATAGGCACTGCTAATTAACCAGCGTTAAATCATGGTTTTAAAAGTAATTATTATTTTTTATTGCTTTTTAAATGGATTGTGACGAATATTAAAAATGTAGGAGCAAACAGACATCGAGGCCCCTGCCATAAAAAAGTTAATTCCTGGCTGCTTGCGGAAAACAACAGTATTTAGGTGTTGAACAAGTATTGAAAAAATCCAAAAAATTGTCTACTTCAGATTTAGAAGTACTAGCAGGTCGAAGCACGTAGGTCAAAAATGGTTTTGATGGTAGGTAGACAATGTTGTTATATGCTAATTAGAAGTAAGATGGCGGGTTGATTCGAAAAAATTTAAAAAACGACTTATCAAGATCCGGTTTTTTAAAAAGTCCCCGAACTCTTGCATGTGCTGTATTAAAAATTTGGGGAGTGTTATGCCCCCTTATATGGGGAAAATTTTTTAATATATTAATTTTGTCATATTAAATTTAATCGCAAAAAAAAAAATGGCGATAGGGAAGAAGACCACAGGAAAACCGCAGGACAGTCCGAGGACCTTCCGCAGGAGCGATGTACCACAAGTGAATGTACCCAAGTAGTAGTGTTACTAAGTCTAAAAATCCTGGAGTGTTTTAGGATGGGGTAAACTGGGTGAATGGAAACAAAAAGAGAAAAGCAAACCAATCAGTAAAACAAAAATTTTTAGATTGTAATACAACACCGCCGCCACCAACAACAACCCAATTAACAACAACACAATCAAACGTAAGATGTATCATTATGTATTGGGAGCTGCTGTTGTTGCTGGTGGTGGTTTTTTAGCATACAATGGTAGAAAGAAACTCGTGGAGAGCGTGGCAGCAGAGAGTCCTCAGAAGAGAAGCCCCCTTCAAGCAAGTGTTTCGGCCCTTATCTCCTGACACTCTAGGGGGGTTGGGCCACACCCGGTTCATGACTCCGGATGTCCCTCTGCTGCCCCCTTTTTTTTTCCCCATCTTGGACGAGCCATGGCTGGGATTCGAACCCATGACCCTCTGGACATGCTCATTTTCTACTTAATGACTCGCGCTTTAACCACTGAGCCACAGGGACACCTGATATTTGTAGGGAAATTAGCCTTATGAAGTTCACTTTTGTTCCTCCTTGACCAGATCCAGCTTGAACACCTCTCTGCCGCTTCTGCCATTGCTTTCAGGGCTCTGGTTTTTCCTTCCCTGCAACTGAGAGCTGTTTCATGAGGCTGTATGCAGACGTTCCTACAAACCCCCTAGCTCCAATTTCTGCAGTGAGGACTTTGACCTGATAGCCTTCTCTCCTCAGGCGTTTGCAAGATCAGCATACTTTCAGTCTTGTAGATTTGAGCTGCCTCCATTCTGTTCTCATATGGCACCGTGAGCTCAATCATGATCAGCTGCTTGGTTGACTTAGAGTGGACTACTATGTCTGGTCTCATGCCACTCTTGCTGATGATCTCTGGGTGACTCTTCCATTCTGGGAGGTCTGCAGTGCACTCCCAGTCATCTGCCCCATCCAACAGACTCTGCCTGCATGTTTCGAGTGGCACTGTTGTTCTTGGCCATGATTTGCTGCCTCCTGCCGTGAAGAATATTGTGGGTGCTTTTGGAGTCCTGATTCTCCCTTTTGTGGTGTTGGTACTAGCCCAGACTACTTTGTACAATTTCTTTGAGCACTTGGTTGTGCCTCCATGTGTACCTTCCTTGAGCCAGGGCTACTTTCATGAGCTTAGAACATGCTCCACTGTTTGTTTTTTATGGCAGAGGGGGCATGCAGGATCGTCTGTTTTCCCCCACTTCACCAGGTTTGCATTTGAGGGCAGAAGGTCATATGCAGATCTGAGAATGAAGCTGATCTGAGAGGGGCCATGTGCCAAATGTCATTCCAAGTGAGACTTCTTTGGAGTGCATTCTCCCACGTTGTCCATTGCCCTTGCTGGCTCTGCTGGACTGCTTTTTGGAGTCTTTTTTTGGTCTTCTTCTTTTCTCATCTCCTGAATCATCATGTCTCTTTTGGCTTTTCCTTTGGCCTTTGACCACCATTCAGTTTTGGTCACCCCAGTCCTTGTCTGTTGGTCTGTGTGTGTCCTGTTATTTCTCTGATCTTGAGACTTTCTTTTGCAGAATCCATCGCCTCTTGAACTTTCCATTTTCTGCCTGTCTTCAGCTGGGGCTTGATTGCTTCTACCACCTTGTCTCCTGAGTCCTCCCGCATGCTTTGAAGTCTGATCTTCCCTGCTTTGTATTCCTCCAGGATGGATTTCAGTGGTAGTTTTGAGCTTTGCTTGGCGACAGTACAGCGCGATGTCAGTCAGACAGGGGTGGGACACCAAGCCATTTCCTTGTGAACTTGTTGATTTTGGCTTCCATTGCCTCCACTGTGCTGGTGCAGATGTCGTATATCATCAGAGGCCATAGGAGCTTTGGTATCAGCATGAACTGCAGACACCAGACCTTGTATTTGCCAGGGAGCCCACACTGGTCAATGGTCTCCAAGCCTTCTTCCGCCATCTGCTTGGTTTCTTTTGCTCTTTGTGTGTCTTTCAGCGTATCATCATACCATCTTCCAAGGCTCTTGACTGGTTCTTCTGTGACTGTTGGAATGGCCTGGTTGGCAACACTGAAGACCACAGATTCGGCCACTTTTCCTTTCCTCAGTGAGAGACTCCGTGATTTCTTTGGCTTGAACTTCATTCTGGATGAGGCAACTATGTCGTCCAGCCTCTCCAGCACATGACGTGTCTCGTCTTCTCTGGATGAAATCACTGTAGTGTCATCCATGAAGGCCTTGAGAGGAGGCATCTTGTATCCATCGCCAAGGTCTGTTTGTCTCGCGTTGTTTGTTGCTGCTTTCAAGATGAGTTCCATTGCCAGCACGAACAGTATCGGGGAAATTGCACAGCCCATTGCAATGCCCACTTCCAAGTTGATCCAATCAGTTGTGTAGTCCTTGGTAGAGAACCGCATTGAGAAGCCATTGAAGTACTTCTTGAGCATGTCGCGGATGTTCTTTGGCACATGGTACATCTCAAGAGCCAACTGTATCATCTCATGGGGCACAGATCCATATGCGTTTGCCAGATCGAGCCACACTACGTCCAGGTCTCTCTTTTCTGTTTTTGCTTTTTGAATTGCGTCCCAGATCATTGTGGCGTGTTCTACACAGCCAGCCACGCCTGGGATGCCACCTTTCTGGACTGACACATCCAAGTACTTGTTTTCCATCAGGTACTTGGTCAGCCTTGCTGCCATGACAGAGAAGAAGATTTTCCCTTCGACGTTCAGTAGTGATATTGGCCTGAACTGGCTGATGTCACTTGAGTTTTGCTCTTTGGGGATGTACACACCATCTGCCGTCATCCACTGGCCGCTGATCTTCTGGTTTCTCCAAGCCGATCGCAGCAGCCTGTGGAGCCACTCCAGCACCTTGGGACATTTCTTGTAAAGCTGGTAAGGTATTCCGTTTGGCCCTGGTGATGATTTGGCTCTGGCTTTGTCGACCACCTTCTTGATTTCCGCCAACGTTGGAGGCTTGCCATTGAACTGTTCCTCAGGGTTGGTTGGCCACACCAGATCTTGAATGTCGAGTGGTGCTTTGCTCTGTGAGTCAGAGTATGTTTTCCTCAGATGCTGCTCAAGAACTCCTTTGTCCACACTTAGGGTCCCAGATTTTGGCTGCTCAAACAGTGTTCTGGCAAACTGGAAGGGGTCTCTGAAGAAGCGCTCTTGTGTCTTCTTCTTTTTGCTCTTCCTCTTCCTCGCAGATTCCGCTTTGCTGAGGCGCTGTGTTTTTCTTTCAGGTCTTCCCACAGTTTTTCCAAGCCTTGTTTTTCAGCTGGCAGTGCGGTCTTCATTTGCTTCTTGAGGTTGTTCTTTTGGACTCTGATCTTGTCCATCTTTTCTTGGCGTCTGGATTTCTTTGGAGGTGTTTTCTCTTTGGGTAGTTTTACTCCATAGGCGTCTCTACATGTGGCATACACAATGTCCCCATATGTGGTAGTTTGTGTTCCCAGGGTGCTTTTCCCTATCAGTGCATCGAGTCTTTGGACGATTTTTGCATCCAGTTTCTCCCAATCTTCAGTTTCGTTTGCTCGTGGCAGGTTGAGTTTCAGGCGCCTGGCATCGAGGGCTGTGTAAATTCCTCATCCGAACCAACAGCGTGGATGTCCTTGGCACTGTGGTTTAAATCCTGGCCTTGGTCTTCCGACGTCTTATCTGCTGATGCAGTGCGCTGCTGCTCATTCAGATGAGTCTTCACACATCCATCTTTGTTCTGTGGATCTTCATGCCACGGGTGGTAGCGAAACGCTTTCCACAGACACATGGATATTCCATTTGGTCCATGTTCTTTAGTCCGTTTGGGATTTGAGTCGTGATTGGTTGAGCACCGATGGATTCATCATTCTCTCCCCCTTTCGGTGAATCCTGGGAGCATCTTTTCCTTTTATTTTTAGTAGCCACATGTTTAAGGCAAAGTGGGGAGCCAGCCCACAGAGCCCTTGGTTCTGGTCTTTCCCAGTGTCCTCCGGTCTTTCCCGGACGTCTCCGGCCTATTCCCGGAAGTCAATGGTTTACCATGCATCAGTAGAAAGAAACTCGTGGAGAGCGTGGCAGCAGAGAGTCCTCAGAAGAGAAGCCCCCTTCAAGCAAGTGTTTCGGCCCTTATCCCCTGACACTCAAATACATAACACCATACCTAACAACAAAGCCGCAAGCCCCCACAGTAAAAGAAGAAGAACCAGCTTCTGCAAAAAAGTGCAACCTCCTGCGTAGATCCATTTTATATGGAATATTTTTTTAAGAACTAGATAAAGTACAAGTTAAGAACTAAATAAAGTACCAGTTAAGTTAGTTATAGAAAGTACTTTTTAAGTTAAGTGCAAGTAAATTACAAGTAAAGTGGCAAAAAATTATAAGTTATATAAAGTACTAGTTAGGTTCTTAAGTAAGGTCTTGTTATGTTCTTAAGTAAGTCTTGTTAAGTTCTTAAGTTAAGTACAGGCCAAGTCAGTCAAGTTAATCTTTTAAGTTCTCCAATGCCCTACAGCATATAAAAACTCAGGATTGACGTAAGTTCTCTTGTTATTGTTAGAGGCTAGTGATTTTTTGTTAACAGCAGTTGTGTTTACTTGATGAAGAGTAGAGCGAAGATTAACATTTGTGTGATGAAATACTTTGTTTTCAAAGAGGGCGTGCTTATAGTTGTCGTGAGTTATATTTTTTTTGACAACTTCTTTACTTATACCTTTAGCCTTCTTCATTACAGAAGTCTGGCTGGCAACGCTGTAATCTTTGACCGCAAACCAACATATTCTTTTATAACTATCCCATTAAGTTCATCCTTCATCTTCCCAATCACTTTCTTGTTCACAGTTGAATGTAAAGGATGGCTTTGGGACAGTCGCATGTGTCGTACCACCCATCAGTTCCTTTAACTACTTCTGTTTCTAAGTCTTTATAAAAGTCTTCTGTGGGGACGTCTAGAATAAAACTATCCGTGTCTGTTAAAGGACTCTTGCTTCTGGGTACAGTGGTTTAAATAGTCGTACAGAAATTCTAACATCAATAACTTTGACAACTCTAATATGGTAAAGCCGATAAACACCGGCTTGCCCAACTTAACCTCCTTTTTCTTCATCATAATGCCAACCAGGCTGTCGTTAAATCTTCTAAAGTCTTGATAGTTAGGTTTAGAGGCAAACTTAATTGCTTGGTTTTCTTTTGTAACTAATTTAACATCTTTGCGATTGTGTACGTTCTCCATAGTTTTACCAAAACAGCTGTTGTTCATCAGTTTAAAGAAGTCTTTTTCTGAAGCATCAGTGGCTTGAGTTCTAAGATCAGTATTCTTCTTGATGTATGGCCTCATAAAGGGCTCTTGATCACAGATAATTATTCTGTGAACGGCTGTCAGTTTCAACCCGTGTCTTAGGTAAAACTGTAGGAGTCTGTAATGACACACATATTTAGTTTTGTGTCAAAGATTAGGCACAAGTTTAGGAGGTTTCGATGGGGCTCATCTTTAATCTTTCTGCGGCTAGGGGGTAATCGTTATGGAGATCGTGTAGTTCTAAGGATAATCTAAATCTATTCCAAGATTAGTCCTATTGGATTTTTAGGCGGAAGTTGTAACAACATACCTAACACAGTATTAACATTATGAGGCCCTTTTAACATTGTAAAGTTCTCAGTGGAAGCGGTTGACTCATGGCCCACCCATACAGATTGTTGGCGTCTAAGTACATTAGATAGTTGGATGGTTTAGGTGGATCATAATCGTCTAAATACTTGTTATTAGCTTTACGTAAGGATGTGAGGCCATGCTAATACCTCCCCTCAGTCCGTCTTCAATCATCTGGAGTGTGGGTAGATCAGATATTAAGTCAATCTGGATGTTTGTAGATTTTAAGAATGCATCCCAAGATAACCCTGGGGCAGAGATGTAATGTGATGAGTCTAAGTTGTAATGTTTCATGCATGTAGATCTGTAATTCTGAAAGACGTCTGCCAATAAACACACGTCAGCCAATAATATTGATCGTGATAGTCGCCCATCGTTTCACAGTGTAATTCTGCCCAGGCTTCTGAGCGTATTCATATTCAGAGTCAGTTATGTCTTTCCCTCTAAGACTAGAAAAGAAAGGCGCCTTTAGGAGGAAGCGAGTCTTCGTCAAACCTTTCCCACGAGTTCATGTATTCATAAGGATAGACGCCTTTACGCACCAAAGATGGATCAAAGTATTGTTTAGTGATTGGAAAGTCTTGTAGCGATCCTGCTAACTTATCCAAACTTGATTAGGAATAGAGTTTGTTTAGAACTTACCGCCAATGACATTGACAAACAAAGCACAAGACAAGACACGATGCATTTCAACCACTTGGGTCTTCTTCAGGCGAAAAAATAAATCACATTTAACATGTGGGACAGTACAAACAACGAAAACAAAAAACGAATGAAAAATGACTTATCCGTTCTTGTCCATGTGTTTGGTGGGCGGAAATGACATGCGGCCAGGGGATTATGGGAGAGGAAACGGAGGGGGGGGGGGGGGGGTGTTGCGTCAGGGGAGGTGTGTGTGTGATTATGATAGGGTTGTGTGTCCAGTTTATTGGGATGGTGTGATATCTTTGTGATGGTTGTGGTAATGGTGGATTGATAATAATGGTAAGGGGAAAAAAAAAAGAAAAAAAAAGGGGTGGGGTGGGGGGTGGGGGGGATTTAAGGGGAAGGATAATACAAAGCTAAGATTAAATAGATGGAGGGTTGCTGTAACTACTGTATGAAGTGAGTGAAGGGGATGTGGTGGTGGTGTATGTAAGTGTGTGTGTATGTGTGTGTGTATGTGTGTGTGTTGGTAGGGGATTTTGCCAACTGGTGTGGAAGAGGTGAGTATGTGTGTTTGGTTATTGTTGGATATTGATGCCTTGGGGGTGTAGTGTGCCCCGTTTGGCAATGAGATGGGATTCTTGAGTTGTGCGTTCAAAGCTGTCACTCTGTGACTGCCAGAATGCCATGACTTTGACATGGTCGATGTTGTGTTGGGTGTGGTTGAAGTGTAGGGCGACGGGTTTGGGTCGGTGGTGGCGGATATCGGCAGGTGTTCAGAGATGCGAGTTTCGAGTGTGCGTGACGTTTCCCCTATGTAGATCTTGCCACACAGCTGGCAGTGGATGGCATATATAATGTTGCGGCTCTGACATGAGAATGTGCGTTTGACTGTGAAGGAGTCTTTGGGGCCTGTAGGATGGTGTCTGGTTTGGTGAGGGGGCAGATTTTGCAGTTGGGTTTGGAGCAGGGGTGAATACCTGGTGGTGTAGCTGTGGTTCTGTTCAAACTGGACCGCACGAGGAGGTCTTTGAGGTTTTTGTCACGTTTGAATGTGATCATGGGTACCAAAATGGGACCAGCCTATGCCTGCCTCTTCATGGACACTTGGAACACCGCCTACTCAACACATCACAGGCCCACACCTGAACTGTACAAAAGGTATATCGATGATGGACTGGGAGCCACATCTATGCCAAAAAAAGACCTCCTCAACTTCCTCAACTTTGCCCAGACCTTCCATCCATCTATCCGACTCACCTACACCATTTCGCAGTCCGTCAACTTCCTAGACATCACCATCTCCCCAGAAGAAGGCCTACTCAAAACCTCCATTTTCTACAAACCCACCGACGCACATGCATACCTAGACTACTCATCCTCCCACAACCCACACACTAAAGACAGCATCCCATACTCACAATTTCTCCGTCTTCGCAGACTCTGCTCCAGCGAGGAAGACTTCACTATACAAGCAGCCAAAATGTCACAATTTTTTCACCAACCGCGGATACCCCAGTTCCATCATCAATGCAGCCCCTCCGCCCGCACCATAGCTGTATCCAGAACATCTGCTCTGGACACCCAGCATCCAACCAAAACAGACAGACCCACAGCCTACCTCCTCTACCACCGCACACCCTCCCCATCTGTAGGATCCTCAAATCCAATTGGCACATTGTACATAACCACAAACCCGCCCTTCCATACCAAACCCATGATCACATTCAAACGTGACAAAAACCTCAAAGCCTCCTCGTGCGGTCCAGTTTGAACAGAACCACAGCTACACCCCCAGGTACTCACCCCTGCTCCAAACCCAACTGCAAAATCTGCCCCCTCACCAAACCAGACAAACCCTCCTACAGGGCCCAAGACACCTTCACAGTCAAACGCACATTCTCATGTCAGAGCGCAACATTATATATGCCATCCACTGCCAGCTGTGTGGCAAGATCTACATAGGGGAAACGTCACGCACACTCGAAACACGCATCTCTGAACACCTGACCGATATCCGCCACCACCGACCCAAACCCGTCGCCCTACACTTCAACCACACCCAACACAACATCGACCATGTCAAAGTCATGGCACTCTGGCAGTCACAGAGTGACAGCTTTGAACGCACAACTCAAGAATCCCATCTCATTGCCAAACTGGGCACACTACACCCCAAGGCATCAATATCCAACAAAAACCAAACACACATACTCACCTCTTCCACACCAGTTGGCAAAATCCCCTACCAACACACACACATACACACACACATACACACACACTTACATACACCACCACCACATCCCCTTCACTCACTTCATACAGTAGTTACAGCAACCCTCCATCTATTTAATCTTAGTTTTGTATTATCCTTCCCTTAAATCCCCCCCCCCCCCCCCCTTTTTTTTTTTTTTTCCCTTACCATTATTATCAATCCACCATTACCACAACCATCACAAAGATATCACACCATCCAATAAACTGGACACACAACCCTATCATATCACACACACACACCTCCCCTGACGCAACCCCCCCCCCCCCCCCCCCCTCCGTTTCCTCTCCCATAATCCCCCTGGCCGCATGTCATTTCCGCCACCAAACACATGGACAAGAACGGATAAGTCATTTTTCATTCTTTTTTCGTTTTTCGTTGTTTGTTACTGTCCACATGTTAAATGTGATTTATTTTTTCGCCTGAAGAAGACCCAAGTGGTTGAAATGCATCGTGTCTTGTCTTGTGCTTTGTTTGTCAATGTCATTGGCGGTAAGTTCTAAACAAACTCTATTCCTAATCTTGCTTCGTTCGCCGCCGTCAGTCACTCCATTTTGAAATTTATCCAAACTTGCCATAAGATGTTGGGCAGAGTCATAAAAGGATAAAGATTCAAGAGTAAAAGTCATGTACTTTTCTGAAGACTGTGCAATACAGGTAACCCTCTTATATTCAGAAGTCACTGCTTGCATGATAAATGAGAATCGTAGCCTCGTAAGTTATGAAAGAAGATAGGCAGTTTCCATGTCTTAGGTCAACCTTAAGTTGAAGATTACAATTGTTGTGTGCTGCTCCTCTAAATTTTCCAGTAATGTGATCGTGGTCTCTTACTGCGCTGCCTAATAATTCTTTATTGCAAATCAACAGTGTGTAGATAAGTCATAACGTTCTTGGTCTTCAGGAGTCATAACAATGTCTGAAAGATTTAGTTGGTTGGATAACTGATTGCGAAGTTGTTTCATCTGCTCTAAAAATCTACTAGCTGCATTGGGGCCTCTGTAAATCTCGGTGTTGTGTGTTGACCGTCTGACCTAACAACAATAAATGCATACGAACAGATCTGATGGTGGGTTTAATAAGGTTGTTTTTTGTTCTTGCTGTTGTGGGGCCGTAGTACTGCGGCAAGAGCGATTCAAAGTCAGCATAAACCACGTACGGGCTCATCTGCATTTTGTGTATATTCTTAAAACTAACTTTAGACCCTGGTTTAGGTGTGAGGAGTTTGGTTTCACAGTCTACAAAACTTTTACAATGTTTCTTATGGCTGGCGGGTGCTTCTATAGTTGGGATTCAACCAAACATTCTTCTACAAAAGCTCTTTTTTAGCATGATTCTTTGATGTAAACCCATAAGTCTTCTTATTGTTCTGATTAATACATAATGGCTCTTTGTACTATCTACAAACAGTATCAAGTCTACATGTTTGTTAAGCGGTTCACCTAAAGTAGGGGCGTTGGGAAGAAATCCTTAGAGGCACTATATCAGCTTCTACAGACCATGTGTATACGTTTACGGTGATTGGTTTGTTTTGCTCTTCAAACTGAGATATACTTTCTATACTTACTGGGAATGATATGTTATCAAAGTTCAGTTCTTGTTTGTACTGTTCATAATTGGAAACTCTGTTGCATGATTTTGACAGGATGTAAATGCGCTAAAACACACGACATAAAACACATGTTGTCAGAATTATGTATGTTTAAAACTGCTCGTTTTAACTCTAACTCTTTTGGAAGAGGAAGGTAAGAATTGCCAACTATAGGATAAAACTTTGTTTGTTTTAATTTGATTTCAAGAACTGTCCTTCAGACCACCCAGAACCCTTAACTTTGCTTCTTCACTTGCATGGTTTAAACTGTGTAAGCATGTAGTCAGCCCAGTTAGAGTTAATTAAAGTCGTGATAGCTAATTACTTCTTTCTGTTTAGTTGAAACCCAGACTTCCATGTTACTATCATCAGGCGTTATATAATCAATCAGAACGGCCAACAGCACTTTTACTGGCGGCTCCATCTGAAGAGACTCTGGGATTTTAGAGATAGCATGTGCTACGCTTTCATGAACATTTGTAGGGTTAATAATATTCATGTCTAATTCACCAAACATATTGCCTAATTGTTTGTCGCTACTAAATAATATTTCTTCCATCGTATATAGTTTTCCGCTCTCAAATTTACTTGTGGCTGTCATTTTTAAAGCCACAATATTACGTAAATTAAAAAAATATAATGTATATAAAAGTAAGTAAAACACGCTTTTTATTCTTCACCCAAGCGTTGCAACACTTCAAGACACGTTAACCTTACAATAACGCCTGCTAATATTTTAGCTTTTTCTACATCACTACAGTCAATGTTCATCCCTTGATTGCTTCATTAAATAGTTCACTATTATCTTTTATTATATTGTCTATATCATTCTCAAACCAAATTCACTAAAATCAATGTTTAACTACCTTTCATTGTTTCGTCAAATAGTTCATTACAATTCTTTAAATCAGATTCGCTGAGTCGGCAGCCATTTTTAAATCTAAATAAATAAAAAATTAATTGTAAATGTAAATTCAGCTATTATTTATAGTCTATTTCTAATCGCAAAACCCGATCTTCATTAAAGCGAATAACTACTCCTTCAGGGGTAGCAGAAACAGTCAGATTAGCATCTTCAGGAGCCATATAATCAACTAATATGGCAACCAACTTTATAGCTGGTGGGGGCCAAAATCTAGTATTTCACTGGTGCCCTGCTTCACGTTTGTTTGTATATTTATGTGATTAAAAAGATCAGTAATTGATTTTCAACCCTTCTCCTTAACTCTTCTTTATGGGCCTTCCAATTCATCTTGTAAAGTATTTTAGTAAGCCTTTTAACTTCTTCGTGATTCATTTTTAAACCAGAATAAAATTATAAATTAAAAAAAATTAATCAGTTTCTCTCTCCCCCTCATTCACTCCCACATCTCTGTCTGTCTGTCTGTCTGTTTACTTCTTTGTCTGTCTGTCTGTCTCCACCTCTCTCCCTCTCTCTCATTCACACACACACACACACATACACATACACACACACACAATAGATAGGGAGGTGCTTGCAGGGGAATGTGAAGGGGGCTTTTTGTGGTTCGCACTTGAGCGACGTAAATTCGAGACAGCCACTAAAATCACTATCAGAGTCCTGAATCAATAATCACAGGATCTCTTCAAAGGTCTCTCGGCGGCCGCCTGAAAGGCAGCCTTTAGAGGTGAAGGGGGTGTTGGCGCAGCTCCAGCAGGCGGGGTAGAGGCGGGCTTTGTAAGTCTTTTCAGGCGGAGCTGCCTGAATAACTCAGTTTTGTTGGGCGCTTTCTGGCAGTCAGGCTAGTGGAAGTGACTCAATTACTCCTGCCACGCAGGTTCAAGCACGTCATGTGTATCATACCAGAATGCTTTAAAGTTGGGGTTGGATTGCATGTATTTCAGAATGAGTTTTCGTTTGTTTATAACTCATTGAAAGAAATCGCGAGTTTGTGAAATTTTGGATAAGAATAGAAACAAAATGACACTTCAATTAGTCTTCTTGCAGGGTTAGCTCAACCAGCAAATCTTCTTTCAGATAAGACTCCCAGTTTTTTGTTTTTGACTGTTTCAAAATTGTCTTTGCCTTCTGAAGCCAGTGTCCTAAAAAAAGAGCTTGGGAAAGAGATTTCCTTTCACCATCTTTCACTGAGTAACAAGCACTGTGTAAGAATGGAGTCATTTCTTGAATACTTTCAAAGGTTTTGGTTTATCAAATGGTTCTGAAGGCAGCTCACAAAGCTGTGTTTTCAAATATTTGTCAAGATCTTCAACTGATAGTTCCGTTTTTTGCTGAGGGAACAAAAACGAAATGCTTCTTTTGGCTTTAAGGGAGGAGAACAAGGCTCACCACTCAATTCTTTCTCAAAAAGTTTGTCATGGCCTCATGCTAAACAAGGTGTTTTTTCAAAAGATTGGTCTGTTGATCAGACAGTTTTTCTTGCGAAGATAACAACAGTTCACACATTTCTTGAGTGATATTTAGTGTCACTTCCAGCACTAACAGAACGCATTGAAACATCACTACCCTGACTCGCCATGTTTTTAACCAACACAAGTTTCCCCTCTCTGATTCTGTGAAGAAATGCTAGCACACCAGAATACATCCGCACAGCACACCTCTCAAATGTGAAATGACGGCAGCACTGCCTTGTTGCTAACAACACAAAAAGTCGTGTGATTTAAGCTCAGCACTTGATTTGAGGAAGCCCCCATAGAAATGATGTCATACCTCCCTGTCGATTGGTTGAACGTGCACACGCGACACTCGGCCCATCGCGTGATGATTAATAATGTAGTGCAGACCTGTGTCGCATTGCGGCAGCCTGTTGGCGTGTCAGTAATGCCAATTTATCGATTTTTCGGTGTTAGTCTGGGGGCGTTCTGGGGTAGAAAATGTCAGGCCATATATGTTAAAACCCTTAATTTTTTATGTGTCTGGAGAGAATGTAAATATGTTGGTTCACGATCACCCATGTTATTCTGCACGGAAACCCCCTGTTTCACTGTGCTAATTACGTCAAAATTTGGCAGTTTTGGCATGTTAATTTTGTTTAGAAACAGGTGTTAATTTGGCCAAAACTGATATGTGATGGACGTGATTTGTATGTGAAAATGGGGGTTTTTCGGGGAGAATCACATGGGTGGTCGTGAACGAACATATTTACATTCTCTCAAACTGACTTGTAATATTTGTGTTTAATTTTACCAGGTTGTCTATTGTTGATCGACCCTTTCTGAATCCAGCTCGATTATCTGGAATGATGTTCTCTACGCAAAAATATGTAAGTCTATCAAGTATAATTTTTTTCCATCACCTTACGGACATGTGAAGTGAAAGAACTGATATGTAACTTAATTAAAACTTCTTTGCGGGGTTTACCTTGTTTAAACAATGGTACAACCATTGAATCAAATCTTCGAAACTGAATCTGAAAAACCAACATTTTCTTAAACAATTGCCATGATTCAGTAAATGATTTAATATAGTGTAAGACCTTCCATCCAGACCAACTGAAGACTTTGTGGTACCAAGAAATTTCATGCTTAAAGGGGCATTAATGTAACCATGTTACCGGGATAGGGTCTGTGTACTTTTCTGGCTTTATTTCTTTTTTTTCCCGAATGAATTTCATTTCTGTCGGAAAAGAACATTATGCTGTTTCGAAATTTCTAGCAAATACGGAAAAAAAAAACTCTTCGGCTTTCTCTTTTTCAGACGGAAAATCAACGTGATTTACCTTAACCAGATAAGAAGTCCATGATAGTCTCCTTTCTGACAGTGTACATGATGGTCTCCTTTCTGACAGTGTACATGATGGTCCTCCTTTCTGACAGTGTACATGATGGTTCCTTTCTGAAAGTGTACATGATAGTCTCCTTTCTGATAATGACCACGACGATCCCCTTTCTGATAGTGTACATGATGGTCTCCTTTCTGACAGTGTACATGATGGTCTCCTTTCTGATAGTGTACATGATGGTCTCCTTTCTGATAGTGTACATGATGATGTCCTTTCTGATAATGACCATGACGATCCCCTTTCTGACAGTGTACATGATGGTCTCCTTTCTGACAGTGCACATGATGGTCTCCTTTCTGATAGTGTACATGAAGGTCTCCTTTCTGTAGTGCACATGATGATGTCCTTTCTGATAATGACCACGACGATCCCCTTTCTGACAGTGTACATGATGGTCTCCTTTCTGACAGTGTACATGTTGGTCTCCTTTCTGATAGTGTACATGATGGTCTCCTTTCTGATAGTGTACATGATGGTGTCCTTTCTGATAATGACCACGACGATCCCCTTTCTGACAGTGTACATGATGGTCTCCTTTATGACAGTGTACATGATGGTCTCCTTTTTGATAGTGTACATGATGGTCTCCTTTCTGATAGTGTACATGATGATGTCCTTTTGATAATGACCACGATGATCCCCTTTCTGATAATGACCACGACGACCCCCTTTCTGACAGTGTACATGATGGTCTCCTTTCTGACAGTGTACATGATAGTCTCCTTTCTGATAGTGTACATGATGGTCTTCTTTCTGATAGTGTACATGATGATGTCCTTTCTGATAATGACCACGACGATCCCCTTTCTGATAGTGTACATGATGGTCTCCTTTCTGACAGTGTGCATGATGGTCTCCTTTCTGATAGTATACATGATGGTCTCCTTTCTGATAGTATACATGATGTCTCCTTTACGGTAGCGAAATGAATGTGCGTTGTTCCAACCTCCAGAGCCAGATAGGGGACTCTGCCTTTTGCAACAAGACGGGTTGAACGGCATCGAGGACTATTTCCAAAAGAGGTGACAGATGTGCCTGCCCAAGTTGCCACGAGTACTGCGTTATCTCAGGGGCTTGGATGCTGGGTCTCTCTAATAAACCGAGGGTTGGAAGACAGATTTTCATGCAATACGAATGACACACTGGCAAAGACTTGGAGTTGAAAAGACAAAATTAATGAGCATTAAAAACGTCTCTTTTGGGGTTAAGACCTTTCAATGATGGAACCAGCGACACTCTACTTATGACCATTTCCATTTCCTGGATGTTTCTTTGATAATCGAGCGATTGCCACTCGACCATGTCGATGCTACATTTGGTGGAATCGTCTCGTTTCAAGTCGTTTATTCCACATTTCAGAACCACTGTGTCAGTCTTGCTCAAGTCTTTATCTAAAAGTCTGTCAACATCTGAAATAGTTGACAATTCTTTTTTTTCTTTTCTTGAAAGGAGTGTGATCTTCCAAGTCGGCTGGCATCAGCTCCGCTTAGAATGGAGTCATGGGCAATGATCATATTTGGCAAGGAACTTGTGTCGGAAAGAGAGGTGGCTAATGCGTGCCCGCGTTAGCCACCGGCGTCCTTAGGGAATCCCCTTTTTCGCTCATAGAGGCGATGTGCGCATGCGCAACCTTGCCAAGCAAGGCCGCCGCCGGCTGAGCGCGTCGTTCAATCGGGGTTTTTTAACCGCTCGTGGAAGCGATCTTTACGAGCCCAATTGTCTGCTTTATAATCGGTAAGTACTTCCAATTTGTTAACAAAAACATTTGTCTACACATTTCCCGTTGTATTACACGGTATGTCACGGTGCTAAAAGCCTAAAAGAATCACTACAACTAAAATGTAAGCTGAATCGATTCGACAACAAAATTGGCAGAACGTTTGGCCTAGACTCAGAGTCAGTCGTTTATTTTTCATAGAAAACCCCAAAGGGGGCCTATGAAGCCTCCTAAACCTTGGTTGTTTTGAATCTGTAAATTTTGTTTACTCCAGTAGAACAACAACATGATACTCCATGTGGAATTAATTTGTAGTCTGCGTGAAATGTGTCAGCGCATACGAGCACATTTGTTGATCTAGATGACAACTGTCAGGCCCCTGTTTACATGGCAATCAGCAGCTGGATTAAAACTCGTGTGTGTGTGTGTGTGTGTGTGTGTGTGTGTGTGTGTGTGTGTGTGTGTGTGTGTGTGTGTGTGTGATTTACTAGTTTTTTCCATTAGCCCCATCTAGTATCTATAGGACTAAGTGGCAAGAGAAGTTATTCCTTGTGTTCTTGTTTATTTTGTGTGTGTGTGTGTGTGTGTGTGTGTGTGTGTGTGTGTGTGTGTGTATACAGGGGACGCCACTCTTCCAAAGTACAGCAGACGACTCCGGCGCTGCTAACACCCCAACATAGAACAGCGGGGCTGTAGGGCGGAAGCCATGTTTGACGTCACGCGACGAAGACGCCGATCGAACGAAAGTCGCTGTTAAGATAGGCATGTGATCTTAGAATTATGTCCCTTGTTACCAAGAATAAATACCGGTGGCGCCCTCTTGCTTCTTTGCCAACGGTCCAAGAGTGAACGGGGCATTTTTGTTATGCAGTGAGAAAAAGACGTTTGTTCTGTCTTTGTTCATTTTCCTCCATCATGTCACTGCCAACAGGTTATGGGCCCAGTGCGAGTAGGTATTCGAGACTCGTTTTCGATGGAGACGAACGTAAATACGAACAATGGGAACTGAAATTTCTCGGTTATATGAAACTGCAAAAACTCAAAGATGACATCTTAGTAGACGACGATGACGAAATCGATGAGAGCAAAAATGAAGAGGCCTTCGCGGAATTGATTCAATTTCTTGATGACAGAAGTTTATCTCTTGTTATGAGAGACGCTGTTGATGATGGAAGAAAAGCTTGAAGATTTTACGTGAACACTATGCTGGAAAAGGCCCCAAACGTGTGATAGCCCTCTACACTGAACTTACCTCGCTCGTGAAACGGTCGGACGAAACTGTAACTGACTATATATTCGTGCTGAAACTGCTGCTGCTGCTTTGAAAATGTCGGTGAAAACAGTGAACGATTATTGCAATGGTATTAAAAGGGTTTACCTGATTCATTTCAATCTTCATTGCTGTTGTTACACAAAGTGAACATAAACGGACTTTCACAGAGTTCAAAGTGTCTCTACGAAGCTTTGAAGACACGGAGCGGTCAAGATCTGCTGCGGATGATGATTCGCTACTGAAGTCTGCCTCCAGAGCTGGGCCGAGTTACAGGTGGGATCGAGATGGAAAGACATGATCTGTTTCAAGTGCAAACGTCCTGGTCATTTTGCGAAAAACTGTAATGAAAAGAAAGGGAAGGGAAGGCTGTGGTGTAGTCATTGTCACATGAACAATCACACAGACAATCATGTCGTCGTAAGGGTAAAAACCGTGATAAAGTCAATGAAGTGTCTGAACTGTCTGAAGATGATCATTCTTTGCTTTTGCTTGCCGTAGTGATAGTTCTCAGGTGAAGAGTGACAAACTCTTAGTTGATTGTGGTGTTACTACTCACATTTTCAACGATGTGTCCAAATTGTTCAATTTAATGACAATTTTGATCCTGAGAAACAATTTCATTGAACTTGCAAATGGGGAAAGGCAAAACAATATCGCATTGAAAAGGGGGAATGTGAATGTAACAATCATGAGCAAGAATGGTAAATATGTTACAGCTTCACTCAAAAAAGCTTTGTATGTACCATCATACCCCCAGAACATATTTTCAGTCCAAGCAGCCACTGAGAAGGGCGTTAAGGTTTCGTTCCAACCAGACTCAGCTGAAATTATCTACAAAGATGGCACAAAATTCAACATTGAGAAGCATGGCAGGTTGTATTATCTGCAAACTTTTGATCAAATGTTGAAACTGATCGCATGAATTATGCAAACGATTTGAAAGGTTGGCACGAAATCTTGGTCACTGCAATGTTGATGATGTACTAAAACTTGAAAAGTGGTTAAGGGCATGACAGTGACAGACAAGACAGACAGACCTGATGAATGTGATGTGTGCGTGCGTGGCAAGATGAAAAATGACAGAAACAAGGGGCCACGACAGACTCGTTCAACTGTACCTTTACAGTTAGTTCATACTGACCTTGCAGGGCCAATTACCCCATCTTCAAAGATGATTTCAATATGCCATGAGTTTCACTGATGATTATTCAGGAGCTGTTTTTGTGTACTTCTTGAAGAAAAAGAGTGATGTTGTAGCAACCGAAAAGTTTCTGGCGGATTCTGCTCCTTTTGGCAAAGTAAAAGCAATGAGGTCAGATAATGGTACAGAATTTTGTTCTGAGGCATTCGTCTCGCTTCTCAGGAAGAACAAAATAAAACATGAAAAATCTGCGCCTTACTCGCCACATCAAAATGGCACAGCTGAGAGGTATTGGCGTACCCTGTTTGAAATGGGCCGTTGTTTGCTCATTCAGGCTGAGCTCCCCAAGGAGCTGTGGCCGTATGCAGTTATGGCAGCTGCTTACATACGCAATAGGTGTTATT
Organism: Conus ventricosus; assembly: GCA_018398815.1. Taxonomy (NCBI): domain Eukaryota; kingdom Metazoa; phylum Mollusca; class Gastropoda; order Neogastropoda; family Conidae; genus Conus; species Conus ventricosus. The sequence goes on along the minus strand of CM031601.1, from coordinate 74,047,589 downwards.
GCAAGCGCATCAATCAGACACCTTACTCTGCCCTGACTGGACACACTCCAAACTTGTCCAATATGAGGATGTTTGTGTGCGAGTGTTTTGCATACACTCAAGACAAAAAGAAACTTGATGACAGATGCAAAAGGGGTATTATTGTGGGTTATGACAGGGACAGCCCAGCATACTTGGTGTACTTTACCCGAGACAAATAAGGTGGGACAATACAGAAGGGTTGAATTTATGACAAGAAACCCACATCAACATTTGTGACAAAGAAAAACACACTGACAAGAAACTTGACTGATCAGAAAACACAGACAGAAAGTTGTCTTGACATGGATGATTTGATGTTGAAGCGCAATGATGATGTTGAGGTTAGTAATAAACCCAGTACACATGATGAGAAGACAGAAATTCCACCTACTCAAGGGGGGTCAGAGTGTATGTCCGATGAAAAAGTACCTTCCGCAGAACGAAGGTATCCAACAGAGAACGAAATCCCCCAGTTCGTTTGGCTGATTATGAACAAACCTTGGTGATGATGATGATGATCAAATCATGATGACAAATGAAACAAACTGCGGCGTTACTGAAACACGACAAAAAAGCAGAAGAGCACGCAAAACAAAGTGTGAAGTAACGACGATTTAATGCACGACACAAAACAGGACAAGAAATTTCGGCAAAATGCCTTCCTCAGCGACAAAAAAATACAGACATAAACATGCACAATACTCCCCTTGTGAAGCCAAAGTGGTGAATGAAGTAGACAGAGGGACAGTGGAAGAGAGGGTGAGTAGAGCTCGAGGAATAGGGCACGAGGAAAGAGGGTAGAGTAAAGTGAGGAGGAGGAAAAGGAGAGAGAGAGAGAGAGGAGAGGAGAGAGAGAGAAAAGGGGGGAGGAGGGGGAGAGAGGGGAGACAAATTTTCCACCCCCCTTGTTCCCGGAAAACCCAAACCCCGTGGGAATACTGATTTGAATGCTACATAAAAAACTTGCCCCCTCTAAATTTAAAGCAAATTTGGGAATTCCCCCCCACACGTTTTTCCAAACCCTTTACTCCCCAAAAATTTCCCGCCTTGAGCCCCCTCCACAAGAGGGTGACATTGCCCATAAACCCATTTGACAAAGGTGGTGCGGTAGTATGGGGGACGGGAAAACCTGTAATAGCAGAACTTTTTCAGGCAATTAAAACGCCCCACCGGGCTACCAAAAACGGGAAACCCCCACCCTCCCATTTAGACCAAAAAACAAATTTAAAAAAACCTTTAAATTTTTTTCATTTATCCCCCCCTCGCCCCCGGTGGAGCATAGGCCATCACGACCCTTCGCCTTTCGCCCTCTTTTTCGGGGGCTGTTCGGGTTTCTTTCCAGTCCAGTTTTCCCTTTTTTTGGTTTAAAAACAGAAAGTGTCCGTCTCCAGCTGTTCGGGGGCCCGGCCCCTCTCTTTCTCTTCCCCATGGGGGGTTTCCCAGGTCGGGGCCCTTGGCGTGTGGTGCGGATGCTGGCTTCCTGAGGGGGTCCGATCCACCCCATTTTCCTTCCCCAATTTCTGCTTGGCCACGGGTTTCCTGTCCCCGCCGCTCCCACAGATCTTCGTTTCGGACCTTGCCTCCCCATCTTTTTTTGTAGAGCGCCTCAAGAGGCGTTGAAGAATGTCTGAATCTTTTGTTGCATGTCTGCGTTGTTCGCCACGTTCGCATCCGTAGAGCGAACTGATTTCACATTGGAGTTGAAAAAGCGGAGTTTGGTTCTTATTGATTCCTCCAGATGCCCAGATTTTTCTGAGCTTAAACGAAAGTTTGCTCTTCCCTTTGGCCGTTTCCCTGGTTTGGACTTCTCGGCCCCTGCCCCCTTTTGGGTTTAAACCACTTTTTCCCGGTAGACGAAAGACCCACCCCCCGATGGGTTTCCCTTTCGACTGGACGGGTGTGTTGGCGTGGGGGTTGTTTTTTCATCAGCTCGGTTTCTTCTGTTAATTTTGGAGCCCTGTCCCGGCTGATTTTCGTCCCCAAAGCGATTGGTCTTGTCCTGCATCTGGCTTTTGGCGTGTGACGGACCCCGGGTTCGCAGCGAAGTAAAGGTGGGTCGAGCTGCTTTCCAGAGTGTCCACTGAACCCCGTTGTTTCGCCTTTTTGTATGGTCTTAAAAGACCCATAAATGCCCAGGAGGGGGGGAAACCCGGCGACAGCGGGGATCCCTGCCGAACCCCGGGCCCCTTCACCTCGAAACTTTGGGGACAGGGGGCCCGGGCCGGGGGAAAATCCTGCATTTCATGTCCGGTAGGTGAACCGGATGAGGGGATGATCTTTGGGGACCCCGCAATGCCTCAGCACCCTTCCCACGCATCTCTCTGTCCACCCGGGTCAAAAGGGCCTTTCAAAATTTCTATGAAGTTGATGAAAAGGGGGGGAGTTCCAACCCAGGGGACTGCTCCACATGGGGCCCAGGGCTGGCGATCGGGGTGGGCACATGTTTTGTTCGGGCCGGAAGCCGGGCCTGCGGGTCTCGGGCTTGGGGTCGACAGCCTCTTTCATTCTCTCCATAAAACCCGGGTTGGAAACCCTTTCCTGGCGTTGACGGGGCATGACCCCCGGTAGTTTCTGCAGTCCCTGAGGGCTCCTTTTTCGGCAGCTTGATGGCGATTCCTTTCCCTTTCCCCCTGGGCCCCCACCTCCTCCTTCCCCAGATTTTTTGCTGAAGAGGTGTATAGCAGTTGACGCTTTCTATGTCTGCTTTGATGGCTTCTGCTGGTAAACTCGTCCGGCCCTGCAGCCTTTCCCCCTTTTTTTAAGGGCTTTTTGGGGCCTTTTTGATTTTCTGCCTTGAGGGTTTTTTCACGCTATGGGCAGGTCTTCTCTGCCGGTGGGATGTCTGGTTGGGGCGTTTAGGGCGGGGGGGTTCCCGCAGCTCCCCGAAGTGTTTGCCACCTTTCAGCATTTTCCTTGGTTGTTGTTTTGTGGGTTTCCGTTTTTTGTCCCTTTACTGGATTTTCCCCGTCTGCGGAACTTACCCCCTCAGCTTCCCTTTGGGCACCAGGTTTTTGGTCCCTTTAAATTTCCCCTGTCCCGGCTTTCTGCCTCTGGGTTTGGGGGCCCGGTCGTCCAAAAAAAGTCCCTCCCTTTTCCTTTTTGAGCTCTTCTTTACTTCTTCGTTCGCTGGGTGTGTGCTCCCCCCCTGTGCCCTTTTTTCCCCAGCCCTTGTTCGGTCGTGTTAGTGGTTTCTTCTCTTCCCTTTTTTCCCAAATTGTGGATGGTGGGCGGCAGAGATCCTTCTTTTTTCTGGGCCTTCTTCTTGCCCAAAGGGTCTCTTCACATGTTCCCTGCCAGGGGCTTCTTGCAAATGTTCCCAAATGTGTCTGAGCCGTCTCACTGTCTTCAAACGCTCTTGGGAGGGCCCGGAAAAAACCCGTTTGGAAAAGGGTGGTCTGGAATGTGCTTTGTGGCCCCCGTTCCGGGGCAAATCCGGGCATTGTACCTTGTATGGTTGTTGGGTTTGGGGAAACTCTTTAAGGGGGAAGTCCTTTACTGTTGTTAAAAGAAGGTGGGGGTTTTTTTAGGGAAAGTCAGCCCCCTCATCACCGTACATCCCGCCATGAACTCCTAATTTGCGGGTAATTTCAATGTGGTCAATCTTGGTTTCTCCGTGGGCCCTGGGTTTGGGGAACCCCTTGGCCCCTTTGGATGCGCTTGTGTGGGAAGAAAGCTTTTCCCCCTACCACCAGCTGGTTCAAAGGGGGCACGGGGCGCAAAAAGCTCACCATTCCGGGGCATCCCGTCCCAGTCCATGTGTCCCCCTGAGGGCCTCGTTTGCCCGTGTTGTCCCCCTTTCCCAATTTTTGGGGTTTTAAAAACCCCCCACCCGTTTTGTTATTCCCCTTTTTCTCCCTTTTTTCTATCCCCTGTTGTAGTTGCTGGTAGAAATCATCTTTCTTCTCTTTTCCGCATCATTGGGGGGGAGCATTGCACTGGGATGATGTTCAAACCTGTTTCATTTCCCTTTTTCGGGGTAAACTTGGCGTGGGTGATGCGGGAGTTTTAAAGGTTCCCAAACCCATGAGTGCCCCTTGTGCCTCCGGTGGGCCCGCATCAGGGCCCAAAACCCCATGTGGGGGGCCCCCTCCTCTTGTTTTTCCTGAGTACAGGGAGCTGTTTTCCCCCAGATGAAAGTTCAGTGTCCTATTGTAGCCACCTTGTCCCCATCAGTCCAAGGGACTCCGATTTGTTTTTTTTCATCTCTCTCGCAACTTGGATTGGGTTTTTCCCGTTTTAAAAACGCCCGATGTTCCATGTGGCTACTTTCGTTTTTGTCCTGGGGTTAGAAGGGGAGTCGGCCTTTCAGCTTCCTTTTGGCTTTCACTGCACTGGGTCAAAAAGCCCCCCGGGATGGGGACCCTTCATTGCCCAGGGAATGCTTTGGTTCATTTTTCGTCGATGCTTTTTGGGAACCGTTTTTTTTTTAAAGGCAGGGTTGTTAGCCCCACGCAAAACCCCCTTTAATCCTCGGGGGGGGGAGTGGTCCTGCCTTAGTCGCCTCTTAAAGGAAAATGAAGGCAGGGCAGTGGGGCTATTCTAGCCCCAACCCACAAAGGGGAAAAAAAACCCTTTAAAATCTTTCAAAAAGGCCACTTACCCCCTACGGCTAAACTGTTAATCAAAAAACCAAAACCAAAGTCCAAAATTTTTTCCCTTTTGCCCCAAAATTCACAAGGCAAAAAACCCCCGGGAACCCATCGTCCCCAAACCTGCAATTGCCCCCAGAAAAATTTTGAAAACCTCGACTCCCCCTCCCCAAACCCCCCGGGTTTAAGACCTGCCCCCGTTTATCAAGGACACTAAATCATGCTCTCAGTCTTTATTAATGACCTCCACCCTCAACCGAAGTTTTTTGCCTAAAAATCTATTCCTCTCGACGTGGGCATCCCCTGTAAACTAAATTCCCCCCTGCAGAGGGGTGCAAAGCCCTGGCATTTTTTCCAAAACCAAAAAAAAAGACCCTTCCCCGCGACTTTCCATTTATTCGCCCTTTCGGAAATTGTTTCCCCACCCAAAAACACCTTTTCCTTTTCCCTTTGGGGGACACTTTCAACAAAAACAATTTTGGTTTGGGGGCGCCATGGGGAAACCAAAAAGGGCCCCCCTTTCGCAAAGCCTTTTTCCCTGGGAAACTTTTTAACACAACTTTCCCGCCAAAAAATTTCCTTTGGCTATCCCGAATTCTTAAACGCTCATCGATGCGGAACCCGGTGCTAACCTCCATGCCCAACAGTGATCCCAAGTTTTTCATCACAGCAAATCCGAAATTTTATCCCAGCTATCCAAATTACCTACGCAATATCTTTAAAAAAGGGATCACTTTCCCCTTTACATGGGGAAACTCTCCTCACTAAAGTTGGGGCCTCCACTTTTCCAAACCCCCTACAAACCTTCGGGGCTCCCCCCCTAAAAAAAACACGAACGTCAAAAATCCCCTACCAAAACCAGCAATTTCCCCCATTTCATTCTTTGGGGGCTTTTTTCCCCAACTCTGCTTGAGAACCTTTTCTTTTCCCTAAAAGCCCTTGAAATGAAAAAGTTCTTCCTTGATCGCCACTACCCCGAAGACATCATTGATCGTGCTCTCCAGAAAGCCTAGCTCATCGCCCGTCCACAAGCTCTGGAACCCAAACCCCAGGAATCAACCAGAGACAGACCTGTTGTCAGCCTGCTCTACCACCCTTCTGTCCACCAGGTGCGCAAAATTCTCCAAACCAACTGGAACATCCTTCAGTCTTGTGCCCACTCAGCTAGAATTTTTTCCCAGCCCCCTTTAGTTGCCTACAAACGGGACAAGAATATCCGTGACTTGCTTGTGCGTTCCAGTCTCCAGCCTCACAGACGACCACCTTCTGTAGGCAGAAGCCCATGCAATCTGCCCAACTGCAAGACCTGTCCCTTCATCTGCACTGCCATTGAAGTGAAAGGACCCAGTTCACGCATGACTGTCTCCAAATTCTTCAACTGCCAAACCACTAACTTGGTCTACATCATCCACTGTACCGTTTGTTCTAAACTTTACATCGGCGAGACCGGACGCACTTTGACTGTCAGATTCAAGGAACACCTCGCTGACATTAGATACAACAGGGACAAACCAGTAGCCAAGCACTTCAACCTCCCCAGCCATTCCGCGCACAATGCAAGAGTGAAGGGCTTGTGGCTCATGAAAACTAGTGACTCTAGAGACAGGAAGGATATGGAGTCTCACCTGATTCAAAAACTGGGCACCAGAAATCCAGCTGGTATCAATGAAAAAGCTTAGCAATTCTGTGTACTTTTTTTTTCCCCCGAGACAATTCAGGTGGACAATGACTTATGATTCCCTTTACCCTTTAGTACTTACCTGTGCATGGTTGGTCTGCATCAGTGGCCTCCCTTCGTGACCGTAGAGCCTGGCGCCTACTGGAATGATCGTTTGAGAGCCTATATCTTTTGCCAGGAGTTTCTGAGTAGGGTTAGCTCCCCAGTCTCCTGTCTTTTTGTTTTTTTTTCTATTTTCTTTTATTTATTCATTTATTTTTCTTCTCACTTACTTTTGTATCTATCCCTCTCCTTCCTACCCTCCTTTGCCCCCTCCTCTCACCCCCCCCCTCCCTTTTTTCCTTTCACCCCCCCCCCCCTTTTTCTACCCCCTACCCCCTCTCCCCCTTTCCCTTCTTCTCCCTCACCTCCTCCATCCTTGTTCCTTTTCTATCGTCCTCTGAAGGGCTCCTTCCCCCTTTCGTTCCTTCTCTTTACTTTCCTTCTTACTTCCTTTCTCTCTACTTTCGACCTCTACTATTCTCCTCTCTCACCCCCCCTCCTCCCCCTCGCCCTCCCTCATACTTCCACCCTTCCTTTAGGCCCCTCTTTTTGTCCTCTCTTTATGTCTCTCCTTCTTTCCCCCCGGCCCTCCCCTTTCCCCTCCCTCCCCTCCCTTTTCTTCCCCTTTTTTATTTTTTTGTCTATCTGTATATATATATATTGTAATGAGTCGGCCGAATTTCTCGAGCATTTAGGCAAATTAAGGGTAGTTTTGCTGTTGTTGAGAGCACGTTCCTTGGGTCTTCAAGTGTGCGAATTCAGGCATCACCAGGGGGGGATACCCCGAGTCGTATACTGAAGGAGGGAGAGTGCTGGAAAGTGTTTCGCATGTCCGAGGGATAGTGACAAGGAGTTGGCGACCTGCCAGTCCTGGGTAGAGAAGAGTGTTCACTTTGAGCACTGGCTATTCACTGGGCTCTCCCGTGGGCCTGAAAGGAAGGCGATCGTGTCAGGGGACCGTCACGGATAGGTGACCGTCAGCCTGCGGCAGAGTACAGCGACCATTCAGTCGTCCCTGTTCTGAGGAATGAATGGAAGGCTGCGGCCTATCGAGTGGTTTGCGCCTTGTTGTAGAGGTAGTAAATACTTGAAGCATCAGTCATGGCTGGAAGAGAGGTCCAGGCTGTTAGTTCATGGGTAGCTTGGGGGAATCGACATGGAGTTTGAATAGGAGGTTATGCATTACCACTGGGTGCCCAAGTCTTTGTTGGCGCTAGCAGCTGTGGTGTGTGTGTGTGTAGGTGACTAGTGATTCCATTGGTGGAATAAAAATAACTTGGGGATTTATTGGTACAAATCGTGTGATGTGTGTGTGCCAGTGATTCCATTGGTTTGAGCCAGTTAAACTCGGGTTCTCTCTTTCTTTGAGAACGATATAAGGTGCTTGGAAAACCAGGAATGTGTGTGACTCACTTAAGGGAAAGTGAACTCACAGGTCTTGCTGAGGGCTCAAGAAAATACGCGTGAAGCAGAGGTTTGCTGTCGCCTCGTTGTTCTCTGGGTGGGGACGTAAGACAGTGGAGGTTGCTGTAGCCTCGGAGCGACGACGAGAAGAATTGTCTCCCGTGTGGGGACGGTCGACAGCAAGATGTACGTGTCAGCCTGTTGGAGCCTAGACAGGGAGCTGCCAGACAACGGTGGGTGTTTGCAGCCAGAGAAGACCTGTGGAGAGGCCGACAGGAGCCCTTTCCGTGGAGAGGGCGAAGTACGGTGGAGTCCGGGAGACTCGGTGTGAGGGTGCGACTCAAGCTACGTTGCCAGTGTCCCCAACTGGGATTTGGCCAATCGGGAGGACACAACGGTGTGGCAGCTTCAGCTCGTGGTCGAACAGTGGATGAGAGAAACTGACGATAAACCAAGGAATGCTGGCAAGTTATGGACGCTTTAATTGCTCTTAAGGTTATAAGTGTGCACACTGAATTGTGGATTATTGTCTTTCTGGCTAAGTAAGAATAACTGAGAACAGGGGATGCGATTTATGAAATTGTCTGTATGCTGTTTACATTGTTGTATGATACAGATAGTTGTGTTGTGTAGTGACGGGTGGGGGCTCGGAGTCAAGTTAAATAAGTTGATTATTTTCTATGAAATGTTACTGGTTTCCGTCACCTTTGTGCGGGCCGATGTGAGTGACAGAGTGCAGTGTGCCTATGCGAGAGTGCATTTTGGTTATGGACGCGTAAATACTTCTGTCTATAACCCCTGCATCCCTGAATATAAAATTATATTTTAATAACGAGGGGAGCGTCGGAGACCCGTCACAAATTGGGGGCTCGTCCAGGATGAACATAAATGAGCCATAAGTGTTTTTGATTCTGGGTTTTGTTCAATTGCAAGGGATTTGAAATTTGTCGTGATTGGGGAAACCTAGATTTTTTTTCTTACCTGGAAAGACGTTTAGTCATGTGTTGATTGTTTTGATCTTTTTTTTTTTCATGGCTGGGCCTTGTATTTGAACTGCTTGATTTGGTTGCTGTTGAGGTTGATTGTGTGTAGCACAACTATTTGATCGCTTATTTACAAGTGATCGTGTGGATATCTCGCTTGTTACTGTGGTTGTATTAACTAGCTGATCGAGGGTTAGATAGCTTCAGAATGTCGACTGAAGAGGGTGCTGAGACAATGGGTCCGCTGAAAAAGATGGACCTCATAGAAGAAGGAAAAGCTTTAGGACTAAAGGGTCCGGAACTGAAGGCATATTAGATGAAAACTGGCCCCGTGTAATCGAGGCTCAGAAAATACAAAGGGAGCGGGAAGAACAGAGAGAAAAGAAAAAAGGTGAAAAAGAGGAGAGAGAAAGAGAACGGGAAAAAGAGGAGAGAGAAAGAGAACGGGAAAAAGAGGAGAGAGAAAGAGAACGGGAAAAAAGGGAGAGAGAGAGAGAACGGGAAAAAGAGGAGAGAGAAAGAGAACGGGGAAAAAGAGGAGAGAGAAAGAGAACGGGAAAAAGAGGAGAGAGAAAGGGAAGGGAAAAAGAGGAGAGAGAAAGGGAACGGGAAAAAGAGGAGAGAGAACGGAAAGAGAGGAGAGAGAAAGGGAACGGGAAAAAGAGGAGAGAGAAAGAGAACGGGAAAAGGAGGAGAGAGAAAGAGAACGGGAAAAAGAGGAGAGAGAACGGGAAAAGGAGGAGAGAGAACGGGAAAGAGAGGAGAGAGAAAGAGAACGGGAAAGAGAGGAAAGAGAAAGAAGGGAGATAGGCAGTTTGAGTTAGAAAATTAAAATTGGAGAAAGAACGGGACGGGGACGCAAAACCTCAAGTGAACTTTGCACCACATGTCAGTCCCTTGATCAATATGCCAAGGTTCGATTGATAATCCGGACCATTTAGAGGATTTCATTTCGCAATTTGAAAGGATTGTCAAAATCAGGGCTTACCCGAAGAACGGTGGGCCAAAATTTGTCTGCGCTGCTGCACCCAAAGCTAGGGATGCTTTTTTCTGCTTACCACCGGAAAAACAGACAGATTATGAGTCGGTGCGCGATGCTTTGTTTCAGAGGTACCAGGTAACGCCGATAGATATAGGAATTTGTTCAGAGAAACCGTTCGTAAATCGGTGAGACGCACGTACAGTTCCTTTATCGGCTTAGGCTCTCTTTGACAAATGGATAAGGTTAGGAAACATCGAACAAACTTTTGAGTCTTTGAGGGAGGAGATCGTTAAGGAGCAAATTCTCTCCACTTGTCGGAAGGATCTCACAGTATTCTTGGCAGAAAGAGAATTAGGAAGTTTAGAGGTAGCTAGTGAAAGTTGCAGACAGGTATGAATCTGCCCATGATCAGCGTAATGTGGTGAAAGGATCAAACCAGTCGTCCATAACCCCAGACCACACGGTCAGGAGTAAAATGCCGACTCCCTACAACAAGAGTGGAAACTGCGATCGGAGCAGGCCCCTAGGCCCCTAGGGAACCATGTGAACAAGACGATGCCAAGAAGGATCGCTTTTGTTTTTAAGTGCGGGCGAGAGGGTCACATCGCTAAGGACTGTAGGCGAGGACAGGTACACTCAGTTGTTGCGTGAATACAATTCAGCAGGAAGATAAAGCGCCGTTACCAACCACCAGGGCAGTGGTGAATGGGCGGCAGTCACATGTTTACTGGACACGGGCTAACATAGCGGCAATGGCAGACCCCAGTCTGGTAAACGATAAAGACTACACAGGGGAGACCATCTGTGTGCGATACGCAGATGGAAGAATCAGTCAGCTCCCTTTGGCCTATATTAGGGTGGAGTCCGATTTGTAAGGGACACCATTATCGCAGGAGTTCAAAGGGACCTTCCCTACCCAACTTTACTGGGGTGTAGGTACATTCTGCCAAAGCCCAGCCAGTCGGTTGACCAAGTAGGAGAGGTAAATGTCGTGGAAACAAGGGCAACCACCAAAAGCGGGAACCGCTAGACGCTGTGGTTATCCCACCAACTCTCATCCGGAGGAGATCCGCAAACTGCAGCAGGCTGACGATACCCTGACTGCCATCAGAAAGATGAGTGAATGATGGAACATCTGCGAGAGGCCAAACGGGAAGAGCGCCTTCACGGAGCACAATGGCATAATTGTGCGTGAATTTACGAGGGGTGGTGAAGTTTATCTCCAGGTGTAGTGCCAAAAGAGAAACGGGAGGCGGTGCTCCAGATGGGACATGAGAGCCTAACAGGAGCCATTTAGGGACCAGCAAAGACCCTAGATAGGATCGTCAAAGAATTCCATTGGCCGGGGATCAATGGAGATGTCAAGAGGTACGTAAGGTCATGTGACAGGTGCCAACGCTTGGGTCCAAGAATACGAGACCCGCTCGCTTGAGACCTATGCCGCTCATTGACCAGCCATTCCGCCGGGTAGGGGTAGATATTGTTAGGGCCAATTGTGCCAGCATCCAATCAAGGAAATCGCTACATCATCACAGCGATTGACTATGCAACACGCTATGCGGATGCGGTGCCGGTGAAGAATGTCCAGACAAGGACAGTAGCAGAAGCTCTCCTGACGGTCTGGACCAGAGTGGGCGTGCCAGAAGAATATCTTGACGGACCAAGGCCGTCAGTTTATTAGTGGAGTCATGGCTGAAGTCAACCGACTCTCTCGGTCGACCATCTGACGACCACTCCCTACCATCCTCAAACCAATGGCTTGGTAGAGAGGTTCACGCCACTTAAAGACAATGCTGAAGAAGTGTTGTGAAAACCACCCAGAGACTGGGACCGTTATTATCCCAGCCATTTTGTTTGCATACAGGGAGGTGCCCAGGCCAGCTTAGGGTTTTCTCCATTCGAGCTATTGTATGGGCGGACCGTACGGGGACCCATGGCAATACTCAGGCGATCTGGACGATGATAAGGTGGAAGACCAAGTCCAGACCACGTACCAGTATGTAACAGAAATGAGGGAAAGACTGGAGACAGCTAGCAAACTAGCGCAAACAAAACCTGGCACAGGCGCAAGGGAAGCAAGCAGACTTCTATGATCGCCGTGCTAGGGAAAGAACATTTGAGCCAGGAGATGAAGTACTGCTCTTGCTGGCCAGAGCAGCATAACAAATTGCAGTTGTCCTGGAAGGGGCCATTCGTGGTAGTGGAAGCAAAGGGGGGGATGAATTACTCTATTCAGTTGCGTCCCAACTGCGTTAAAACTTACCATGTGAACATGCTTAAGAGGTATGTGAGACGTGCGGAAGCCGCTAATTCCGTGGTAGCCACCCTTGTGAGGGAGGAAAGTGAACAGGACTGTGAACAGTCCGGGACAATTCCCAGTCCCCTCTGACGGCAGCAGAAAACGTGTGAGGACTGCATGTTAGATCCGCTGCTCCAAGGGGAGCAGCAGCAAGAAGTTCGCGATCTGCTTACCGAATTCCCTGACACATTGACTGAACGACCGGACTCACTCATCTCGCAGAGTTCCAGGTCACACTGCTTGATGAGCAACAGTGCGATCTAAACCCTATCCTCTTCCCCATGCCAGGCAGGAAGCCGTTAGGGAAGAGATTAGAGAAATGCTGGCATTAGGGGTGATCGAACCAACGCAGTCACCATACGCTTCACCCGGGCGTACTAGTACAGAAGAAGGATGGATCAAAACCGGTTCTGCGTAGACTATCGCAGGCTGAATTGCGTCACTGCTTTCCAAGCAGAAGCTATGCCAGATCCGGAGGCCATCTTCGCCAAAATCGCCAATGCCAAGTATTTTTTCTAAGGTGGACCTCACCAAGGGCTATTGGCAGATCCCTGTTAAGCCAGCAGACCGGCCGAAGCTGGCGTTCATCACCCAGGACGGGACATACACCTGGCGGGTCATGCCGTTCGGAGTGAAGAATGCTCCTAGTGTTTTTACGGCGATGATGAGGAGATTATTGGAGCACTGAGGGGAAAACCAGTGGACAATTTCATGGTATGATCTCCTCATCGCGACAGAAACATGGGAGGAGCATATGGCAGTCTGGAGAGCTGTCCTGGAAAGACTGACTGAAGCAGGATGACCGCTCGCCCCTCCAAGTGTCATATAGGGTTCCGGACACTTGACTTACCTTGGACATCGTCTCAGCTGTGGCCAGCTGTCACTAGAGGATGCCAAGGTGAGTCAGCTGAAGGAAGCGGAGAGACCAACAACAAAGAAGGGGGTAAGGGCTTTCCTGGGACTGGCTGGTTATTACCGCCAGTTCGTGCCCCATTTCAGCACCATAGCAGGACCTCTTACGGACCTGCTGAAGAAGAGTGCACCCAACAAGGTGGTGTGGACGGAGGAATGTGAGGGGCATTCCAGTCCTGAAGGACCATCTAACTTCCGGCTCTGTACTTAGGCTGCCAGACTTAAACAAGGACTTTGTGCTCAGGACAGATGCTAGTGATCAGGCCTTGGGCCGTCATACTCCAAGCCCATGATGGAGTGTTACATCCCGTAGCATACGCGAGTCCGGAAACTGAACAGAGCGGAACGTAACTTCGCTGTGTCCGAAAGGAGTGCTCGCCATAGTGTTTTGGGGTGTGTCGCGGTTTCAGAAGTACTTGTATGGGAGGACTTTTGTCCTCGAGACCGATCACGAACCTCTGTCGTATTTGGCCAAGCCAAACTGACAGCGTCGTTCCATGCGGTGGTCACTGCTACTCCAGGAGTTTCTATGAGAGTTCGCTACATCCCGGGTAGCCAGAACGTAGCAGCAGACTTCATGAGTAGAAGCATGGGGGAGGTGGTCGAGTCAGAGTAGCAGCCAACCTAGCTGTGGGTGTCAGATCAGCCCTGTGGTAAGATATCTGACCTTGGGTACATGAAATGGTGATTGCCAAAATGATGGTTTATTTTGGTTTTATTTGCCCAGTATAGGGCGGGGTCGAGCCTATGTTCAGGTGTTATTTTCATTTTCTGATATATGTTTACATGTATGCATTGCTTGTTACTCTGCCCAGTATAGGGCGGGGTTGAGCCTATGTTCATGTGTTATTTTTCAGTTTTGATTTATGTTGCTTTTGTTCATTGCCCATTATGGAGCGGGATCAGTACATTGCTCACGTGTTATGATTTATGATTTTTCTGATTGATATCTGTTTGCTCATGTTGTTTGTCACGGCTCAGTAAAATGTACTTAAGTTGTGACATCAGGATGAATGTTTGATTTGCATATTGTGTGTGAGACCGTGTGAGCAGATTGTGGCCACCGCCTGAATTTGATTTTGACGTTACGTAGGCTGGGCCACACGCCTGGAATTGAATGTTGTCCTTGTGGATTGTGGCCACACGCCTGAATTTGATTTTGATGTTTAGGTGGCTGGGCCACACACCTAAATTTGAATCTTGGGTTAATCATGGTGGTGTTATTATTAGAAGTGAATGGAATGATTAATTAAACATGTATGGACATGCTGATAGCTAACGCTATAGAGAGAGTTCTTGATTATATGTGAGCCAGTATAGAGTTAAATGTTGTGCACAGTCGTATGACTGACCAAAAGAGTGATCTTTGGATTATCTGATTGATCTATTGGTTTTAATTGGGTACATTATCCATGTTTAGAGATGTTGATGGAAGTGATGTTTTAAAGCATAGAGGTAGTACTGTTATACTGATCCATGCACTGAGTTGTTTTATCCAATTTGAGAACATTCGTCCTTGAGGAAATGTTGATTGGAACAACATTCTTAGGTACGGGGGTGTAATGAGTCGGCCGAATTTCTCGAGCATTTAGGCAAATTAAGGGTCGTTTTGCTGTTGTTGAGAGCATGTTCCTTGGGTCTTCAAGTGTGTCGAATTCAGGCATCACCAGGGGGGATACCCGAGTCGTATACTGAAGGAGGGAGAGTGCTGGAAAGTGTTTCGCATGTCGAGGGATAGTGACAAGGAGTTGGCGACCTGCCAGTCCTGGGTAGAGAAGAGTGTCCACTTGAGCACTGGCTATTCACTGGGCTCTCCTGGGCCTGAAAGGAAAGGGCGATCGTTCGGTACCGTCACGGTAGGTGACCGTCCGCTCCCGGCAGAGACAGCGACCATTCACGTCCCTGTTCTGAGGAAATGAATGGAAGGCTGCGGCCTTTTCGAGTGGTTTGCGCCTTGTTGTCTATAGGGGTAGTAAATACTTGAAGCATCAGTCATGGCTGGAAGAGAGGTCCAGGCTGTTAGTTCAATGGTAGCTTGGGGGAATCGAACATGATTTTTGAATAGGAGGTTATGCATTAACCACTGGGTGCCCAAAGTCTTTGTGGCGCTAGCAGCTGTGGTGTGTTTGTGAGTGAGGTACTAGTGAATCCTTGGTGAAAAAAAATAACTAGGGGATTTAATTGGTACAAATCGTGTGGAAGAGTGTGTGCCATGATATCTCCTGGTTTGCCAGTTAACCGGTTTCTCTCATATCTTTGAGAACGAATTATAAAGGAGCTTGGAATACCAGGAATTGTGTGACACACATAAGGAAAGTGAACTCACCCGTCTTGTGCTGAGGGCTCAAGAAAAACCGCCGTGAAGCAGAGGTTTGCTGTCTGCCTTCGTTGTCTCCTGGGTGGGGACGATAAGACAGTGGAGTTTGCTGTAGCCTCGGACCGACGACGAGAAGAAATGTCCTCCCGTGTGGGGACGGTCACAGCACGACGAGTACGTTCAGGTCCAGCCTGTTGAGTCCTAGACAAGGGATCTGCCAGACAACGTGGGGTGTTGCGCCAAGAAGACCTTGGGAGATGCCTACAGGAGCCCTTTCCGTGGAGAGGGCGAAGATACGGTGGAGTCCGGAGACGCGGTGAGAGGGTTCGACTCAAGCTACGTATGCCATTCCCCCTACAGGGATTTGGCCAAATCGGGAGGACACAACGGTGTGGCAGCTTCACTCGTGGTCGAACAGTGGAAGAGAGAAACAGACGATCAACCAAGAAGCTGGCAAAGTTATGGAACTCTTTTAAAAATTGCTCTAAGGATATAAGTGTGCACACTGAATTGTGGAATATTGTCTTTCCTGGCTAAAGTAAGAATAACTGAAGAACAGGGAAGCGATTTAAGACATCGTCCTGTATGCTGTTTACATTGTTGTATGATACAGATAGTTAGTGTAGTTGTAGTGACGGGTGGGGGTCACGGAGTCAAGTTAAATACAGTTGATTATTTTCTATGAATGTTAACTGGTTTTCCCGTCACCTTTGTGCGGGCCCGATTGTGATTGACCAGAGTGCGTGTTCTATGCTAGAGTGCATTTTTGTTATGGACGCGTAAATACTCGTCTATAACCCCACTGCATCCCTGAATATAAAAATTATATATAAAAACGAGGGGGATGCGTCGATACCCTGTCACATAAATAATCTATATATATATATAAATAATTATATATATATATGTATATATATAATATATAATTTTTTATATATGTTGTGTGTAAATATATGTTAGATAAATTTTTAGTTGTTTTTTGTTTTTTATTGTATGGGTCATTGGGAGTGGTTGTTAGCGCCCTCATCAAGACCGCATATCTGTCTTTTGCGATAAAGCCTTATTTTTGCCCTTATTTTCTGTTGCGTCCAACATAGCACCACCTACCTTCCTATGCTACACCCAGATGTCTTAATGTATGCCTTGTTTGTACATTTACCCATAAGTTCCCCATTGGATTATTTACCCCCCTCCCCCCCCCCCCCCAGAGTGTGCGCATATGGCGTGTGTATGTGTGCGTGCGTGTTTTGTATCGTGCGCGCACGCGCACTTGTGTGTGTGTGTATGTGTGTGTGTGTGTTGTGTGTGTGGTGTGTGTGGTGTGTGTTTGAGTGTGTGTGGTGTGAGTATGGACCCGCGGCAATGCCTTTTTTTATTCTTTCTTTTTTCCGTGTGAGTGTGTGTGTGGGGGGGGGGGTTGGTGAGCCTTGCAGCTCTTAGCTGCGTCTGGCAAGTGGTATTTCTCGGGTTCTCCCGTTTCACCCCGCGCACCCCTTGTGCTTGGGTAGGCTACCTACCCTTGGACAGACTTTTGGGTCGATGCTTTTAGGCGGCTGACCCCCTTCTCTCCCCCCCCCCTCCCCTTGTTCCATATAAATGCTTTTTCGAGTAAAATTTGTATCTATTATTGTGCTTTTCTTCTAGTTTCATTTCATTCATATGCAACACACCCACTACATACCATCAACACCCCTCCTTCCCCTCACGTCTCCTTCCCCTCCACTTCTTCTCTCTCATTCTCCCTCTTCCTCTACTTCCATTCTCTCTCTGTCTCTCCCCTCATCTTTCGCCGCCTCCCCCCCCCCCCTCTCTCTTCGTCTCTCAATCTCTCTCCTCTCTCTCATCGCGTCTCTCTCTCTCTCTCACTCTCTCCTCGTCTCTCTCTCTTCTCTCTCCCTCTCTCCTTTTCCTCCTCCTTAACACATTACTCTACCCTCTTTCCCTCGTGCCCAATTCCTCGAGCTCTACTCACCCTCTCTTCCACTGTCCCTCTGACCTACTTCATTCACCACTTGGCTTCACAAGGGGAGTAATGTGCATGTTTATGTCTGTATTTTTTGTCGCTGAGGAGGCAATTTTGGCCGAAAAATTTCTGTCCTGTTTGGGGGGGGGAGGCGGGGTCACTTTAAATCGCCGTTAACTTCACACTTTGTTTTGTGTGCTCTTCTCTTTTTTGTCGCAATCATGATGATATTGACTACAGTTACAAATTTGCAGCTTTTCCACAATCTTACAGTGAGGCAATTAAATCACCTGAGTCTATTCTGTGGAAAGAAGCAATGAAAGATGAAATTCAGTCTTTGGAAGAGAATGAGACATTCACACTGACCACCCTACCCGAGGGTAGAAAAGCAGTGGGGGACGTTGGGTATACACTGTAAAAGAAAGAGGTGATGGGTCACATCTCCACAAAGCTAGATTTGTAGCAAAAGGGTACAGTCAAGTTGCAGGCATTGATTACACTGACACTTTTGCACCGACTGCAAATTTGACCTCTATTCGTACAGTGATGCAACTTGCTGCACAATATGACTTGATTCTACACCAAATGGATGTGAAAAGTGCATATCTAAATGCACCAATTGATTGCGAAATCTACATGGAACAACCAGAGGGTTTTCAAACTCAATCCAAAAATGGAGAGAAGCTTGTTTATAAGCTGAACAAGTCTTTATATGGCCTGAAACAATCTGGTAGAAACTGGAATAACATGCTTCACAGGCATTTGGTGCAGAACAAATTTGAACAGAGTCCTACTGACCATTGTGTCTACACCAAACATGATGGAGACAAAATGGTTATCATTGTTGTGTGGGTTGATGACCTGATTGTTGGTGCAAACAGTGAAAAATTGCTATCTGAAAACAAGCAAATTTTCAAAGACCGATTCCAAATGAAAGATCTTGGAAAACTCTCTTACTTTCTGGGTATGGATTTTGAACAAGGTGTAGGGTATGTAAAGATGAACCAGAAAAGATACATAGAAAAAATGCTGGAAAAATTTGACATGATTGATTGCAAACCAAGATCCACTCCTTGTGAACAAAAAATTGGGAACAGTGAAAATGAGATCCAATTGACGGCAGAAAATACCGTGAAATTGTGGGCACTTTGATTTACATCATGATTTGTACCAGGCCTGACATAGGTTGGATTGTCACTAAATTGTCACAGCATTTATCAAAACCTCTAGCTTCTCATTGGGTTGCTGTGAAACATGTGTTGAGATATCTGAAAGGTACAATGGACTATGGATTGATTTTCAGGAAAAATAATGAAGGCTTATCATTGATAGGCTATAGTGATGCTGATTGGGCGTCGTCCTCTGAAGACAGACGCAGCACTACTGGATATTGTTTTTCACTGTCCAAGACTGGACCTCTCATTTCTTGGAAATCAAGAAAACAGCCAACCGTGGCCTTGTCCACATGAGGCAGAATATATTGCTCTTGCAGCCACTGTTCAGGAAAGCTTATATTTGAGCCAGTTACTAGAGGACATTGACAGAAAGAACAGTTATGGTCCTGTGTTGATTCTGGAAGACAATCAAGGCACAATCGCTTTGGCAAACAATCCTGTCAGTAGACAAAGATCTAAACACATTGACATCCGCTATCATTTCGTCAGAGATGTTTTGAACAAAAAGAAAATTGAACTGAAATATTGTCCTACTTCTGAAATGCTGGCAGATGTCATGACCAAACCTGCTACAAAATTGCAAAAATTCAAGAATCTGATTTTTGGCTAACTTATTAATGTCAGTAAAAGGGCATAAAATAAAGGTTGTCACTGCTACGACATTTCCTGTTACACAAATTGAAGCTCTTAATTTTGAGGGTTAAATGTCAGTTGAGTTTGTAGAGGTTATATTGTTATATTTAGGATTCTTGTGTTTGTGTGTGCGAGATATAATTTCTTGCGATCAAGTGGGGGTGTTAAGATAGGCATGTGATCTTAGAATTATGTCCCTTGTTACCAAGAATAAATACCGGTGGCGCCCTCTTGCTTCTTTGCCAACGGTCCAAGAGTGAACGTGCATTTTTGTTATGCAGTGAGAAAAAGACGTTTGTTCTGTCTTTGTTCATTTTCCTCCATCATGTCACTGCCAACAGTCGCCGCTAAAGTTCTCTTTATAATCAGTTGTGACATCTTCATCTTTGAAACAGGAGTTTGAATGTTTTATGATCAGCATCCCGATCTTATCGTGAAAATGTCGCAAAGTTTGTGACGTCTCTTTTTCGTAGACCGGGATAAGGTGACGTGAGTGATGTTTGTGTGCGTGCTTTTTTATATTTTTTTAAATTTTATATTTCTTTTGTTTTGATTGGTTTATTGTTGTCTTTCATTTGGATGAATGGTGAAGCTGTAATGAGTACTACTTTCGTTTGTTTTTCTTCAGAATGTGTTGATGTCTTGTTTTTGTCTATCTGAGAATCCTTGGCATTGTAGAGCTGGCCTACCTTCATTGCCTGTACAGTTTCTGCTGACTCGCTTTCAACGGTCGCTTTAATCTCTTGAAGCACAGCACATATCAAGACTGATATTTTCTGGAGTCGGATCATGAAGAGTTGCCTAACTAGCTTTCGACTGTTTGTAGTCGGTATCTGGAGATCTGGGACAGCCAGACAACAAGAACCTACCTCCATCGATATGAGAATGTTCATTCCGGTGATTCTCTGGATCTAAACCGGAATGTTGACCTAGGACATTTTTAATGTCCCGCACAACACCTTCCTCCGTGTTTGCAGCAGCACACTGTTCACAGGAATATGTCCGGCTACTGCTGATGAATACACTTCGTTGGTTGATGGGAAGGTCTGACCAGGGCACGAGACTTTTGCAGTCACCACGTTGTAAACTATGGATGTTGGTCTCTGGCTCGCTCTTCTTTTCAGGTTCAGAATGACGACATTCTGCCACCTCCTCCTCACTCAGACCTGATTATCTTACAGCTGACTGATCCCCCATCACTTTCGTGCTCTTTAACGTATATGC
Source organism: Conus ventricosus (assembly GCA_018398815.1). Taxonomy (NCBI): domain Eukaryota; kingdom Metazoa; phylum Mollusca; class Gastropoda; order Neogastropoda; family Conidae; genus Conus; species Conus ventricosus. Next base: position 74,027,367 of record CM031601.1, on the reverse strand, counting down.
CATCTTGTGATTTGTCATTTTTCACCATAAAGGCTCTAAGCGTGTTTCATGACTTCCAAGTCATCGCTATGATGATGATGACGCCATTTCCTGGAAACGTACAACGAAATTGAGACATGTCCAGTAAATATACAACACAACTGGTTGATTAAGCTTACCGAGTTGTTCATATCCTTCAAAATATCTTCTGCATTCTTTTGTCTTTATTTATTATGTAGTTGTACAGTAAATGTTCTCAGAATTAAACAGACTGACTTAACGAAGAAAGAGAGTTTTTGTCGCGATTTCATTATTTCTAAGAACCTAAAACTGATATTGTGTTTAATGTTGTTATTGAGAATAATCCGTACTTTTCTAACAAAATCCATTTTAGTCTTCCTCAAGACTTCGGAGAACCTGCACAATGCAGTTAGTTAAGTTGTCTTCGGCTCTTTTCGTGGTCACAGTATCCTGTGCTTGCATCCTTGAGTTTGAGATGAAAACAGAATAGAGTCTGGAACTAACATACCTTCTACATGTTTGTTTGTCTTTTTACCAGCGGATAGGTGGAAAGAGGGTGGCGGAGCTCTCGGGGTTTCTAGAACCTCCCCTTTTGCTCTTAATTCCTCCTCCCCTCTACCTCCTCTCGCCTCCTTCCCTTCACGATACCGACCCGAATGAAAATTAAAAGAAAGAAAGAGAAGCATTGGTGGCAAAACAAGAAACGTAATAAATTCTTCTGTACTTTATGGTCATTCGCAACCGCCTCCCCCTTCCTTAAATACACACCCACGCGCTCACTCCCCACTCCCCCCTCTCTCCATTCTCTCCTCCCACCCCTCCCTTCACCCTGAACAACATCATCTCGGAGAAGTCACTTCGTTATGAATTAGGGACTATTTAAAAGTTCAGTTGGATCCCACTTTTCCCCCTTCGCCCCCTGCTCCGACCCCAATACCATCCCGCCCCCCGCCCTCCCCCCTCCCCCGCCCTCACCCCTCCTGTCCATCTCCCTCTCCTCCTCAAACCTGAATTATCTGCCCCTGGATTCGTTCGCCGACACCAAGACTTGCCTCTCCCGATCTGGTCTCTTCCTACAGGCCGACGGCCTCGCTGATTTAAACCAATCTCCGATCGCCTAGTCCCACACATAGATTGAATAAAAGACAGATGAAAAGGAAAAACAAAGTTCAACCGGTCTAGTGTCCAGGTCAGCTTCTTCCCGTGTCAGATCCTCTTGATCTTCCATACAAACAAGATAAATGTAGTCAGCCAGTAGCCAGGTTCAGTGGTCAGTGTCGTTGATTTCCGGCTGGAAAGTCGTGGGTTCGATTCCGGTTTAGCCTGTTTTGTAATTAAGCCGATAGCCTGTGGGATGACACTGCCACCGTCTGATCATGAAAGCGGCTGCCTGATAGTCCTGGAGACAGCCGTGGAAGTGGATCTCGGGCGACCTACCCGCTGACGGGGAACACCCCAGACTGTTCCTTTGTAACTTCACCAACAACCTGTCAGCGACCCGCAACATCACTCTTGGGTGTAGAGAACTGCAGACTTTGTAGTCATGGTACCAACCGCCCATTTGGACCTTCCCCAGTCCTCCCAAGTCCAGGTGTCCTGCCAGTGCCACAGTGG
>CM031601.1:74009092-74010720 GCA_018398815.1 Conus ventricosus | reverse complement strand
TTTTTCCCCCTTGGCCTACTCTCTTCCTGGCCCCCTTTCAAAAACTCCCGCCTCAACCTCTCTTTGATTTGGAATCGATTTTCAGAACTTCCTCTTTCCGCGACTTCTTCTGTCTCTTGAGAAGTGACGAGCTTCAACTCCTCTCCCGGGATTTGGTACTGGCTGGGGCTGAACTACCGGTGTGTTCCCCACCCCATGGCCATCTTCAACCACCTCACGGGGTGAAAGACAAAGGGGTGAAGGGCGAAGGGTAAAGGGTGAAGGGCCTGGAAATGACTGGTCAGCAAAGAGGACCCCCGTCCTGACAGGTTCGAGTCTCTAGCCATCTGTGGGTTAAAAACTGACCTTTCCCCCTTCTCCTAGTGAGTGCATCTCAGTGTTCAAAACACATGACCAGCACCTTACCTTACCAGCCCTTGTTAAACTATCACTCAGTGGTCACTTTCACCCAATGACCACATTCGTTTCTTGAATGAGTCATACTCACAATTATTTGGGGACGCCCGCTACACTAGTCAAGCCATAATGAATATTCTTCCTTTAGTTGTGGCCGGGAAAATGATTCATATCCCCTAACTACAGTGATGGAGCGTCACATGCCTTTGATGTGAGGCTACGTCACATGACAACTACCATTGCAAAAACAACAACAACAACAACGACAACAAAGAAATAAAACCGCAGCTTTGTTTTCGTTTGAATAATTATTGTTCAGTTTTCTGGAAATTCAAAAATCTTAGAAAAATGATTGCAATGCAGATATTCTTAACCCTTTGTCTGCCTCACATTCGACAGTCGATATCCGCACGTAATCGCGCACCAAAAGTTCACTCTCTTGTCACAGAGCCTACACGGGTTTCATCAGGGGGCAGCAACTCAGTGACAATGTTTGGTTTTCTGTTTTGAACGATGTAGAAGTTCAGAAGCACTCAGCCGAAAATGATTAAGTGCTGTCATTAACATCCAGTAGGCCTTGCCATTTTTTTTAATTCACATTTTATTCATGTACATGTTACCTATTCGTTTGGTCGAGTACCGAAATTTTGTTTTGCGATCAGACCTTTTGTTAAATATATATATATATATATTATATTTATATATATATATATATAAAACAGAGAGTTTAAAAACCACAACAGACAAGAAAAAAAAGATTTCCAAATTTTGGGCTTTAATGCCTTCCTCAGTGGTGAGTTGACGGGCCCGGGCGAGTCACACAACAATTGTACATAAAAAGAACGTGAATAAAATTCACTGTCTTAATTGTGGTTAAAACAAGAAGCTAAAAAGGAAAAGGATTGCACGTACCAGGCAAATTTTCAAAGGGAAAGGGGGAGCAAAGGGGACGTTATAGTAAGAGGAAGAGGGGCTGAGTAAGTGTGTGTAAAAGCGTGCGCGCGTCACGACGTGTGGGAGTGTGTGCGTATATGAGAGTGTGTTCGTGTGAGTGAGTGTGAGTGAGTTTGTGTGTGTGTGTGTGTGTGTATTGTGTTGTGTTGTGTGTGTGTGTGTGGGGGGGGGGGGGGGGGGGTTTTAAAAAAAAAAAGGGGGGGGGGGGGGAAATTTCGGTAGAGGGAGGAAAAAAGGAGTCAAGCGGCGTAGAACATGAACAGTTATTGTAGTGAGTT
>CM031601.1:74001592-74004092 GCA_018398815.1 Conus ventricosus | reverse complement strand
CTTGGTCCGTATATCATGAACGCTAGTTTACAGTAGACTGAAAAAAGGTCATTAGTTTCACTTCCATCAACCAACTGTCAGGTATTGATAGCTGTAAAAAAAAAAGTAGGACATTAGTTTCACTTCCATCACTTCGCCTTGGCTTAAGGCTGTGTCAGACCAATTGACATAGGCTAGAACACCAAGGCTACCTCAAAATGTTGTTATGTTCTGCAGTTACATGGTGCTCATCATGCTATATCATCACGCGACCAGGTAGGGTGACTGAACGGGTGGTGAGGAGGTGGAAGACAGTTACATGATAGTCACCATGTTGTATTGTCTTGTGACATGATAGTCACCATGTTGTATTGTCTTGTGACGTGATAGTCACCATGTTGTATTGCCTTGTGACGTGATAGTCACCATGTTGTATTTATTGTGACATGATAGTCACCATGTTGTATTGTCTTGTGACGTGATAGTCACCATGTTGTATTGTCTTGTGACGTGATAGTCACCATGTTGTATTGTATTGTGACGTGATAGTCACCATGTTGTATTGCCTTGTGACGTGATAGTCACCATGTTGTATTGTATTGTGATATGATAGTCACCATGTTGTATTGTCTTGTGACATGATAGTCACCATGTTGTATTGTCTTGTGACATGGTAATCACCATGTTGTATTGCCTTGTGACACGATAGTCACCATGTTGTATTGCCTTGTGACATGATAGCACCATGTTGTATTGCCTTGTGACATGATAGCACCATGTTGTATTGCCTTGTGACACGACAGTCACCATGTTGTATTGCCTTGTGACACGACAGTCACCATGTTGTATTGCCTTGTGACACGACAGTCACCATGTTGTATTGTCTTGTGACACGATAGTCACCATGTTGTATTGTCTTGTGACATGACAGTCACCATGTTGTATTGTCTTGTGTCCAGCTTAGGTGGGAGTGAAACCAGCCGAGTGTTGTCGAAAATTGTGACAATGGAAACACTGGGTGTCGGTAGATGAATAATTCAAACCATTTTCCTCTGCCCACAGTTGGACCATTATGCGACGTTCACACTAGGCTGTAACCACGGTCTAACCAAATGGTCAGATCGCTCTGTAACTGACTGGAACCACGCAATTTTGGTTGCAGTGGGTTCCCATCGGTTAGACGATTTTTCGGGAAGACCCGATTTGTGGTTCGATAGGTGGTTACATGGCCCCCAAAAATATGACTCGGAAGATAAAATATTTTCAAGGTTACATCGCCCGATGTGACCAAATACGGTTACAAAGGCATTCACACCAGTCTAACTTCAGCGTAAAACCAAACCCAGCCAGCGAGCGAGAACTGCATAAAACAAGGGCGAGAAAAGGGGCGGAGCCTAATGGTTAGACGCTTTCCATTCACACACGCTGTGTCAAAAATATACAGTTTGTCTCATCGCAGTTAGATCCCTCAATGTAACCACTTGGTTAGACCGTGGTTACAGCCTAGTGTGAACCTGGAGTCGACTTTGTACAACTATATACATAGAATGCAAAGTCATCAACGAACAGAGAAGACTCGGAATCTTGTGGCTTACTGATGTAACTGTATCATTGATTTTGATGGAGAAGGGAGCAAGGAAAAGGATGCCCCTTTCAGGAACATCCAACTCCTGCTCGTGGATGTCAGAAAGCCTGGTGCTTACATGAACTTCAAACCGTCGATCTGCAGGGAACGTTTTAATGAGGTGAACGCTAAAACCTAGAATATGAAGGTCAATGAGATTTCCAGATGGCATCATACAGTGTTTTTCCAAGTCAAGAAAGACGGCTGCAACATTGTTTTGGATGGTGTTGTTGTTGTTGTTGTTGTTGTTGCTACTGCTGCTGCTGCTGCTGTTGTTGTTGTTGATGTTGTTGTTGTCGCTGCTGCTGCTGCTGCTGCTGCTGCTGTTGGTTTTGTCTATTTTTTCACGTGTGATATGGATTTTGTTTCGGTAGCAGCCCCTACGGTTAGTTGAGCTGTAAAGAAAACGAAGAATCGAAGTTGACTGTAGAGATGGGGAGGGGGATGGGGGAGACAGTCATAGAGTGTTCAGCATGTTCTGTTGCCCTGTGAGCAGGTCTGGTGACGGCCTTCATGGCTCAGGAATGGCTGGGGGTGAGCGGCAGCTACATGGTGCTCACCATGCTCATCATGTCCCTCATGTCCTCGGGGTCAGGAGAGGTCATGGCCGTGTCCTCCATCATCGTCTATGACCTCTACCAGACCCACCTCCGACCTTTCAGGTCAGTCTGCGTGTGTTTGGTGGTTAGGTTTCTGCCTCTCTTTCTGTCTCTCTGTCTCTGTCTGTCTGTCTGTGTTTGTCTGTGTGTGTGTGTGTGTGTGTGTGTGTGTGTGTGTGTGTGTGTGTGTGTGTGTGTGTGTGTGTGTGTGTGAAAGAGAGAGAGAGAGAGAGAGAGAGAGAGAGAGAGAGAGAGAGAGAGAGAGAGAGAGGAGAGAGAGACATGTATATCCAGTTAG
>CM031601.1:73979092-73986592 GCA_018398815.1 Conus ventricosus | reverse complement strand
CTTCCACTAAAGTTTGGGGAATTGGTTACTCCTGGTTTTTTAGTATACGGACGATTAAGCACTGTAGGATACTCTTTGGTGTCATGGTTCACAGTTTAGGGCATGTTCGGTTTAATGTTTCAGGATGTGTTTGCTCTCCTGCAAGAACTGTTCCAGAGATATCTTGGATGGTGTTCACAGCGACCTGGTCTGGTGACTGTCTTTTATGGTCTGACATGCTTTCCTGGTGTGGACCCTTGACTGTCCTGAATGTCAGCGCACTGCTGTCTGGTTCTGTCTCGAATCACTTTCTTGAAGGTGTTCTTGAGCTTCCTGTTGATTTCACTGTACGTGCTCGTTCCATCAGCGCTGACCGTCGTGCTGTTTAGTTCCCCACCTAAGTCAGCAATGGCCGTTTTGTTTGTTAGCTCCCTTTGTCAACCCCTACGCTTCTTGTTCTTCAGTTCTCTCCTTTCATCAAATATGTCGGCAATTTCCTAGTGACCCAAAACTTCTTCACTGACCAGTGTTTCTCAGCTGTCTGGTCCGTCGTCTCTGTCACCGCTGTGCTGCAGGTGCTCATCTCTGTCTCAGGTTGAAGTCATCGTCACCTACGCTGAGGACTTGGGCGGAAGTATCACTTAGCTGCGAAGGATTCTTCAACCTCCGGATGTTTCATCTGGTCACTTTCTGCTTTTTGATTTTGTTCAGTGGAAGTGAAGCGTCATTCATATCAACAAGTTAAGATCGTTGCGAGCATCTGTTTCTTGAAAGAATCTAGCCCTTGTGGTGCTGATGCTGTCTAGAAACGCTTTTCTATCAGTATGTGGTTGGTTTGGCTGTGGTGTTCTCCATAGGCCTCGTGCATCGCTTGGATGCTTTGAGCGGACCAAGCGTCTTTGCTGACCAGAGACAGTCCATAGAGCAGCCACGTCCAGAAGTTCTAGGGCTCTGTCAGTTTTTCTTGCACTGCTGTGTAGTCCACACTTGTACTGCAAACAGCTGTAACATCCTCTCCGACTTTAGCGTTCTAGTCTCCTTGAAGAATCAGTCCGATAATGTTTTGACGTGCATTTGGTCTGTGAAATCCTACAGGGCGGGGCATTTTTTTTGCCCGGAGTTGCTTCTTGGCCCCGCAGAAGACGACTTGTCGGTCAATCGGCGAATATTCTAAATTCTGTAAAGTATTACATGACGACGAATCAAGAAAGTACAGTTTATCGCCGTCTGCCATTTTATCAACAGTTGAACGAAACTAGACGACCAGTGTGCTGCATTCTTATAGGCCAGTGCCCTCTGATTCAGCCAATCACTTGGCAAGATACATAAACATCCACTTAAACTGGTACTTTCACAAGTCGAATTTTCCGGCTGTCGCCATGACAATTCAATATTGGCAAAATCAGTTGAACTTTCTATTCCTCCGCCGCAGATCATTGAAAAAAAATGTCCTTGACCGGAGGGTAGGTCACAGCATTCACCACATGCCCGACGTAAGTTACCGCCTGCCCTGGGGGTAGCCGTTACTGTCCTACCCTGTCTCATAGTTGTTCTTCAAATACAGATCGTCGTCACTGTCCTCAGATGTCAGCAGTGCGCCTGAGCAATGACGATTTGGAATGATGAAGCTCTTGATCGCATAGTGATGAATTGACTGGGGAGAGGACAGCAGTCCATGACATATTTAACAGTGTCTTTGGGAATCAAACATCCAGCTGTGTTTTCGTGCTGGTTTCTTGCCGCTGAAGCAGACCTTAGGCCCGTCATCGGGTGAGACTTCACCCAAGTTCTTCACAGTACCTTATGAAGTCCAGGAATCTCGTTAGTCAGTTCTGGCGCTTTTCCCGTGACGTCCAACGTAAATGAAGCTCTATGTTCCCATGACAACGTTGTCTGTTCCTCTGATATTGTCTCTAGGGGCATCAGTAATATGCTGCTGCGATGAAAAGACATATTTCTGTCTCTCCTGCAAGTCTGTCTGTTAGTCTGGACTGAGGAAATACAGCAAGCACTGTTCACAATGGTTAACGAGTTCTTAAGTTGCTTGCAATCTGGCGTGTGTGTGTGTGTGTGTTTAGTCTGTGCATATGCGCGCTTCCTTCTGTCTATGTTTCTGTCTGCTTCATGTTTGTCTTACTCTGCAGCGTCATTGATTTAAATCATGGTCATATTTTCGGTAGGACTCTTAATGGTGTTTATTCATTTGAAACACCACTCAAAGGAAAAGGAGGCTGTCATTATACCTCACTTGACAAACTGCTACAACAATGCAACAATACGACTTTAACAGAACATCCTCACAGATAGCAGAGAGGGAGAATGTAGGTGTGTACGTATGTGTGATGTATGGCATACATAAACCAGTGCAGTAGCCCTTGTTCGTCATTGTGTTGGGGCTTGTCATGGGTTCGATTTGTTAGCGATACGAGAATTGTGTAAATACAATGTTGAAAAGATCAATCGCCCGTGGGTTAAGAGAGAGTGGAGAGTTTTTGTGTATTTCGTGTCATGTTTCATAGCGTGTACATAATATTAACTATACGCTCTGATTTATATTAACTATACGCTCTGATTTCCTCTTTTTTAAGCTTTGATTGTATTTCTGCGAGCACTGTGTGTGTGTGTGTGTGTGTGTGTGTGTGTGTGTGTGTGTGTGTGTGTGTGTGTGTGTGGTGGAGAGCGGGACGAGGGGGAGGGGGGGAGGGGGGGAGGAGGGGGAGTGATACACAAAGAAAGGGAGAGAGTTGGAAACCAGAAATATAATTCATCATATTTGCGCCAATCATGCTTTGTTCATAAACTTTAATTACAATCTAATCAGCCTGATCAATTTCATTGCTTAATGCTTGCGGTTTTTTTTTTTTTGCCATAAAGCATGCGCGTTCTGATGTTTAATGCGGGCGCGGGTATGTAGGCCTACTATGCATGTTGATTCCATTACATATACTTTTAGATGATTTGCTGTGCAGCATTTACCATTCTAGTTCAAATGATAGTCTCTGGGTATTCGTCTTTGAATGAATGGTCCTAGTGATTGGTTTCAGGACTTCGTAAATTGTATCATCAATTTTCTCAAACAGCAGTTTTATTGCTTGTAGTCTGCTGATTGAGAGTTAGAAGATTAAACAATATTTGAAAACTTTTGTGTCTTGTGTCTGTATCTGCGTGCGTGCGCGCGCGCGTGTGTGTCTGTGTGTATGAATTACGTCGTTTGTCTCTGTCCTCTCCCCCACCCCTTACCCCTTCACACCATTTCCCCCCTCTCTGCGCGCGCGCGTGCATGCACGCGCACACAAACACACACACACACACACACACACACACACACACACACACACACACAAACACAAACACACACACACACACACACACACACACACACACACACATACACACACACTGTGTGTGTGTGTGATCAAAGATGTGTGTTGATAATTCTACTCAAACAAAATGAACAAGGAGCCGGAAGAGAGGTTCCATGGATATAATTTTGGAGAGATTACAGAGAAATATTATGCGTCCTTCCCTCTCCCTTGGGGGAAAAACAAACAAAAGAAAAACAAAACGCAAAAGAGAATGAAGCTACATGAACCAGAGAGAGACAGCTGAAATGTACAGAACCCATGGCAAGTTTAGCATTCTATAATGCTGTATGGGGAAAAAGGATCAAGCAACTGAAACATGTACAAGTGCGTTGGTCTTCTTTCGGAACAGAAATGAATGCCAAGTGTTAAGCAGGACACTTACCTGGGATCCATTATTAGCAGCGAAGGATCCCAAACAGAAATGAAATACTCTCAAGGGTTGTAGAGACGTCCACAGTTTAGCCCAGATTAAGACCTGTATGGAAGGACAAGAACATCTCCTTATCAAACACAAGATCAGGCTTCTTCCTGCATGCGCTGGTATATTCCATCCAGAGAGCCCTGATGTGGCCCTTTGCGGTCGGCTGGGCTATAAGCAATATTATCTCCTGGTATATTCCATCTTCCTGCAGGCATGCAAGTCATGACATGGACCCTCACGGCGGATCTGGATTTTAAAAAAATATCCAAGCCATGGAAATGAGATGGTACCGCAAATGACTAAACATGAGACACACTGATGTTAACAAGTGTGTCAATGAGACACACTGATTATGTTACTTGTTAACAAGTGTGTCAGTGAGACACACTGATTATGTTACTTGTTAACAAGTGTGTCAGTGAGACACACTGATTATGTTACTTGTTAACAAGTGTGTCAATGAGACACACTGATTATGTTACTTGTTAAGAAGTGTGTCAATGAGACACACTGATTATGTTGCTTGTTAACAAGTGTGTCAATGAGACACACTGATTATGTTACTTGTTAACAAGTGTGTCAGTGAGACACACTGATTATATTACTTGTTAACAAGTGTGTCAGTGAGACACACTGATTATGTTACTTGTTAACAAGTGTGTCAATGAGACACACTGATTATATTACTTATGAACAAGTGTGTCAATGAGACACACTGATTGTATTACTAATTAAAAAGTGTGTCAATAAGACACACTAATTGCATTACTAATTAATAAATCTGTCAATGAGACACACTGATTGTATTACTAATTAACGAGTGTGTCAACGAGACACACTGATCATATGATTATATTGCTTATCAACTTATTACTTACCATTATCATTATTATTAATATCAAGCCGTAGGGAAGCCCATATGACCATACAAAGATCTACTGACGTCAGTCAAGAAAAAAAAAACTACGTTGGGAGGCCATGTCACAAGATCCAAAGGCCTTACTGAAACAGTCCCTCAGGGAACTGGTGAAGGAGGGGGGACGGTGGGGGAGGGGGACGGTGGGGAGGACAGAAATGACATAGCTGACGGGACAATCCTTCAGGGAACGGGTGAAGGAGGGGGACGGTGGGGGAGGGGGACGGTGGGAGGACAGACATGACATAGCTGACGGGACAATCCTTCAGGAAACGGGTGAAGAGGGGGACGGTGGGGAGGACAGAAATGACATAGCTGACAGGACAATCCTTCAGGAAACGGGTGAAGGAGGGGGACGGTTGGGGAGGACAGACATGACATAGCTGACGGGACAATCCTTCAGGTAACTGGTGGGGGAGGGGGACGGTGGGGGAGACAGACATGACATAGCTGACGGGACAATCCTTCAGGGAACGGGTGAAGGAGGGGGACGGTGGGGAGGACAGACATGACATAGCTGACGGGACAATCCTTCAGGTAACTGGTGGGGAGGGGGACGGTGGGGAGACAGACATGATATAGCTGACGGGACAATCCTTCAGGGAACGGGTGGGGGAGGGGGACGGTGGGGGAGACAGACATGACATAGCTGACGGGACAATCCTTCAGGAACGGGTGAAGGAGGGGGACGGTGGGGGAGACAGACATGACATAGCTGACGGGACAATCCTTCAGGGAACGGGTGGGTGAGAGGGACGGTGGGGAGACAGAAATGACATAGCTGACGGGACAATCCTTCAGGGAACGGGTGAAGGAGGGGGACGGTGGGAGGACAGAAATGACATAGCTGACGGGACAATCCTTCAGGGAACTGGTGGGGGAGGGGACGGTGGGGGGAGGACAGAAATGACATAGCTGACGGGACAATCCTTCAGGGAACTGGTGGGGGAGGGGGACGGTGGGGGAGGACAGAAATGACATAGCTGACGGGACAATCCTTCAGGGAACGGGTGAAGGAGGGGGACGGTTGGGGAGGGGGACGGTGGGGAGGACAGAAATGACATAGCTGACGGGACAATCCTTCAGGGAACTGGTGGGGGAGGGGGACGGTGGGGGAGGACAGAAATGACATAGCTGACGGGACAATCCTTCAGGAACGGGTGAAGGAGGGGGACGGTTGGGGAGGGGGACGGTGGGGAGGACAGAAATGACATAGCTGACGGGACAATCCTTCAGGGAATTGGTGAAGGAGGGGACGGTGGGGAGGACAGAAATGACATAGCTGACGGGACAATCCTTCAGGGAATTGGTGAAGGAGGGGGACGGTTGGGGAGGGGGACGGTGGGGAGGACAGAAATGACATAGCTGACGGGACAATCCTTCAGGGAACGGGTGAAGGAGGGGACGGTGGGGAGGGGGACGGTGGGGAGGACAGAAATGACATAGCTGACGGGACAATCCTTCAGGGAACGGGTGAAGGAGGGGGACGGTGGGGGAGGGGGACGGTGGGGGAGACAGACATGACATAGCTGACGGGACAATCCTTCAGGGAATTGGTGAAGGAGGGGGACGGTGGGGAGGACAGAAATGACATAGCTGACGGGACAAGGAACATGTTTCTAGAGACTAAGGTCTTCTTGGCACACAGCCGATAGAACTGGAAGAAACATGTGAACTGTTCTTAAGAGTGCCGTGTCTGTGTGAGTCTCCACAGAGTTAAGGGAGAAAGAAGAAAGAAAGAAAGAAAGAAAAGAAGAAGAGGAAGTAGAAGAAGAAGAAGAAATTCGCTGGTAATTCTTTTATGTAACGTGTGTATTTTTTGCTCGTTATTGTTGCTACATTGCTGCGTGCATTGTAAATGTTCCTTTAAAGAAGGAGAAGAACAAGAACAAGAAGAACAAGAACAAGAAGAAGCAGAAGAAGAAGAAGAAGAAGAAGAAGAACAAGATGAACAAGAAGAACAAGAGGAAAAGGAAGAAAATTCGCTAGTACAGAACTTATTAATTATTTTATGTAACGTGTATATTTTTTGCTCGCTATTGTTGCTACACCGCTGCATGCATTGTATATTTTCTTTTGAAAAAGAAGAAGAAGAAGAAGAAGAAGAAGAATATTTGCCAGTACAGAACATGTTAATTCTTCTATGTAACGTGTCCATTTTTTTTTTTGCTCGCTATTGTTGCCACATTGCTGCATGTCTTGTATAGGTTCTTTTTTTTTCTAAGAAGAAGAATTAGAAGAAGACTCGCTAGTACAGAACATATTAATTCTTTTATGTAACGTGTATATTTTTCGTTCGCTATTGTTGCTAAATTGCTGCATTTGTTACATACTTTCTTTTCATTCATCTCCTTTTCTGTTAATTTACTCCATTCTAAAGCGGATGAAAAATATATGTAGCAATTCAAACCAAAAAAAAAAAAAAAAAAACGAAAAAAAAAAAGGAAAAAAAGGAAAGAAAGAAGAAATGAAACCATAAAGCGAGTATTCAACAGGTGTGCAATGTTTTATTTTTATTTTTAACCGAACGCTTACTGTGATTTTATAAAAAAAAAAAAAAAAAAAACAAACCAAAACCAAAAAAATCGGGCATCGTTCCAAAGACTTCACCTGTAAACCTGTGTGCCTACTCTTGACTCGAACACCTTTGTCAAGCCTACTTTTCCCGAACAAAGGCAGAGTGAGTACCCGAAGTCAACTTTTTTTTTCTCCTAGCAGGACAGTATGTTTGTACACCAGGAGTACGTGGGTCAAGTGCCGAGTGACTCTTCAGATGACCTTTTTTCCTGGCGTGGAGGGAGAGGGCTGGGAGATGTGTG
>CM031601.1:73966592-73969092 GCA_018398815.1 Conus ventricosus | reverse complement strand
CACACACCACACACACACACACCACACACACACACACATCACACACACACACACACACACACACACACACACACACACACACACACACACACACACACACAACCTTCTGTACACATTCCAGTACATGTTTACCAAACAGCTTGTTTTCATCGAAATCTTTAAAAAAAAAAAAAAAAAACCGACACCCTTCCCTTTATACGGTATAGGTATCGTTTGAATCGAGTCTTAACCGAACAACGTCATCGGCTGAAACACGATAGGGGGCGGGGGGAGAGGGCTGGCGGAGGTGGGGGATGGGAGGAGGGGGGGGGGGGGGTCATTGAATAGCAGAGAGGGATTTAGGAAAGGAGCGAACCGCTCGCTGCCATCTGGGACAGGACTCAAGACGATTGGCAGGAACTGGGGCTGTGGGGCTAAGTAGGACCAAAGACTGTACGCCCTACGGACCAAGGATCCCTCCTCCCCCTCCCCTCCACCCCCCCCCCCCTCGTCTACCTCCACCCCATCACTCCCACCCTCTTTGCCGTCTCCTCCCCACACATTTTCTCGCCTCCCCCCACCCCACCCCACTCCACCCCACCCCACCCCTCCACCTTCCCACCCCCTTTCCATTTTCATCCCCGACATCCCGTTTCTGAACTCAGTGACCGTAAGAGGTGCGTCACACGGTACATGGAATGTCGTATGATTGGAAAAGAGGAGTAATGGGAGGGAGGGAGAGAGAGAGAGAGAGATCGAGAGAGAGAGAGAGAGAGAGAGAGAGAGAGTCTGTTTATGCCTTTGAGAGAGTTGAGAGAGAGAGAGAGAGAGAGAGAGAGAGAGAGAGAGAGAGAGAGAGAGAGAGAGAGAGACAGACAGACAGACAGACAGACAGACAGAGACAGGGAGTCTGTTTTTGTCCTTCTCCGTCTGTCTGTCCAACCTGCCCGTTAGCCTGTTTGTCTGCCTGCCGGACAGCCTGCCCTTTTGTCTTCCTGCTTTGTCTCTTTCAACGTGCCTGTCTGTCTGTCTGTCTGTGTGTCTGTCTGTGTGTCTGCCTGTTTTGTCTCTTCCCTACCTTCTTTTATGCCTGCCTGCTTTTGTGCGGCTGCCTGTCTACCGGTATAGTCTGCCTCTCTGTTTGTGTGTGTGTGTGTGTGTGTGGAGGGGGGGGTGTTTTTTTTTGGTCTAGGTTTTTTTTTGGTCTTTTTTTTTGCCTATGTTCATCAGCCTGCTCTTCTCTTGTGGTCTGTCTGCCTGTGCTTGTCTTTCTGCCTGTCTCAGAGCTAGCTTAGGCCTGTCTTTTTTTTTTGTCTGCTGTACTGCCTGTATATTTCATTTTCTGGTCTGTCGGACTATTCGTACTTGTGTAGTCATCTCTCGGATTGCTTGTACTTGTCTTTTACAAAATTTTTTTAATCTGTCTGACTGCCTGAACTTTACCGTTTTTTTTGTTTTGTTTTGTTTTTGTTTTCAATGTGACTACCTGTAGTCTTCGTCTTTTTTGTCAATCTGACTACCCGTGTTTATCTTCTTTTTTTTCAATCTGACTTCCTTTATTTTTTTTAATAATCTGTCTGTCTACCTGTATTTGTTTCTCTTTATTTTTATCTCTCTGATTGCCTGTGTTTGTCTCTTGCTTCTCTCTGACTTCCTGTACCTGTCTTGCTGTTTGTCCTGATGCCTGTGCCCATGATATTGTCTGTTGGACTGCTTGTACTTGTCTCTTTGTTGTACTGCTACACATGATGCTTTGTCTGTGTGATTGCTTGTACTTGTCTCTTTGTTGTACTGCTACACATGATGCTTTGTGTGACTGCTTGTACTTGTCTCTTTGTTGTACTGCCTACACATGATGCTTTGTCTGTGTGGACTGCTTGTACTTGTCTCTTTGTTGTACTGCCTACACATGATGCTTTGTCTGTGTGACTGCTCGTACTTGTCTCTGTGTTGTACTGCCTACACATGATGCTTTGTCTGTGTGACTGCTTGTACTTGTCTCTTTGTTGTACTGCCTACACATGATGCTTTGTCTGTGTGACTGCTTGTACTTGTCTCTTTGTTGTACTGCCGACACAAGATGCTTTGTCTGTGTGATTGCTTGTACTTGTCTTTATATCTGTCCTACTGTCTTTCTTTGTCTGTTTATCTGCCTGCCTGCCTGTACTTGTCTTTTGGTCTGTCTGATTGCCTGGAATGTCTTTTTATCTCTCTGACTGCCCACGTTTGTCCTTTGCATCTGATTGACTGCCTCCACCTGTCTTTGTGTCTGTCTGACTGACTGAACCCGTCTTTTTGTCTGTCTGTCTGTCTGTCTGTGCTTTTCTTTGTGTCTGTCTGACTGACTGAACTCGTCTGTTTGGCTGTCTGTCTGTCTGTCTGTGCTTTCGTTTTGTATGTCTCTCTTGCTGTAGTTGTCTCTCTTTATCTCTCTGACTGGTTGTTCTTGTCTTTTTCGTGTTAATCTGTTTGACAGCCCTTACTTGTCTTATCTTATCTGTCTGACTGCCCACGCTTGTCT
>CM031601.1:73954092-73956592 GCA_018398815.1 Conus ventricosus | reverse complement strand
GGTAGCTAAACTATTGACATCTTATGCCATATAAAACTCGGCTGTGCTGAGAGCGCCAGGCATTCACCCCCCTTGATTTCACAGTCCCGGATATAACAACAACAGAAAAAAAGTGTTCAGAAAAAGGAAAAAAAGGTCTAAATGCGACAAACGTACGTAAAAAGCCATATCAGCGAACAGGTATTGCAGAATGGTTAACTAGTGTCTATTCTGAACAGTGTGTACTGTTTTTCTACCTAGTGGGCCAGATTACAAAAAAAAAAAGGGGGGGGGGGGGGGGGAGAAAAGGAAAAAATTATTGTTACAAAAATATTGTATCGATAAAGATTAAAACAACAAATGTGAAAAGAGTTTCCAAAACACAAAGACAGGAAAATGGTCCTCACTAGCAGGAAAATGATGGGAAGACAGAAAGGAAAGAAAGATAGGGGAAAAAACAGAAAGAAAGACAAGATAAAAGGGCCAGAGTCAAAAGAATGGTAGAAAAGAGGCTATTTCTGATGGCGGGACAGCTAACTGTACCGAGAGAGCCCCTGGCGTTCCTACAGGGACTAAAAAGGGGGATGGGGTAGGATTATCAACAACATGGGAAGATAATCCATTATGGCAATCATTCGCTGAACGCGCTTGACCGATTCTCCAGTTAGAAAGTTGTTTCCTCTTCTTCTTTTCTTTGTTTAACATTGACATACAGTAGCAGTCAATGCAACCAATCAATAACTTCGTGGAACCTGTTTGCTAATAAAGAACATCAGATACTGATGCAAATACTGAAATGCATCCATGATGATCATCCATGCAAATACATGCTGGAAACTAGATATATCCTTAAGAGTTCTTGTTCTTGTTCTTGTTCTTCTTGTTCTTCTTCTTCTCTTAACTCCGTGGGGAGTTACTGAAGTTGGCAGCATTTCTATGGGTCAGTATTCAGAAGGGTTGACAGGATGCTTTTGGTTTGACACATTTCACCAAATACACGTATAGTCTTGTCAAATGTTGTGGTGAGAAATCCTTTTTTTTCCAAATACTTTCAGTAAGAGAATTAAACATTCGTTATATAATCATTGATATGTTAATTACTATCCATACTGTTTTACAGCGTAACCGTTACGATTTTTGTTTGCCCCCTCCCAACTCTGTCCCTTTTTACCCCCTCTCCTTTTTTGGTTTGTTTATTTGTGTATTTGACTGGTTGGATTTTTTTCGGTTCTAGTTCTGAGAAACCTCACATAGAGTCTTGGACCCTGACTGCATTTCAGAGTGCCAATAGACCATGAATGTCAATGCCTGATCGATAGTAATTCAAGCTCGCCTTATAATGCCAGAATAGAGAAGCAGTCCGGAAAGCGACTGCTCAACCAAGGCCTCTGACGCACGTCATCGCATTATCTGTTTAGCCGGTCCCAAACGGGGCGAGGGTGATGAGATGGCTAAGCCAACACTGCGCAGTGTTTGGTTACATGACCTAATTGTCTCTCGCTGTGCCAATCAAAACATTTTCTTTCCGTTTAGGTAGTGGGTACCATAAGGCCATAGCGTTCACATGATTACCATGGATTGTATACAGTCCGTTTTACTCTGTCGGTGCTTTATGTCGATGATAGGGGTGTCAAACTGGCTCAGCGGTAGAGCACGAAGTTCGCAGACAGAGATTAAGGGTTCTTCTTCTTCTTCTGCGTACGCAGGCTGATACTCCTGCGGACACTCCCTGTATAGACAGGCAGGTATTAATCCCATCTGCTCAACAAAGGGAGGGGAGTTTTGTGAGTATGGCCGTTTTTTTTTATCCCGCCATTAAGGCAGCCATACTCCATCTTCGGGGAAGATTAAGGGTTCGAATCCCACTTCGGATCAGGGCCCAACGTGTAAATCCCACATAATCATAGCGTATTTTAACGTCATGTTATTCTAGTGGTACGGTGTGGTGTAAAATAGGTAGATACCCAACCGTCCTGTCTCTCCTTCCCCACCTTTCCTGTCCTCCCCCCCCCCCCCCCCTCCCTGTCCCCACCGGCTCCCTTTCTCCACAAATGGCTATATCTTGTCAGCCACATCATCTGGGATGTGTGTAGATGTTAAACGTGAATGCACTAACCAGACATTGATGTCTGTAACTTGATCCAAGTCACAGAGATGTGCAAACTTCCTTCATGCGGCTGGTTGAATGTTCACGGTTTAGAACACACACATCCACGCACGCACGCTCGCACGCACATATGCACGTACGCATGTATGCACGCACGCACACACACATACACAGACACACAGACACACAGACACCACACTCACTCACACACACACACACACACACACACACACACACACACACACACACACACACACCACACACACACACACACACACACACTCACACACACACACACACACACACACACTCTCACTCTCTCTCTCTCTCTCTCTCTCTCTCTCTCTCACACACACACAACACACACACACACACACACACACACACACACACACCACACACACACACACACAC
>CM031601.1:73929092-73946592 GCA_018398815.1 Conus ventricosus | reverse complement strand
ATAAAAGTTCGTTCCTCGTTTTTCTTGTCTTAAATGGTGTTTGTCTTGCCTTGAAAAAGACCAAAGGGGTCCAAAAAGCGTCGTGTTTTGTCTTGTAATCTATTTGGTCTTTTTCGTTCGGCGGAACAGTAAATCTTCTTTCAAGTTTGCTTCGATTTCCGCCTCAGTCATCTCACTTTGACACTAACTTTGCTTCACACTGACTGCTACCCTTCATTCGTTTTGTATTTCGCTTTACGTTATCGATTTTAGGTGTATTGTTTGTTCTTCGACTTCATTGTCTTGAACGTTGTTTGTCTTGTTTGAAAAAAAAAAAAAAAAGACCAAACAGGTCGAAACGCGTCCTGTCTTTTTCGTTCGGCGGAACTGTAAATCTTCTTGTTAGTTTGTTTCACTTGCCGCCTGCAGTCACCCTACACTTCGAAACTAGCCTGTTGATGGGTTTGGTTGAAAATGAAACGGGGGTGGAGGTGGAGGGGGGGGGGGGGGACAGCAGGTGAATCAGTGGTGAAGAGGGGTAGGAGTTGCGGGGAGAAAAGGAGCATTTCTTTGAAGGGAAAGTATTACCTTTCTGACCTTTATCCCGTCAAGACAACGTTTCTCTTATTTGCTGTGCAATAAAACAACTGAAAATGATTCTCCTTTGGGGGGTAGAAAAATAATCACTTCTGGTACGCATATATACAAACAAGCATTTTGCCCAAATATGCTGTAGCACTACTTCCCTGATATTGAAAGAGAGGAGAGGGAAAATCGCCCTAGAATTACAACTAATGATAGTAAGAAGGCTGACAAAGGAAAACATACGTGTGCCAGCTAGCGTTTAGTAGAGGACGAGTTGCGCTGATCGTCTACAAATGTGATGAGTGTGTGTGTGTGTGTGTGTGTGTGTGTGTGTGTGTGTGTGTGTGTGTGTGTGTGTGTGTGTGTGTTTGTCTGGCAGCATTTCATGTGGTAAAGTCAAGTGGCGATTGGGAGGAGTTACCGTCTGCTAGGGTTCCATATAGGCTACAAGCGTGAATACTGCGCATGCGTCACCGAATGTAAAACAACTTTTTCCCCGGCTTAGATAGTTGTAATTACCGACGTAAGAAAGGAAAATAGAGGAGGAGAACAAAAAAAGAACAAGGCAGGCATTTTAAAGGCTACATTGGTAAGTTTTATTCTAGTATAACGTCCACATCCACCAAAAATAATCATAATTATGGCAGGCAGACTATTTCAGGAGAATGGAGGTAGGGTGCCCATCAACCACTTCACGAATCGCCAACACGTACGTATAGATGGTCACCGAAAACGGTCATTGTTTTCTGCCAGGCGCCAGCGAGATTCGAACACGTAACGCATCACGACGAACTCGACGCTCTACCACTGCGGCAAGACAGGTTGACCTCAGTCTGAGAGCTTAAATAATTGAAGATAAAGTAGACTGGCCTTCCTGTGAGGGATTCGACCTAACGACTTGGTTGCCGAGCCAATGGATTGTTTTGGCTCGCTGGCTGTATACGTCGTTCTGCGTCGTGAAGGCCGGTCATATTGATTCCCTTCACAAGATCGTTTCCCTGTGTTGTTTGCAGGCTTCTCTTTATTTTGACAACAACTACAACACGAACAGGAGCACAACAGCAGCAACCCCCAAACAACTATGCTGTTATCCTAGGGGAAAAAAGAGAGAATAGAAGCGAAAATGCTGTATTAATTTGTTCTTGTGTGTTCCAACACGGCATTAGTTTGCTTAAAAAACAAACGGAAGCAAACAAACAAAAAACAAAAAAAATGGTAGTAAGCTGTACACTGAGTGTGTGGTGCATGCATTTCTCCCTACCTCTCCCCCGTTTTTTCTTGTTCGTTCCTTCTCATGTGGGTACACATTGACAGGCGAACAGTTCTATTTGGTTGTACCAATTGTGAAGTAATTAACAGAATAGGCGAACAGTTCTATTTGGTTGTACCAATTGTGAAGTAATTAACAGAATAGGCGAACAGTTCTATTTGGTTGTACCAGTTGTGAAGTAATTAACAGAATTCGGCGAATCAAGTCGTTCATGTGCGTAAATATGTATAACTAAAAGACGCATTGATGATAAACAATGTTTTAAACGATGTGTGGTGTCTGCCTTACTATATTTCTGCTTCAAATCCACCTCTTCTTCGATTAAAGCGTTAAAAATAACGAACCAACAACAGCAACAAAAAGCAAAAGCAAAAATAAGGGCTAGGGTCCAGAAAAGAAATCTTTGGTTCATGATTATGTAAAATGTACAACGGTTGTTTCCCCCAGTTGCATAATGTTCTCTGGTTGGTAGACAGAATAGTCAGAATTCTCACTCATATACATAAGCCTGTCTAAATTAGCATTGTGCCCTTCCCGTTTATCCATTCCTGTCGTGAACTCATAGCACATTTTAGGAATATCGCTTTTGATAATCTTAACTTCTGTTGTTCATGCCATGATTAAACTTATATGGATAAAGGAGTCAGCGTCATGTGTTAACTTTGTAAACTAATGATCATTCTAAAAGGGTTAAAAGCAAAAGCATTTTATTGCTTTCTTTCTGCGTACGCAGGCTGATACTCCTGCGGACACTACCGGTATAGACAAGCAGTGGAGTTTTGTGTGTATGACCGTTTTTCATCCCGCCATTAAGGCAGCCATACTCCATCTTTGGGGAAGGTGCATGCTGTGTGTAACGTGTCATCCATACCAACGGCCAAACTGGCCTTCTCTTCCGAAAGTTGGTGATGGGATTTTACGTGTGTGCAAGATGTGCGTGCGTTCACACACGGAACCTCGGTTTACAGTCTCATTCGAAGGACTGCATGGGAATGGAGTCAGAACCAATGTTAACTCCGAGGGAAAAATCCCCCTGTACCGAAATTCGTACCCGCAACCCCAGGATCACGAGTCCGGCGCTCTACCAACTGAGCTATTCCGGCCCCCCAAAGCATTTGATGCGCAAATATAACTTGCTGCATGGGATCTGTGTAACGCACCCTACTAGAGCGTGTTCATTCATTTCCTATGAGTCGGTACAATGCAAACACCAACCAATTTTGTCAGTTGGGAATGAAATTTTCTCTAATGGCTGACATTCACCCGAATGGAAATACATGCACGGGGTTTGAAGAGGAGGCAAAGTGCTGTATTATTTAGCATAGAAAGAAAATAAAAAAATAACTGGGCGTCTTAAGTTTGTTATGTATTAACGCTCACAGTCTATTTTGTTTGGGGAAATCAAGAGATAGGCTGGTTTACTTCTTTTGTCAAAGCATTTTAACAAAGGCTGATGAATTGTCGGTAGCAGAATTCTATTTTCCATAGGAAGAATAGCGGTGCATTTTTGGACCAGAGCAGATTAGACGGTAACATAATGATGTGTGAGAAGTGCGTTGACAAGATTTGGTTTAGTTAAATCAGACATAGCAGCACTCAGTTTCAGATACAGAAACGGCGACAGAAATTCAATGAAATATCCATGGTGTAAATTCACAACTGAATCTGAAGTTGACTTTGTATCTTTCTGCCCTGCTCTTGAGGACCTTGCTTACTGACTTATACGTATCATAGTATGTAAACTGTAAACTGACATTACGTCAGGCTGCTAAGAATGAAGGCATCATAAACATTTTTCAATTTTTCTTACACAGTGTATTTAAAAGGATGGGAATACAGTAGCTTCAACGAATAATGGTTTCACCCCCTGTGTGGCTTTAACCATGATTGATATTTCCATCTCATTTAATGTCGTTTATGGCCCGCACGGGACCATTCTATAATTGTTACCTTGTCAAAAGAGATTCCTTACAAAAATGCCAGAAAAAAAATCATACCAAACGTCTAAAACGACTTCTATCTGGATCTCTTTTCCACGAAATCTTCGATCAAATGAAGAACATTTAGAAGACACCCAAAAATCATGTCTGGTGGAACATCACCGAACAAGGTACTGTGGAGACTGCCGTGACGCGCAAAGTAGTAAGTTCGTGTGCATTCCCACGTAAAAAGAACACACACCATGGAGCTTTCTCACAAGTGATTGATAAGTAAATCATTTTGGGTGGCCACTAGTGCTTGATCAACAAAGTCATTTTGGGTGGCCACTAGTGATTGATCAACTAAGTCATTTTGGGTGCCCACTGGTGTTTGATCAACTAAGTCATTTTGGGTGGCCACTAGTGATTGATCAAGGAAGTCATTTTGCGTGATCACTAGTCATTAATCAACTAAGTAGTGATTGATCAACTATGTGATTTTGGTGTGGCCACTAGTGATTGATCAACTAAGTCATTTTGGTGGCCACTAGTGCTTGATCAACAAAGTCATTTTGGGTGGCCACTAGTGATTGATCAACTAAAGTCATTTTGGGTGGCCACTAGTGATTGATCAACTAAGTCATTTTGGGTGGCCACTAGTGCTTGATCAACTAAGTCATTTTGGGTGGCCACTAGTGATTGATCAACTAAGTCATTTTGGGTGGCCACTAGTGCTTGATCAACAAAGTCATTTTGGGTAGCCACTAGTGATTGATCAACTAAAGTCATTTTGGGTGGCTACTAGTGCTTGATCAACTGAGTCATTTTGGGTGGCCACTAGTGATTGATCAACTAAGAAGTGATTGATCAACTAAGTAATTTTGTGTAACCACCAGTGATTGATCAACTAAGTCATTTTGGGTGATCATTAGTGATTGATCAATTGGGTCATTTTGATAGGCCACTAGTGATTGATCAACTAAGTCATTTTGCGTGGCCACTAGTGATTGATCAACTTAGTCATTTTGCGTGGCCACTAGTGATTTCATGTCCGACCACACCACATGCTGAGCACTTTCTGTCTCTTTTCTTAGTATTCTCTTCTTTACCTGTTTCTGTGTGTAGAGCCCTGACGCGAAATCTGTTGAGTCACATCTAAAGTTGTTTGAAAAGTAGTACGTGTGTGTGTGTGTGTGTGTGTGTGTGTGTGTGTGTGTGTGTGTGTGTGTGTGTGTGTGTGTGTGTTTACCTGTTTCTGTGTGTAGGTCTTAAGCCCTGACACAAAATCTGCTGAGTCACATCTTAAGTTGTTCGAACAGTAGCACGTGTGTGTGTGTGGTGCGTGCGTGTGCGTGCGTGCGTGTGTGTGTGTGTGTGTGTGTGTGTGTTTACCTGTTTCTGTGTGTGGGTCGTGAGCACTGACGCGAGGGGGTGCTGAGTACATCTTAAGTTGTTAGAAAGTAGAACGTGTGTGTGTGTGTGTGTGTGTGTGTGTGTGTGTGTGTGTGTGTGTGTGTGTGTGTGTGTGAGTGCGCGCTGTATGTGTGTGTGTGTGTGTGTGTGTGTGTGTGTGTGTGTGTGTGTGTGTGTGTGTGTGTGTTCACACTCCTTCGAGTTCCAGGCCTATCTCGTGCGAACGCAATCACATGCATGCGCTGCTCCACGACAACCTCCACCGATTGCATGAAGAAGGAAGCGCCATCCACTGGGAACCAAAGTATGGGCCCAGGTGTGGGAGATAGCGTGCGGGGGACGGGCGGCTTGGGGGGGGCGGCAGGGGGGGGAGGTAGCGTGGAGGGTGGGGAGAGGGGGGGGGGGGGTGGGGGGGGGGTGGTGGGGGGGGGGGGGGGGGGGGGGGGGGGGGGGGGGGGAGAGGGAAGGAGGAGGGATGGGTCAGGGACGCTGTCTTTTGATGTCTGCCATGTGAAATCAGTCAGGTGTGGCGATCGAGAGATGATGGCCTTGCCGGACTGGCTTTCACCACTGACTGCACAGGCCGAACTGTGCTGCGGGTAAATGGCTGCATGGCTGGCAGTGTGTACCTCGGTCTGTCTGTGCTGGGTGGACGAACTGAGTCGGACACTCGAACTGTCTGTTGTCTGTCTTTCTCTCTGTCTCTGTCTCTCTCTCTGTCTCTCTCTGTGTCTCTGTCTCTCTATCTGTCTGTCTGTCTCTCTCTCTCTCTCTCTCTCTCTCTCTCTCTCTCTCTCTCTCTTCTCTCTCTCTCTCTCTCTCTCTCTCTCTTTCATGCATACGTATGTCCGAATGGAGATGAATTGTGAGAAGATATACCGAGAGCCCACTACAAACTCTTTTTTTTTTTTTTTGATAGTCCATAGACTCTAGCCATGAAGATATTACTGCATCTCATTTTTCCAAGTTGTTCTGGTTTTATCTTCAGCCGCGCCACTCTTCCACCATTCTTTCTTTTACTGACCTGTGATCAAGACTTGTCGGGTAACCCACCCCTCATAAGTCTGGCCAGAGGGGTGGCTTACCCGACAAGTCTTGATCACAGGTCAGTAAAAGAAAGAATGATGGAAGAGTGGCGCGGCTGAAGATAAAACCAGAACAACTTGGAAAAATGAGCCACTACAAACTCTGATTTCTGATTAGAAAACATTTGTGGTAGTGCGTTGCTTCTGTCGTGGGACGTGATACAGACACAATATTATGACATTGTGGACACGAAGCAGCTTTTCAGTCCAAATATAAGGCATGCAGTTTATTTTTAATTAGTAATCTTTAGATAGTCTAAAAAGAAATAAAGTAAATTCATGGCCTTTAGTTGCTTCTCTCAACGTCCCCAGCATGGCACACCAAAGAAATGGTTTGTTCTGTTGGCAATTCCTCACTGAAAAGGCCCCACATGGCACCAGCTACTGTTTTCTTGCCCTCTGTTACTGTCTACGGCCCCACTGTGTGGCAAGTGAAAGAACATTTCTCTTCGTTTGGCTCTTATCTCTACGGCCTCAACAAGGCACATGAAAAATGTGTACGCTCTTCATTCAGTGGCCCACACACACACACACACACACACACACACACACACACACACACACAATCTTATTCATTTCAAATTCATAGGAAATCTCAATATTTCTCGTCGGTGATGTTGTTGTTGGTCGCACAGAATATACTGTTTATTCACAAAATGTATTGCCGTAAGATTATATTAGTGCCGAGCGCAAAAAGAAGCAAGGGAAATCACTGCTATCGCGGATTACGCGAAAGCAGACGATACTCGGACACGGCTCAAAAGGATTCCTTGCAAGACAGCAGAAGGTAAACGGGGTCAGCTCTTATCAAAAACAAACCAACTATTTTGAAATGGATACGGGGTGGCGTGGAAGAGATGTCACACAACAGGTAAACGTAAGATGTGATTGCCAGCCTTGGAACGGATTTCAGTTTGTTACATTATGACATTGATGGTGGTCGCCTTGTCATGTGCTGCAGATAATGGTGGCAAAGTTAATTCTGATGGCTCCATACTGTCGACACTCAACACTTAAAGGATGCCTTCTCTCCGTCATGTTTTGTTTCTGTCGTAGACCAAGCTGAATTAAACAGAAAATTCCCAGAGTGTTTAAGTTCTTCAGATGGCAAATGGACAAATGGGTTTGCATTTTCACTAAATCATCCGGAAAAAGAAGCGATCTAGCGAAGGGAAGATCAAAATATGTAAACAGGGTTTTGTATAGGGGCCCCAGAACTTTAGGACTGACCACGATGGTAAGAGGCAAAACCTGATAGTACAGTGGGAAATACCATTTCCCGGAACCATTGGGAGAAAAGTATCAGTTTCACCTGTCCTCAAATACAGCATTTGTTTAAAAGGTATTTCCCGTGAGTAACCATACGCCGCATATTTTTAACGTTTTCAGATAAGTGTCAACATTTCATACGTTCTGAAAGACGGCATTTATGGCATTTTCCTGAACAGACTGCAGGTCTGGCATCGTTTCCTTTGAAAGTGATTTGCTCATTTGAAAAGGTATAATTATTATCCAAGGGGAGTGCAGTAAGCTGAAAATACTAATATGTTGTTATGAGATTCATTTGAGGAAGGCTGAGTACAAAGGTGTCATGTATTATCGATGAACAGGTTTGAATGAACGGGCGGTCTTGAAGTTGAGAGGTCTCCTAGTGAAAACTCGTTAAACAGCTTCCTTTGAAAAGTAGCGTCTTTCTACAAAATATTCATACCGAATTAGTTGAAAGATGAATTAAGCTGTGTTTTGATGTATATTTAAGATGCCTTCTAATTCAAGAAACATAACTTTTAAAGGAGAAAAGAACGGCGGCCAGAAGCCATGTGTGAAAGTGAGTGTGGATAACAACGGGCTCTTAAAATTCAGGTTTTTCAAAGAATGACCGCAAGCACTGCGACTCGTCGTTGGAGTATTTTGGACTATAACGATGATAGTAGCGAGAGCACACACACACACACACACACACACACACACACACACACACACACACACACACTCTCTCTCTCTCTCTCTCTCTCTCTCTCTCTCTCCTCTCTCTCTCTCTCTTACACACACACACACACACACACACATACACACACACACACACACACACACACACACACACACACACACACACACCATGAATGTCATAAGCAATGTTCAGTCAGTTTGAGGCCATCAAATGCTGAACTAACGAGTGCGTTCACACGGAAGCAGCCGGACGGGTCTATGGGAGTTGGAGGACGGGGGGAGGAGAAGGAGGATGTTTGGGGGTGGGAGGGGAGTAAGAAGCTTAACAAGTGACGTTCAATTAATAGCAACAACCAGAACCGTGGAGACCTTTCACGCACGCGCTGGCCACCAAATATAACTTCTCCATCACTCCCTTTCCCCTCCCCTTCTTGTCCCATTTCACCGGCACCCACCCCACCCTCTAATCCCGCCTCCTTCCCTTCCTTCCTTCTCTACCACCTCCCCTAATCCTTCTGTCTGCACCCAGTCATTACCTGGGTGGGCGCCCCTCCCCTGCCCACCCGGGGTGTCTGATTGCACGAGCTTTTCTTGTGAAAAGGCTGGAAGATTTTTTCTTCTTTTTTTTTTTCTTTCTTTTTCTTTCTTTCTTTCTTTCTTCTTCTTTTTCTCTTTCTTTCTTTTTTTTTTTTTTTTTGCTACGGCACTTTTTTTTAGCTCGGCACCGCGACCTGCCGACCTTTGACAGGTTTCGCTTATGGGAGATTTTCTTTCTTTTTGTGGATGATCGATTTGGGTAGTTCGGTGCATTGATTTTTTTTTTCTTCTCTCCTTTGTCACGTTTTATTGCCACCTTCCTTGCTCCTTCCTTCCTTTCTTCCTTCCACTCATCTTCCTTTCCCCTGTCATTCTACAGTCTGCATAACCTTCCTCTGCACCCCCTTCCGCCCCCCCCCCCCCCCCCCCCCCCCCCCCCCACATTTTTTTAAATTTTATTTTAAATTCTTCTTTTCATTTCCTTCACTGTTTTTCCTCCCACAGTTTTCAGTCCTTTTCCCTAGCGATCCCTACTCCGTCCCCTTTCTCTTCTTGTAACCTTGTTTTTCTTTCTTTGTCTCTTCTTCGAAAACAAAATTCAAACAAAGAAACCACTGTCAAGAATCTGAGAGGAGCGTGGGCAGTGTGTCAACGGAGGTATCAGTGACCGATCGGGGGTGCGGTAGTGGGGAGGGAGGACAAAGGGGTTAAGCAGGAGTAGCGAGTGAGGGGAATGTCGTTGCAGTTCTTCTGCCTACTTCCAATGACCGTATTTGGATGGACAGTCTACAGCGCAGACTTCGGTGCGGGAATAAATGTAAAGTCACGCACGACCAGCCTGCCTGCAAAGGTGGACACTCTGTCCTTCATGACCGTGTGACTGTCTTCATTGTCTCACTCCATCCCCTTCCTTCTCTGCGTTCTGCGTCAGATCCACTCTGCCTCTGAATCCTCGAAAAAAAAAACAAATTCTTCTTTCTCTGCGTCGAAAAATAACACAACAACCGTAAAACCTTCCTTTTTGCCATCCCATTTCCATTCTCTGCCTATTCATTCCTTTATTATCATTATTTTTAAAAAATCTATTTCTGTTTATTTTTGGGCTACTCGTTGTCTTTGTAAGTTACAGAATGAATGTGTGCACGTGTGCAAGCACTTTGAATCGTCCCTCTACACAAAAAAGCGAGATATATGTAGCGCTATCATTATTAATATTATCAATCGATGGAGAAACGAAAAGATAACTCGTCTGCCCCACACTGGAAGCGCAAGTTATCAATCAAGTGTTTCCTCATTTTGTGAAATGAGGTTTTTATACAATTAGGAGTGTATTATGGTTAGGATTAGGGTCAGGCTTAAGACTAGGTAACGTTTAGGTCAAGTTAGGGTAGATTCATACTCCTTATACAGTCTTGCGTTAGAGAGTTCTCCAGTTTTCTTATGAAAGTTTCCATCTGCAACACGTAAACACACTGCCACCTGTGGACCGGGTACGACTCCTGCGATTGAACAAAGAACCAGTGGAACTACGCGACCCCAAAAGGCATCAATCTGGGAATAACTTGTCCTGTTTTGAAGGGTCTCGGACCAATAGGGCATTAACCTCACCTTCCATTCAAGGTGTTGAACAGAGAGGGAGGGAGGGAGAGAGAGAGAGAGAGAGAGAGAGAGGGGGGGGGGGGAGCGAGCGTGTGTTCGTGGAACAGAGTCGTATGTAGCTATTTCTGTTGCTATGAGCGATAATATCAGACTCGTCTATCCAGCTAACCATCTCTCTCTCTCTCTTCTCTCTCTCTCTCTCTCTCTCTCTCTCTCTCTCTCTCTCTCTCTCTCATATCTTTCCAGCCCCCATTCTGTATTTGAATTGCCTATGTTGTGTTTCAAGTCGGCGTTCTTTGCTTTAAAAAAAAATCGGAAATGAAATGAGGTAGGGAACAGTAAACGATAAACAGTAAACAAGTGGGGTATGTTTTGCTCCCATAAGGAAACCTAACACAGAGTAACTTTTATTCAAGACTGGCACAGCCTTTTAAACTTGAATAAAGTCAGACAAAATACATAGACGAACAATCTAATAGTGGGGGAAAAACAAGAGCAGGCCAACAACTGAACTGTCTGGCAAAGATTTGGACTTGAGGGGAGGGGAGAGGAGAGGGGAGTTACTCTGTGTTAGGTTTCCTTATGGGAGCAAAACATACCCCATTTGTTTACTGTTTATCGTTTACTGTTCCCTACCTCATTTCATTTCCGATTTTGCTTTGATTAAATTGAGGTTATTTGTATTTGTTTCTGTCCGTCTGTGTGTTTGTCTTTTGATCTCCCTTGCATCTTTGGGTGGATCCTCAGGCGTAGGCTCAAGGACTGTCCCCTACATTTTATATTATTTGCATAATGTCTTTAGTTTTACAACAACTTTTTTTTTTTCCTCCCCACACTTTCGTTTGGTTGCATTTACTACTCTTCGCTGGCTGCTCTGGGGGTGCTATTGGATTCTTTTTTGCACCCATGTGTGGGAGACCACAGTATTATGGACTGTGGTGTGTCTCTATTTGACGCCGGAGCGCAGACCAACCAGCCGTGTCCCTGAATGAATCCGATCCAGCGGGCGAAAGGCCTCGGAGCAGCAATACAAATATATCTGCTTCAAAAGGGTATTGCGATGGTTCCTTATGCAGTAGTGAAGAGTTTTCATATCTGTACATAATTTTTTTTTTTTTAATTTCATTTTCCCAGTTTCCCATCTCAAACTCCCCTCTCCTCTCCCCTCCCTCAAGTCCAAATCTTTGCCAGACAGTTCAGTTGTTGGCTGCTCTTGTTTTTCCCCCACTATTAGATTGTTCGTCTATGTATTTTGTCTGACTTTATTCAAGTTTAAAAGGCTGTGCCAGTCTTGAATAAAAGTTACTCTGTGTTAGTTTCCTTATGGGAGCAAAACATACCCCATTTGTTTACTGTTTATCGTTTACTGTTCCCTACCTCATTTCATTTCCGATTTTGCTTTGATTAAAATGAGGTTATTTGTTTCTGTCCGTCTGTGTGTTTGTCTTTTGATCTCCCTTGCATCTTTGGGTGGATCCTCAGGCGTAGGCTCAAAGACTGTCTCCTTCATTTTATATTATTTGCATAATGTCTTTAGTTTTACAACAACTTTTTTTCCTCCCCACACTTTCGTTTGGTTGCATTTACTACTCTTCGCTGGCTGCTCTGGGGGTGCTATTGGATTCTTTTTTGCACCCATGGTGGTGAGAACACCACAATATTATGGACTGTGGTGTGTCTCTATTTGACGCCGGGAGCGCAGACACAACCAGCCGTGTCTCCCTGATGAGTCCCGATCCAGTGGGCGAAAGGCCTCGGAGCAGGCAATACAAATATATCTGCCTTCAAAAGGGATTGCGATGGTTCCCTTATGCAGCTAGTGAAGAGTTTTCATATCTGTAACATAATTTTTTTTTAATTTTTTTTTAAAATTTCATTTTCCCATTTCTCCATCTTCAAACTCTCCTCTCCCCTCCCCTCAAGTCCAAATCTTTGCCAACAGTTCAGTTGTTGGCCTACGCTTGTTTTTTCCCCCACTATTAGATTGTTCGTCTATGTATTTTGTCTGACTTTATTCAAGTTTAAAAGGCTGTGCCAGTCTTGAATAAAAGTTACTCTGTGTTAGGTTTCCTTATGGGAGCAAAACATACCCCACTTGTTTACTGTTTAAAAAAAAAAAAAGCTGCTGACAAACAAGAAAGATTACTCTTGTCCCCTGATGAAACAATTACAGTCTCGAAACTCTAAACGAGTTCTGCATACGGTCCGAACATAAAGCGCATCGAATAAGCAAAGAGACATCTCCCTAAAAAAAAAAAAGATGTGCCAGGCCTGCCAGTATACCCCGCAGCTCACACATCCACACGACACCAATCGGAGAAACGAATGAATACAAATTAACATTTATTCAAGAATGTTGTGACCTTTTGGTCTTTACAACATACTTGTCAAACAGAATGACGCAAGAGCAGAAATGAATGCAGGAAACTCAGTTTGATTTGCATGAAACGAAATCTTAATCGAGAGTGTGGTTCTGTCTGACAGTGTTCAAGATCCAAAGGCTGTGTTCGTTCTTTTCCTTGTTGTTCTTGTTTGTATGCGTTAGATCATGGTTATGCAGGCAAGTTTGGAGCATCCTTTATCAGAGGATGTCTCATTGTATGTTCTCTGTGCTTTGTGTCTACATTTGTGCTAGATGACTTGGTACCGTACGTAATATTCGTTTGGAGGTAAGGCAATGTAGCTGTCTCATAATGGGAACAGGGGGTACTGGTCTTATTAGATATTTCCTGTTCACTGTACCCTTCCTCATTTAAGATTTCCTTTTTAGGTTGCTAGTTACTCTTGGTCCTTTTGCAGGGCAAATAACGGTTGAAATATCAGTTTAGTTTTGATAGTGTGTGGAAAGTGCGAAATGTAGGAAATGTGAGGTTGTTTCTGGCAGAACTGAAACAAAGACTTGGGAACTGCGTTAGGCAAGATTGGCGCGTTGCACTGGAATCTCTCTCTCTCTCTCTCTCTCTCTCTCTCTCTCTCTCTCTCTCTCTCTCCTCTCTCTCTTAAGTTTATTCTATTTCTAATTAATCATTTCCACACAAATCGTATTTGCATCAACTTCAGGATATCTACGTACGTAGATATTTGGCTGTATTCCGTTTCAGGATATCAGCTTTAAACTGCAGTTATTACAATATCCCACCATGTTTAGATAACACCATAAGTATTTTGTTGTAAACCATTAAAAACTTAGTTGCATTTCCTTATTATATTCCGAAGTATAAAGATTTCAGAAGGAACTGCATCAAGCTTAACATTATAGACATCCCTTGTTCAACATGTTTGCAAATGAAAATCAAAATGTAGTCATGAAATTGTCATTATCATTCATAAAGTACTCATCTTTCGAAAGAATGTATTGCAGAGTAACATTAAAACGATGTTGGTTTTTTTGTGTTAGATACTTTTTTTCACACGAGTTATTGGCCAGAAGCCTACAGATAAAATTTTGTTTTAACTGTAATTTAACCTGTCAAAGTTAGAAATAGATTTTGTTTGAATTACCGCCAATAACATTGACAAACAAAGCACATGACAAGACACGATGCATTTCAACCACTTGGGTCTTCTTCAGCGAAAAAATAAATCACATTTAACATGTGGGACAGTACAGACAAAGAACGAAAAAAGAAGAAAGAAAAATGACTCATCCGTTGATCCTGCGGTCGGTGGGCGGAATGACATGGGGCCAGGGGGATTATGGGAGAGGAAACGGAGGGGGGGGGGGGGGGTTGCGTCGGGGGAGGTGTGTGTGTGTGTGATAGATAGGGTTGTGTGTCTAGTTTATTGGGATGTGTGTGGTATCTTGTGATGGTTGTGGTAATGGTGGATTGATATAATGGTAAGGGGAAAGAAGGGGGGGGGGGGGGGGGGGGGGGGGGGGGAACTGAGGGGGAAAAAAAAAAGGGTGGGGGGGGGGGGAATTATAAGGGGAAGGATAAAACAAAATTAGGATTAAATAGATGGAGGGTTGCTGTAACTACTGTATGAAGTGAGTGAAGGGATGTGGTGGTGGTGTATGTATGTGTGTGTGTATGTGTGTGTGTTGGTAGGGGATATTGCCAACTGATGTGGAAGTGGTGGGTATGTGTGTTTGGTTATTGTTGGATATGATGCCTTGGGGGTGTAGTGTGCCCAGTTTGGCAATGAGATAGGATTCTTGAGTTGTGCGTTCAAAGCTGTCACTCTGTGACTGCCAGAGTGCCATAACTTTGACATGGTCGATGTTGTGTTGGGTGTGGTTGAAGTGTAGGGCGACGGGTTTGGGTCGGTGGTGGCGGATATCAGCCAGTCCTCACCCTGAACACATTTCAATTCAACAAGCACACATTCTCACAAATTAGTGGTGTTGCCATGGGTACCAAAATGGGACCAGCCTATGCCTGCCTCTTCATGGGACACTTGGAACACCGCCTACTCAACACATACACAGGCCCCACACCTGAACTGTACAAAAGGTATATCGATGATGGACTGGGAGCCACATCTATGCCAAAACAAGACCTCCTCAACTTCCTCAACTTTGCCCAGACCTTCCATCCATCTATCCGACTCACCTACACCATTTCGCAGTCAGTCAACTTCCTAGACATCACCATCTCCCTTGAAGAAGGCCTACTCAAAACCTCCATTTTCTACAAACCCACCGACGCACATGCATACCTACACTACTCATCCTCCCACAACCCATACACTAAAGACAGCATCCCATACTCACAATTTCTCCGTCTTCGCAGACTCTGCTCCAGCGAGGAAGACTTCACAATACAAGCAGCCAAAATGTCACAATTTTTCACCAACCGCGGATACCCCAGTTCCATCATCAATGCGCACTCCGCCGCCACCATAGCTGAATCCAGAACATCTGCTCTGGAAACCCAGCATCCAACCAAGACAGACAGACCCACAGCCTACCTCCTCTACCACCCGCACACCCTCCCCATCTGTAGGATCCTCAAATCCAGTTGGACATTGTACATAACCACAAACCCGCCTTCCATACCAAACCCATGATCACATTCAAACGTGACAAAAACCTCAAAGACCTCCTCGTGCGGTCCAGTTTGAATAGAACCACAGCTACACCACCAGGTACTCACCCCTGCTCTAAACCCAACTGCAAAATCTGCCCCCTCACCAAACCAGACACCATCTTACAGGGCCCCAAAGACTCCTTCACAGTCAAACGCACATTCTCATGTCAGAGCCGCAACATCATATATGCCATCCACTGCCAGCTGTGTGGCAAGATCTACATAGGGGAAACGTCACGCACACTTGAAACACGCATCTCTGAACACCTGGCTGATATCCGCCACCACCGACCCAAACCCGTCGCCCTATACCTCAACCACACCCAACACAACATCGACCATGTCAAGTTATGGCACTCTGGCAGTCACAGAGTGACAGCTTGAACGCACAACTCAAGAATCCTATCTCATTGCCAAACTGGGCACCACTACACCCCCAAGGCATCAATATCCAACAATAACCAAACACACATACCCACCACTTCCACATCAGTTGGCAATATCCCTACCAAACACACACTACACTACACACACACATACATACACCACCACCACATCCCCTTCACTCACTTCATACAGTAGTTACAGCAACCCTCCATCTATTTAATCCTAATTTTGTTTTGTCCTTCCCTTAAATTCTCCCCCCCCCCCCACCCTTTTTTTTTTCCCCTCATCCCCCCCCCCCCCCCCCCCCCCCCCCCCCCCCCCCCCCTTCTTTCCCCTTACCATTATTATCAATCCACCATTACCACAACCATCACAAAGATACCACACCATCCCAATAAACTAGACACACAACCCTATCATATCACACACACACACACCTCCCCGACGCAACCCCCCCCCCCCCCCCCCTCCGTTTCCTCTCCCATAATCCCCCCGGCCCCATGTCATTTCCGCCCACCGACCGCATGGATTCCAACGGATGAGTCATTTTTCTTTCTTCTTTTTTCGTTCTTTGTCTGTACTGTCCCACATGTTAAATGTGATTTATTTTTTCGCCTGAAGAAGACCAAGTGGTTGAAATGCATCGTGTCTTGTCATGTGCTTTGTTTGTCAATGTCATTGGCGGTAAGTTCTAAACAAACTCTATTTCTAACTTTGCTTCGTTCGCCGCCATCAGTCAACCATTTTGAAATTTTAACCTGTCAGTCAGCCTGTCCGTCTATCTCTCTGTCTGTTTCTCTCTGTCTATCTGTCCGTCCGTCTGTCTGTCTGTCTCTGTCTGTCTGTCTGTGTGTGTCTCTCTCTCTTTCACTCTCTCTCACTCTTCCTTCTGTGTGTGTGTGTGTGTGTGTGTGTGTGTGTGTGTGTGTGTGTGTGAGAGAGAGAGAGAGAGAGAGAGAGAGAGAGAGAGAGGAGAGAGAGAGAGAGAGAGAGAGAAGATTCCAAATTAACTTGTCTCCACTGTCACTACTTTCAGAACCACCAGGGTCATCCACCTCAATACCTCTACAAACATCACCCGCACACAAATATCTCATCCCGTCGCCAATAGCCAGCATACACACGCTGCATTGGAATCATCTGGTTTGTGTGTGAGGACTCTGGTCGTACAACAGTCGTGCAGCTGATCGCTGTCGACTTACAAACATCAGTCAGCACTCAACCTGACTGAGGAACTATCTACTGGCAACGTAAGAACATTGATCTCCTTTCTAACTTGAAACTGTTATTGGATGAGGCGGGCAGTTCATGAGCAACTGCAGTCTGGGCGTGCCAAAACCGTTACAGAGGAAATGGCTCCACATTGTTGATCTTGTGACGAAAGAAAGGAAAGCTGTAATTGTTAGGACATCTTACGCGTTATCATATCTGTCTCAAACTGGTGGTCTTGTTACGAAAGAAGGGAGAACAGTCATTTCTTCATTTAACACATAAAGAGAGCATCTGAACGACCAGTGTCAAGATTACTTTAGATTTTGCACCTGTCCACCAACGGCAAAATTGTATTGATACAGCCCAAGAGAAAAAGGCTCAGAATCAGAGAGAGATTCCAAGGAAATTACAGTTATATGATAGTGGGATTCACACAGGGTTTTCCAGGAATCACTGATTTTCACAGTCAGCATACTACACCAGCAGCGCTATTCCAGCAGCAGTTACTGATTGATTTGTTTCAAAGAAAGAAAG
>CM031601.1:73916592-73921592 GCA_018398815.1 Conus ventricosus | reverse complement strand
AAACACATCGGAGTGAACGGAAGATGGATGCAGAGGGGGAGGAGGGGAGGGGGCGGGGGGGGGGGGAGTGGGGTTGTGTGCGTGCGTGTGTGTTTATGGGATGGGAGGGATCAGTGGTGGTGGTGAGGGGCACTGTCCTCATGATAGGTGACTGGCTTTGATTGGAAGATAGCGCGCCTCCCGTCAGCCTTGGTCATAAATACTGAAGTAACCCCATCATGGCTGACACCCATTCACTCAGATGATCTCAAGGGATTCAGACTGTCTGCCATTTATTGTCGGAACTGTTCACCATTACCTGGGTTTACAGTGGCAGCTGCTTGACCCCCGACCCACCTTCTACTGCTCCACCCAACCCTCCATGTCCCCCCCCCCCCCCCCCCCCCCCCCCCCCCCCCACTACTTCCCAGCCTTTCCCTGGAAGCCTTTGTCAACACATCAGCTGTCATGAACTGGCTTTGAGCATAATTGTGTCCGAAGTTATTTTACAGGTGAAGGGTTTTGCACACAGTGGCGGACGAGCAGGCTAGACTTAGTGTTGACCTTAACAAGATAAGTGAGTGGAGGATGAGAAGAATGAGGGGTATAGGGAGAAGGAGAAAGGGGTGTAGGCAGGTGAAGGAGAGGGGAAGGCGGATAGGGCGGCTGTCTTGATAAGTGTGCTCGCCTTGCACAATAAAAAAAAAGACTTTTTAGGAACAAATGATGACGTCACACTGCTGTCGGCCATCTTCAGTGCCATGAGATCACCTTTGTGTGAGATAGACGGTCTCACAGTCGGACACAATCGGCCCATATTTTAATGACAGTTCTGTTTTGAAACGATCAAATTCAATGAGAATTTGAATGTTGCGGTTCTGTGTTTTGGAGCAGAACGAATTCAACCCGTGCCGTAATCCTGTGTAAACGTGCCATTAAACGGTTGATTGCCTTAGCTGACTGTCCACCGTTTCTGTTTTGACTGACGGCTAAAAAACTGTTATGAATGCATATTGGCGACCGTTTCTATCCGTTATTTACCTTTAAAAATCCAAATCAAGTAAAAGCAATTGAATTGGATATTAAAACACTGTAGCTAAATACGTTCTTATTGGTTGTGGCATCTGTGTCATCAAATTACCGTGTCCAACTGTGTGACCATGTGATGCACAAAATGGCATGCAAGTTTAGCAGTACATTTGACAACAATACATTGTGCGGAATAGCACGTGAAATCAGTCATAGGACTCCTTTGAAGGTATGATGAGCTATGTTTGGAAAAAAAAATTAACTCAGTTGCTGATACTGGCAACCATTTATTTCTATTTGTCCATAATGTCATATTGCCTTCGTAGTATTACACACTGACATTCCATATGCACACAGTTTCTGGTGACTCTCAGATAGGATTTTATGTTGACTAGTTCACAAATATTGCTTAGGTTTCTAGACTCGATTCAAACTCTTTTAACAATCTTTCACGATGGTCTACGGAATTCATACATGTTACAATAGACAAGAACATTTTTTTGCCATTGCTAAAGTACAAGATATTATTTTGTTCAAGAATGATCATTTTCACGCTTTATGCGCGCGCGCACGCACACACAAACAAACACACACACACACACACACACACACACACACACACACACACACACACACACACACACACAAACACAAAAGACACATCCATGAACATCAAAACAAAGTCATGAAATATGCAATAGAATGGCAACACGCACTTTGTCAGATTGATACATGTAGATTCATGCACCATTTACCCTCATGGACACACACACACACATGTACACACACACACACACACACACACACACACACACACACACACACACACACGTGCGTGAGTGTGTGTGTGTGTGTGTGTGTGTGTGTGTGTGTGTGTGTGTGTGTGTGTGTGTGTGTGTGTGTGTGCGTGCGTGCGTGTGTGCGTAGGTAGGCGGCAAAAAAAAACCTAGAAGAAAAGAACAAAAATGTGGAAAAAATAAACTATGACGTAATGAACAAAAACAACGTCAATACGTCTGATGCCAAAGTACCCAATCGAACATCTCCGGAACAGAAAAAGGAAATCTCAAACCCTGACCTTCCCAAAGTTGTGTTTCTCCACGACTCAGTGGCAAAC
Organism: Conus ventricosus; assembly: GCA_018398815.1. Lineage (NCBI taxonomy): Eukaryota > Metazoa > Mollusca > Gastropoda > Neogastropoda > Conidae > Conus > Conus ventricosus. The sequence goes on along the minus strand of CM031601.1, from coordinate 73,919,467 downwards.
AAAGTGAATAACGACAGGCTTGGTCGCTCCTATGGATTTAGAGCAGTGTCAAAAAAAGCTAATGTATATGATCAAAAGACCTCCAGCCTTCCTTTGAGTCTGCTCACCAATCAGCAAGACAACCACTGGATGCGGTAGTTATTCACTGTGCTGTGAACGATGTCAAAGGCAGAACTCCCATGGAATGCAGCCAGTCGTTTGCCAACTGTATCCGGAACATTACCAAACAGTACCCTAACCTGAAAGTCATAGTCAGCAAAATGGCTCCAGTCAGGGAATCCAAATTAAATATCAAGGGAGAATTATTCAACGCCCTCCTAATTTTCGGAATTAAGTGACGACAAGAACATCTCCTTCGTGAGCCATTCCAACCTCCTGGTCAACTCGTGGAACCTCAAGGACGGCCTCCATCCCCCCTACCGAGGGGCCAGTGTCATCGCAAAGAACATCGGGCGACACATCAGGGACGTCTTCTGGCAGAGACCACGGAAGGTCGCTCGACGCCCACCGAGCCGTCCACCCAGGGCCTACCAGTCCTTCACAACAGATCCGCGTCACTCCTTCGGACCGTGGATGAACATGTACAGTCCACTGTATGACTGGTAAAATCACCCACTGGACACACTTTGTGAAACTCCAGCCCCCAGCATTTTGACAGTTCAACCGCCATTTGTGTTTTACTGTAAAGACTAATAACCAGTTGTAATCGAACATTTCCTTCAATCATACACAAAATCACTACAAGTGGAAAATTAGCTTAGTATAATTTAGTATTATCACACTATCATTTAATTTTAGTAATTTTCTTTATTTGGATTATCCCTTGTCTCATTTATTTTTCTTCTGGGACCCATGTCTTTGGACAAAGGTTTTAAGGTGTTCCAATGGAACAGTAGATCCATCTCAACTAGCCATGACCAGTTAGTTCAACATCTCGTACATGAAAAAATATAATGTGTTGGCCTTGCAATCACTGAATGTACGAAAGATAAATTGCCCAAGCTTTGTAATTATTACTATCCTCCAGTCATCCAAAAGTGAATACCAACGAAAAAGTCAATGTAGCCATTTATATTGAAGAAGGCGTAAAGTACACGCCGTGTATTAGTCCTGTTCACCAGACATTCCAGGGTCACATTCTTGCGCTGTTAAAGTCCAGATTAGCTCAGACACATTAACGATTGTGTCAGTTTTATCTGCCACAAGGGCCCAATTGATGCAAATACCGAATGGCTTCGTCCCTTGCGGACAGATCAAAACAGCAAATTTCTAATCACTGGAGATTTTAATGCTCATTCTCCTTTTTTGGAAAAAGACTGCCAATTAGTAACAAATAACCGATTCATTGAGAACCTGGTGGACTCATCTCTTTATCTGTTGAATGACGGCAGAATAACGCGCATCCCCGACAATCCTAAACACAAACCAAGCGCTATAGATCTAACGTTAGTCTCTCCAGATCTAGCAACTATATGTGATTGGAATACCCTTGATGACACATTGAACAGCGATCATATACATATAATCATCCATTTTGAAAGCGCAAGATCTGAACCAACTGATCAGACTCGAGAAAAAGTTCCAAAATTTAACTACAAGCTCGCCAACTGGAATACGTTTTCAGAATTATTAAGAACGTTTCAAATAAACTGTGATGACGTTACCCACTCAAGATGTTGACAAGCTTTATTATCTCTTTCAAAACGCTTTGCTGTCTGCCGCAAATCAGTTCATTCCAAGGATAAAATCTGTGGTTTCTAAAAAGCATTTGGGCAATGTCTGGTGGAATGAGGCTTGTGAGGAGGCAAAAAAGGAGAAAAAGTTAAAGTTAAAAGCATACAAACGAAATAAGTGCGCTGAAAATCTTCTTGAGAAAAAGAAAGCAAAAATAAATTGAATAGAATCATAGCACAGGCAACCGACAATACTGGTCATCTTTTTGCCAAACATGAGGTATCTAATTTCAAAGACATGCAAAAAGTGTGGAAAAAATTAAAAACAATGAAAAATGGAATTAAACTTCCACAATACTCTATCAAACTTGGTAAGTCTAACTTCCCTTCAAATTCTGATAAAGCTGAAGCTTTTGTTGACATGTTTGTCAAAACAGCAGCATGAATAGTTTGTCAGCAAAAAATAGATCATATCGGGAACAAGAGGGTAAGCGTTATATAAGTAGTAGTAAAGACCCTGAGATTAACCACTACCTAAACGCTCCTATAACACTACAAGAAGTTCAAGAATGTCTTAGTAAATTAGGCAGCAAAAAAACTTCAGTCGGCCTAGATGGTATTTCGAATGAAATGCTACGCCACCTACCAGCAAACGCTGTGCAGTTTCTCCATCTATTTTTTCAAAAATGTTGGAATGATGGTAACATACCTCAGTATAGGAAACATTCTATTATCGTTCCTATTTATAAACATGGAAAACCTCGCACTGATATAAAACAGTTACCGTCCAATTGCCCTAACATCCATACCTGTAAATTAATGGAACGAATCGTACTAAATAGATTATCTTATTACTGTAATAAGCATGATGTCATACCGATTAACCAAGCTGGATTTCAAACTGGCAGATCCACAATAGAACACCTAGTCAAACTAACAACTCAAGTGAAACAACAATTTGCAAGACGAAAGAACATACTAGCTGCATTTTTTGATGTCAAAAAAAGCTTATGATCAAGTATGCATAGTAGACTATTATACAAATTAAAAAATGTTGGAATTAACGGTAACATGTATAATTATGTTCAAGATTCTTAAAAAATAGATCAATTCAAACAAGAATAGAACATACTTATTCAAACCGAGAACATTGCAAATGGGACTGCCACAAGGTTCAGTAATATCTCCTATCTTGTTCAATA
>CM031601.1:73906592-73909092 GCA_018398815.1 Conus ventricosus | reverse complement strand
TGCTTTCTCTCTCTCTCTCTCTAATTCCACTGCCCTGCAATCATCCTGCGGCCCCGGGGGCGGGTACCTTTCGTTTTGAAGGCGTCTCTAGGGCCTCCACCTGTTTTTTTACCTCCGCACGTGCTCATCCTCTTGGGCTGAGGTTTTCCCTCACTGTGACGTACGGGCTTTTGGCGCCATCGCTTGGGCAGGTTTCTTTCACTCGACGAAGATGCCCGGGGAGCGCCTCCCTCCGTTTGTTTTTTTCCCCCATTTCGTCAAAGGACGGTGGGTACCTTCATTCCTACAGTCGGCTGAGGGGGGGCCCTCACATCACTCATCTCTTTTCCGCATCTGCCTGCTGTCCTCGACGGACAGGGGGCAAGAGTCGTTTGACCCCCCAATTTTTGGGGTTCCCCCACGGGTACTGGTAAGCATCATTTCGTGGTTTTTTTGTGTTGTTGTTGTTTTTTGTTCCCCCTTTTTTCTTTTTTTTTGGCCATTTTTTGGGTTTTAAAAATTTATAAAAGAAATATTGTTTTCCCTTTTTCTGGTTAATTTTCAATCTTTACCTGGCCGTCTTTTCCAAAAGTTTTTCCTTTTTTTGCACCCTGTGTGCGGGGGTATTTTGGGGAGGGGAGAACCTGGGAAGGGGTTGGTTTGTTTTGTGTTTCACTAAGGTTTTTTTTCGGCCATTTGTTTTTTTGCAAGGGGGGGGAGTTTTTTTTGGCAAGGTGCGAAAGCTTTTGAAGTTTTGGATGAGGGTTGGAAATTTGTTTTTTTTTAAATGTTATATAAATTTGGGGAAATCGTCCATTTTTTTTATTTGCTAGGTGGAGTTTTAAACAAGGGTTGCCATTGCATTCCTTAAGAAAGGGAAAATTTACCGTATGAGGGGGTTTAAAATTATTCTTTCGTTTTTACCCCTTTTAAAATTTTTACCCGCTTTCGTTGGGGAAAAACCCTTTTCGAACTTCTTCATTTTTTTTTTTTACGGATTTCCAGGTCTTTTTTTTTTTCAGCCAAAACCTCCCTCCCCCGGGGTGTTTAATTGCGCTTTTTGCCCACGATGGGGGCAGTCCCCCTTTCGTTTTTCCTTAACCCTCCCTTTTCCCCCCCGGGCTTCCCCAGGGGGGGGGGGGGGGGGGGGGGGGGGGGGGGGTTTTTTTTTTGGGGGGGGGTGGGGGGGGGGGGGGGGGGGGGGGGGGGGGGGGGGGGGGGGGGGGGGGGGGGGGGGGGGGGGGGGGGGGGGGGGGGGGGGGGGGGGGGGGGGGGGGGGGGGGGGTTTCTCCACTGCCAGGACTCCTAACCAGGACCGCGTGGTTAGCCTTGTCGTGAATTTGGGTGGTGTGTTGTGTGTCAAGGGGGCCCGTTAAAAAGACTCTGTTCAAAACGACCCGGGTTTGGGCACCTGAGTCGACAGGGGTACGTTTTCGGGGGACTTTGGGAACAGGGGTGTGGGGGAAACCACGAAAAGCACGAAAAAAAAGTGGTTGAAATGAAATTATGATTAGGTTATTTTTTTGTGGGGGAAAAGGCTTTTGTCTAGGTATGTTGTGTGTTTTAAAAATGTTTAATTGTTTTGGGCTGTTGTGTTTTTGGGAATGCTTATTTGTGAATGTGTGTGCGGGTTAAAAAATGGGTATTGTTTGTAATCTTTTTTGGTGTGGTTTTTCCGGGCGGTAAGGGTCAGCATCCCTTCACTCCCATCTAGACCGATCCGCAGGGCAGCCCCCCAGAGGTGTCGTGACACACACACAATATATATATATATCCCAAACAAATAAATTCCAAAGGGAAAAGTACCAAGCACCGTTCCAGCAACTTACAGAGCACCCGGGTGCTGCAATGATGCAAGAAATATAAATTATAAACAAGCTTGTTTTATGTCTTAGATTGAAGAAATGGGGAGAAAGCTTTATATTGCAGGGGGGAAAAGGGTTCTGCCAAAACTAACGTAGTGTTGAGGGGGTAAATGGGAAAAAAAAAAAAAAAAATTTTGTTCCACAATGAACCTTCGCAAGGTTTATCTCCAAGGGGGAACACCCTCCATAGGGGGGGGAAACTCACTAACATATAACTCCGGGTCATATCCCGTATTTGGGGAAACGGGTGGTTTCCCCTTTCTGACCGGGAAAAGTGGAAATTTTGGACCCTCTGCCTTTTCTTTTTAAGAAGAATCAACCCCAAAAAAGGGCGGTGTCAATACCGTATTGTTTGAAAAAGGAAGGGAGCTTGTTTTTAAAGGGGGATATCTTTTATATTTTTTTACTTTTTCACAAAAAAAATGTACTTGTTTTGTTTTTTTTCCCCCTCTTTTTCTTTTTGTTTTAGGGGGCACCTTTGGTTGGGTTTTTTTGAAAAACAACAAACAAACTAGGGTTTTTGAAAACAAAAAACCCTTTTTTGGGATTGCATTCTTTTTTTAAAAACGAAAAGGCAGGGGAGTAAAATTACCATTTCCCGGGGTCATGAGAGAAACCACCAAGTTCGAAATATGGGTTAAAACCGATTTATGAGG
>CM031601.1:73881592-73901592 GCA_018398815.1 Conus ventricosus | reverse complement strand
CACGTAGAAACACACACATACACACACACACACACACACACACACACACACACACACACACACACACACACACAATCGCGCGTGCATGCACACAGACATGCATGCACGCACGCGTGCAGAACCAGCAATTGCTATGAAGCATTTAAACCTTAAAGAACATTGATTATTTGGACTGGTGAAACTCGAATGATGAGAGAAACTGTAAAGGTTTTACCAGGATGAAAGGCAATCCTTGGAGAACGTTAGTGCTAGTGTTTTGAACGACTCGACAGTGTTGATCCTATAAGAGAAAAATAAATGGTTGTATCCGGTTACATGTAGTGTGTGTATATATACATATGTGTACGTGTGTGTGTGTGTGTGTGTGTGTGTGTGTGTGTGTGTGGTGTGTGTGTGTGTGTGATTGCAAACGTGCACGTGTGTGCATGCACGCACTTGCACACGCGCGCGCGCGCGCGTGTGTGTGTGTGTGTGTGTGTGTGTGTGTGTGTGTGTGTGTGTGTGTGTGTGAGGAGAGAAAGAGAGAGAGAATACGAATACGAATACGAAATTTAATGATTAGGCCTACAGCCCATATCATGGGAGTTGAGTTCAAAGTACAATATGACAACATTTATAGTAAAACATGTCAAACATTAGTCATACTATAAGAACATGTTCACCAATGGGAGAGAGAGAGAGAGAGAGAGAGAGGAGAGAGAGAGAGAGAGAGAGAGAGGAGAGAGAGAGAGAGAGAGAGAAAATTAGTCATTAGGAATTTTTTCTTCCGCTCCAGGAAAGGGTGAAACATTGTCATCGTAGAAATGGTTTTCCCGAAGGATTTGTGTATCGTTTTAAATGACCCAGGGCACGACAGTTCCTTCGTTTCTATCTATTTATCGCAATGAAATCTAACATGTTGAAATTCTGAGAGAGAGAGAGAGAGAGAGAGAGAGAGAGAGAGAGAGAGAGAGAGAGAGAGAGAGAGAGAACTAGAAGATAGAAAACGACATAACAGTAGAATGGAAAATGACATTACAATATTTTGCTCTGTCCGTACATTCTGAGAGCGTGTTCTGTACCGCGCAGACTTTAATAAAGAGTTCATCTGTGATCATCTTACTGTCTTCTGAAATAAAGAATCTCTGTAGCGGGAGAAGCTAGCGTCGTGGGTTCGATTCCCATCTCAGCCATTTATTTGTGGGATTTTTCTGGCCCAACCAGCTCCTGCCCACAGTTGACTTTGCTATTGGATCAGTTGGGATGACTTGGACCACACAGTCGATTTTCATCCACTTAATGGATGCGTCTCTGAGAGTATTGCTCAAATTTTCAGACCAACGCCGTAGGTTTCTGCATCTCTGGGGCCAGGTTGACATTGGGATATATATCATGAAAGTAAACGAAGCGTACAGCCCCGTTATGCAGTGTCAGAACTGGAAGGAAATCCGTAGCATCTTATTCATCATCCTCATCCTCATCGTCCAGCATCGCCCTTCATGCTTTACTCTCATGGTGACCTTAGTTTTAATTGCCTCTTCACGTCTATGGTCTTGTCGGGGTCACCGGTACTGGCACATTCACGGGGGACTGTCGTTGGACGGACGTGTTGGTGGCCTCCGGAGAGACAGCTCACACATGCCGGCTCCTCGACTGAGCGGTTATTGCCATCAGTAGGAGGTGGGGGTAAGGGGGGCTCAGTCGGTGGTGTCTTGCCTATACTGGTTCAGAACAGGTACCACTGAACATCGCCCAGTGCATTGTCTCCACTGGTGAGTTGTCTCATGACGGCTTGACATGGACTGCTCTCTGTGGATTGCCGGTGCCGGCTACTCCGGGGCTGTGACAGGACGTGCCGGGCGGTCCCGCTGGCCTGTGGCTGTGGACGAGGTGTCCGAATGAGCAGCGTGAATGCAGTGCCACTGAGGTGGCACAGAAGATGGGACAGCGAAAGCAAAAGAAGAGAGAGAGAGAGAGGAGAGAGAGAGAGAGAGAGGAGAGAGGGGAGAGAGAGAGAGAGAGGAGAGGTGGGGGGTGGGGGGGAGGGGGGGCAAGGGTGATAGAGGAAAGGAAGGAGGCAATAGAACATTCCAATTGCATTTGAACCCCAAACGATCAAACCTGATTGGGGTTAAGCTCGCAGTGACTTCGCTAACGCCGGCTTTGATGGGAAAGCAGACATGACGTTTCAATCATTCCAGAAGCCTTTGCCGCTCAGTGCTTCGCATCACGCTTCAGGCAGACGGTCCAGCAGAGCAAAGGCAACCATGGGTAACTATTATGGTAATGCTGGTGATTGTCATGACGCAGCAGGCAGCCCGGAATGCAGTTCAGTGTGTGGGCACGCCATAAACGGTTCCAGCCTATTACCCAGTGGCCTTTGTCAGCCATTGCATGGTGACTGACAGTGGACACATTGCGTGTGCATGCTTACAGTAGTAGGTATCCCATTTCCATGGCTACACACACATGAAAGAGCGGGGTTGCGTATGCACACAGGTACGCTCGCGCGCGCGTGCGCGCGCGCGCACGCACGCACGCACGCACACACACACACACACACACACACACACACACACACACACACACACAGATACATAGATACACACACACACACAACACACACACACACACACACACACACACACACTCATAGACACACACACACACACACACACACACACACACACACACACACACAGAATTCGTTGTTTGACTTTTATAATGAATACACGAAAAAATAATCATTACAATGATGTAGGATAGCCAGTCCATATCAGGTGATTTTGCTCGCTAATTAAGCATTCAGTGATTTATTGAACTTGTTTTGATGTGTTGGAAGATCGGTCCATCTTTGATTCACCTTTTCGTCAGACTGATCAAGGCTAATCAACACGTGTGTGTGTGTGTGTGTGTTTATGTGTGTGTGTGTGTGTGTGTGTGTGTGTGTGTGTGTGTGTGTGTGTGTGAGAGAGAGAGAGAGAGAGAGAGAGAGGAGAGAGAGAGAGAGAGAGTGGACAGGTGGGTGCGTGGGAAAGTCAGAAACTCTCCCCCCCCCCTTTTTTTTTGTTTTTAGCACTGAAGTTCACTATTCAGCTATTTTGATTTAAACCCGAGGGCTGTCACGGCTCACTGCGTTTGTTTATCTACAAATATAAAGTTTAGGAATGATTTCATTCATTGCATGTGTGTTAATCAGTCTTTACCCACGCATGTTGAAAAACCATTGGGAACAGTCGCGATCTTTTAAACCTGTTACCTTGTGTGTCATTTAACGTAGTTTGCCGAGCATAGACGAAGAGAGTCTTATGAGAGGTTGAGTGCCGATGACTGTTTCTACCAATGAGAGGAAAAGATAAAATACTTAAGGTGGATGAAGACAAAAGTAATGGCTGGATTAAGATTCAGAAATAATTCTTTCTTTACCTGTTTAAGACATTGGCCATCTTGTTTTTTTATGGAAAACGAAGCGGGTTTGGAAGGGAAGGGGAGGGGGAGAAGCTGAATGAGACTCCGGATTGCTTAAGCTTCGGCTAGATTGATTAAACTTTGGCTTTGTTTTTCATCACTGACTTTTTCAAAATATTATTATCACACATGTCAGGCTGCGAGATTCATCAAATTCTGGCAACTTCTTTGTGATTGGGAGAAAGAGACCTCAGCGTTTTTCACCTATTGGTAGTTTGGGAGAACCCGAAAGTCCACAGAGCTAGCTCGCTATGATTCTGTGGTGGAGAGAGAGAGAGGAGAAAGAGAGAGAGAGAGAGAGAGGGGGGGGGGGGGGGGGCGGCGACGTCGAAAACAGGTAAAATGATGATCTTGCCGCTTCGTGCTGAGGGATGGACTTAAAAGTGTCTGAACAGTGAATCAACGCAAAAATTAAGAGGTCCACTAAACTACTGTTTCGCCTCAGTCTCTTCGGGATATTAACGCAATCGATTTGGGTAGATAATTCGTATTGTTTGTTTGCTTTGTTACTTCCACCACAGGTCATGGTTTCATTTGCATTCGTTGGTTTGATAGTTTGTGCATGTGTTTGTTTGTCTGTAAGGAAGATAACCAGTAACAATGAACTGATCTTAACCAAACGTGATGGCGGGGCAGAAGATTGCCGGAGGACTTGGTCTTTGATGCGGATCTGTCACAGAGCGACACCCGAATCTGTTGAGTCGAAATTGTAACGAACATTTGCACTGAACATGAACACTGTGAAGATGCAATTTCTGAATTAATAATTGCATATAAAGAGGTAAACTTTTATGCAAGATTAAAACTTTGTAACGATACGAACATCAAAGGCTCGTATTTTTCATGTATTCTGTTGAAAAAAAAAAGGAAGGGAAGTAATCATTTTAGCTGGCTGTGAACTATATTTTGTTTTCACACAATAACAGACTCTAAAGAGCGATTCAAGAATCTGATCGATTTTGGGAGAAGTCTATGCCAGAGAGAGAGAGAGAGAGAGAGAGAGAGAGAGAGAAGAGAGAGAGAGAGAGAGAGAGAGAAAGAAAGATTTAGTCACCCACCCTAGTGATCGAAGGTTCGTCTTCCCAGAGCACACTGGGTTAACGAAATCAAAACAACCAGGGAGAGAAGAGGGCGGGGGTGGTAGTGATGAGGCGGGGGGAGACACAGAGAAATTGGGGCCAAAATGGTGGTTTGAGAAGAACAATAAAGATGGTTATGCAATAGACATTTGAGTACAGGGGGATTTTTTCGTTTTCAGCAGGATAGGTTATTGTTCTTAGACTAAGGCGGAGGGGCCCAAGAAGGTCAAATTGCGTGATCACTGGATACAGGGGAGGTAATGGGAAGGAAGAGTTTCACCAAGTCCAAAAAGTTGGGGTGTGGGTTGAGAAAAGGTGCAGACGAGGGAAGATGGCTAAGCACTCTACTACTTTTCACCCCTTCTTGCAGCAAGTGTCAGCGGTTTGCTGTAAGTGTTAGTGTCCATCCTGAGAAGAGAAAGCTTCCATGTAAAGTGTTAGCTGTTTGCTGCAAGTGTTGGTGTTCAGTCTGAGAAGAGGCAGCCGTCTTTTAAGTGTTAGCTGTTTGCTGCAAGTGTTGGTGCTCAGTCTGAGAAGAGGCAGCCGTCTTTAAGTGTTAGCTGTTTGCTGCAAGTGTTGGTGTTCAGTCTGAGAAGAGGCAGCCGTCTTTTAAGTGTTAGCTGTTTGCTGCAAGTGTTGGTGTTCAGTCTGAGAAGAGGCAGCCGTCTTTTAAGTGTTAGCTGTTTGCTGCAAGTGTTGGTGTTTAGTCTGAGAAGAGGCAGCCGTCTTTTAAGTGTTAGCTGTTTGCTGCAAGTGTTGGTGTTCAGTTTGAGAAGAGGCAGCCGTCATTTAAGTGTTAGCTGTTTGCTGCAAGTGTTGGTGTTCAGTCTGAGAAGAGGCAGCCGTCATTTAAGTGTTAGCTGTTTGCTGCAAGTGTTGGTGTTCAGTCTGAGAAGAGGCAGCCGTCATTTAAGTGTAAGCTGTTTGCTGCAAGTGTTGGTGTTCAGTCTGAGAAGAGGCAGCCGTCTTTTAAGTGTTAGCTGTTTGCTGCAAATGTTGGTGTTCAGTCTGAGAAGAGGCAGCCGTCTTTTAAGTGTTGGCTGTTTGCTGCAAGTGTTGGTGTTCAGTCTGAGAAGAGGCAGCCGTCTTTTCCGGTGACTGTTTTCCAAGTTCCGGGCTGCGCTGTTCGGTCCATTAACGTCATGATGAATTCTTTACAGCAGAAAATCAATCCTCACAATTGAACGGAACTCCACACTTCACCCCCCCTCCTGTCCCCCCCCCCCCCCCCCCCCCCCCCCCCCCCCTCCCGCCCCGGCCTTCTTGCCTCCCCACCCATTCCCTTCCTTCGCTTCTCCGTTTCTCTGTACACCTCCCCTAACCCACCTTCCCTCCCTCGTCTTTTCTGCTTCTTCATCCTTGTCTGGTTGCTGCAAGCTTAATGCACGTGCTGTGTTTCGGATATCACGTTGGGAACTTCATGGTCTGCATGAGCTGGGAGGGAAACGACCGGACTTTTTATTTTTTCTTTTCCAAATCTCCGGAACACGGGCTGTATTGTTCGTGTCGCCAAATGTCGGACTACCACCGTCTTGGAAAGCATTGTTTAAAGTTGTGGTTGCTTGGCAGTGACGAATGACACGGGGCAATTTGTCCCGTCTGATTGTTTTGTTCTGCTGTGTGTGTGTGTGTGTGTGTGTGTGTGTGTTCTTTAAAGAGGTACAATATCAATTCTATGCCACGGAAATGTTATTTAAAACACTGCTGATAAAATAGTCGAGATAAAATGTATGTTCATGACCCCCCCCCCCTCCCTCCCCCGCCCCCCCCCCCCCCCCCCCCCCCACCACCACCACCACCACTTCCTCCACCAGGAGTTTAGCTGATGACCGTCGTAACTTTTATCATTTGTTGTTGCTGTTGTTGTTCTGCGGCAGTTATAATAAGCTTGTATTATCACATTTCATTTCCTTCACCCCACCCCCACCCCCTCCCATCTCCACCTCATACGCCATTTTTCATTCTTTGGATAATCAATCCGTCGTTATCCATAGACGTAACGTCATTAAATCGAAGTTTATGTCCGGCGGCGTTGCCCCCATCCTCACCCCTTCCCTCCAGCCCATATCCTTTACACCTCCTCCCCCAAACCAGAAGCATTAGGAAATGAACATAAGATGTTAGACTACTTTGCCTGTGGCCTGCGAGGCTGGCACAACTGGAAACAAGATATTAAGGCCGTAATGGACACATACGTGTGGGACAGGTTACGCAATGCAGATATGTTTTTGAATGCCAGCCTTCCCTGCCCCCAACTCGGCCCTCTATCCCCATCCCTTTCGCCACCAACATAACTCCTTTCCACACCTCACACACACATTTACACACATATGTGCGCGCGCGTATGCGCGCACTACACTACACTACACTACACTACACTACACTACACTACACTACACTACACTACACACACACACACACACACACACACACACACACACACACACACGCGCGCGCGCGCGCGCGCGCGCCGCGCGGTAGGAGGGAGGGAGGGGGGGCGTATAGAATGAGCGAGAAAGGGTGAGGAAAAATAGGATGAGGTGGGTGTGGAATGGGGTGAGAGAGACACAGAGACAGGGAGAGGAAGGAGGATACACACGGGCGCGCGCGCGCGCGCACACACACACACACACACACACACACACACACACACACACACACACACAAGTATACACACACACACGCACACGCACACGCATGCACGCACGCACGCATGCATGCACCATACACACACGCATGCACGCACATACGCACGCACGCACGCACGCACGCACGCACGCACGCACGCACACACACAACACACACACACACACACACACACACACACACACACACACACACACAGAAACCTGACCTTCCGTTTACAACAAACTGCTAAAAGCCATGACGGTGGACGAGCCGGATAGCACTATACCAGTCTGCGGTGTAGAAAATAGATTTTCCAAATTAAGGCCATGGTCACGTATTCAGATGGCCTCCAAAAGGCTCATCGATTACGTATGCGTATACGTGCGCGAGTGCACATTCATGCGCGCGCACGCACGCACGCACTCACGCACGCGCGCGCGCGCGCGCGCGCGCACACACACACACACACACACACACACACACACACACACACACACACACACATACCCCTCTCCTTATCATCTTGTTTCTCCTCCTTCCCTCTATCGCCCACTCCTTCCTTCTTCTTCCCTCTTCCTTCTTCTTCCCTCTTCCATATCAATGCCAGTGACCTTAATAGTAAGTTGATTAGATGAAACCAAGAACTGGCGTGATATACAACCTTCCAGCAGGATGAACACACGAGTGTGGGTGTGTACTTTCTAGTTTCCCAGGTACAGTCATGCAAATTGTCCTATCAAAATCAACTTTAAAGACATCCCTCACCCCTATGCACACCAACCACCACGCAGGCGTGTCGTGATCATCTTGGGGTAGCCAGTCCTAAACGAGGCGAAGATGCTCAGAAGCCTCGTTCGGGGAAGCTGAGGCCAGCACTTAGCTATCTTTGGTTCAGTGATGTAATTCGCCCAGTCAAAACGCATTCTTTCCGTTTAGGCAGTAGGTGTTATAAGAACATAACGTACGTGCCTGCCTTTGTGCTTTGTTTGTTTGTTTGTTTTAACCACAGATATGTGTTATTTAAAGCCATCCCCGTACTTCCGCCTCCTATGTCCAGCGGGCATGTTTGGGAAATTGTTAACATTTCCATGAAATTAGGGAGTCAGGTGGAGTGAGGAGGAAGAAAGGGTTAGAATAGCTGTACGCGAAAGTCTTGTGTGGAAATTTACGATTTTCATAATACATTATCGCCGCGACCAGTTTCTCGATGAGAGATCCGAGGAGAGTGTTTCGCCGTCCAAACCGTTGTCATGCAGTCTCAGACTAGAATGAAACTCCATACCATCATCTTTATTATCCTCATCCTCACTGACCATCATCAACTTTTGTTGTTGTTGTTGTTGTTGTTGTTGTTGTTGTTGCTGTAAACCGCGACCTATTATAAGAAATCTGTGTATGATTTATTCACCTGTCAGAATCTTCCCTCCTCCTTCCCCCTCCCCTACACTTAACTGTTGCTGGGGACAGCTTTCTTGCTGCCAGGGGTTCTTTCACGAACCATAATGCATGCTGCACACGGTCTGTCGGCCCGTTCGCTGTCTCATCCCGGAAAGTCTGAGCACCCAGACCATCTGTTTAGGTCTGAGGGAAAGTGGAAGGGAGAAGTGAAGAGAGGGTAGAAGGCGGGGTGGGAAGGGGGCAGGGAGACCGAGGACGAGTACCTCTTCCGAGACTTGATGAACCCATTTTGTTTCTTCCTTGGCGAGTGCGTTCTTCACCAGGTGGCCGTTCTTTCCTTTACTGAAGGAGAAGAGAAGATCATTTCACTAACCCAATGCTGCAAGCTCAGTATATCAACGAAAGCTTTGGACAATTAGAACTAGGTCTGGTTTAGAATTAAGTTAAGTTACGGTGTGTGTAGTGGTTAGATCTGGTTATGGTCAAGGTTATGGTCGTGCATTCCAGAGTTCCGGCTTCTGCCCGGTTTCCTTACCAAAGTTTTCATCTCTGATGCTCCACCACGCCCCCTCACCGCTAAGCCAACTTTCCGCTCTGGCATCTTTTCTTAAGAAATCTGCACTCGCAGGTGGCTGCTGGCTGAGAGAAGATTCGAAGACCGACTGCACTGACTGTTTACACCAACACACACACACACACACACACACACACACACACACCACACACACACACACACACACACACACACACACACATTTGCCCTCCCAGTCATTCACTTTCAGGTCCCGCATCTGTCCAGTGTTCCCCTACACAATCGGTCATGTGGCGCTAAAAATAATGGTCAGTGTTTGCTTACGCAATCGAGTCTGACAGGGACAGCGTCAGTCAATCTCATTTGCGCCAGCGAGCATTGATCACTGGGTTTTCCTGAGCCTGAAACCCAAATGGCCGTTTTCCTGCTCTGTTCCGGTTGTTTCCGTTGGACTGAATTCTCTGCCATGGGTATTTTTCGGTCAGTCTGTATATTCCACATCGCCTCACCTGATCTAATTGCACCTAATCTGATTGCGTGTGTGTGCGTACGCATAGATTTCTGTTCACAAACACAGTTCACGCACAAACCCCCTCCAGTCTTCGCCACCCTCCCACCACTTCCAATACTCACACACATTCTCCCGAGTGAATGTCAGAGGCTCTCAGTGTAGATTGTATCTCCGCTTTCTGGGAGGTCTGACGAATTGGATGTTCGTATTTTCCAGTTTTCTGTCACCATCTTTGACTTTGCCCGCTTTTTCTTTGTGTACTTTTTTTTTTTCTTAATGGGCATCAGTTGTCGGATCAGTGGAGCACATACGACGGTGATTTCTTCTTTTCTTCTTTTTTTTTCTTTTCTTTTTTTCTTTTCCTAAGGCCGAAATCCACCTCTGCATTTTTTTGGCGCTTCATACTGTCCTCTTCATCTGCAAAAAAAAAGGGGGGAAAAAAAGCGGAAAAAAACAATTTCCACTACTAACTTTTTTGAGTAAGCTGTCTTTTTTATGACCACTGTCTTTTTCCTCTTCCACTTTTTTTGTTTTTGATTTTGTTTGTAAAACGATCACTCACACACCATGCATAATCTGTCTGTTCTCTTACATATTTTTGCTGATTTTAGTGTTTCGGCGTTTGATGTGTGGTGTACTGACACTCCCACTCTCATAATGTGCTGCTTATTATACAAAGAGAACAAAAATGAATAAAACAAAAGACTGTTAATTACTTCCTCTTCTTTCAGTTTTTCCCCCAAGTCGTTTTCGCACATATCACCTGACATTTTTTCTCTTTTTCTGTTTTTGTTTCTGCGTTTTAATCTTTCTTTACCGTCATTTACTTATTTGTGTCTTCGTGACCCACTCACTTGTCCCACTCTATTCTAGAAAGTACATAGCCTACACAATTTTCTGTACTTGTTACGATTTTTAACGTACTGGAATTTTTTTTAAAATCGTAATCTGACAAAGCAGTGAAAATGTAGACACCGTAACTGCCGTTGTTTACTGACACTGTTATACTCATTGTTGTTGTTTACTTTATTTCTTAATCTCTCTCTCTCTCTCTCTCTCTCTCTCTCTCTCTCTCTCTCTCTCTCTCTCTCTCTCTCTCTCTCTGCCACCACCTCCTCACCTGTTTCTCTCTCTCCCTCTCTCGACTGTTCGTATATTGCTCTCTCTCTCTCTCTCTCTCTCTCTCTCTCTCTCTCTCTCTCTCTCTCTCTCTCTCTCTGTATGTCTTGCTGTGTATTTGTCTTTCTACCCACAGCCCTTCTCTTCCCTACTCTTTCTTCCTCTCCCTTCTTCCTTTTTCTCTCGCCTCAGTCTCGTCCTACATATTTTTCTCAATGAAGTCTCAATCTACACCCCCCTCTCCCCTCCCCCTTCCCACTCCCTCTATTTCCATGGCCACTCCCTTTCTCATCTATTCTACTCCCCCCCCCCCCCCCACCTCCCCTCTTACCATTCTCCCCTTCCCACTCCCACGCTCAGGCTCTGACTTTACACGCTGCTATTGTTTAGCACCCGTTGCGCGGTGACAAGCGGTAAATCCGATGCAGCAGAACAATGGGGTTTTGTTGTTCAGACCTGCTGTAGTGGACCAGGGCAGCGTGCGCGATTAGGAACGGCGTGTGGCAATGGAGCGGCAGACCATTAGGACACAGTCACAGCGAGAATGGGACAATCCTGGTCTTCAAACCCTGAGGGAAACCCGTTGTGGTTGCACTATTTATCTGCCTGCCTCTGTGATTGCTGGTCGACCTTCTTTTTTTTCTTTTTTTTTCTCGTTTAATGAGGGTTAATAGTCTGTGTCCACGAATCCGTCGTCTCTCTTTTTGTTTGGGACTGTCAGTGTGTTGAAGCGCTTGTGTGTGTGTGTGTGTGTGTGTGTGTGTGTGTGGTGTGTGTGTGCGTGCGTGCGTGCGTGCGTGCGTGCGTGCGTGCGTGCGTGCGTGTGTGTGTGAGAGAGAGAGAGAGAGAGAGAGAGAGAGAGAGAGAGAGAGAGAGAGAGAGCTGCTATAGGAGTGCCAACCATTTTGCCCAACAGGTAACAGAACTGAGTAAAAGATAATCTAAAAAGCATTTAAACACATGAAAAAAGAAACACTGAAAAACCACATGGGCAAGTAGACAGTGCGGAATTGACAGCTAGTGGCCACTCTGGACTGTGTGCACAATGTCACTACCTAATGGCCGGATCACCACAGAAAGAGCTAGCACGTTATAAACAGTTACTACAGGAAAGTGTAAAAGAGCCCCGAGAATGAAGATGGGAGAATGTGCCCCCCCCCAAAAAAAAAAAAAAAAAAAACAACAACAACAAAAAACAACAACAACAACAACAACAAGAAGCAAGCAAACACATGGCAAGCGACTGTAAAGACAGGCAAAATGAAACCAAAAGGACGGTGAGTAGAGAGGTGACCGTTGTTTCGGTCAAATAAATCTTGGATCCGCCCTTTATAGCCAACTTAATAATCTACCGAAAGTTTGGTACAGACCGAAGGAGTTACTTTACCGTGTGCATTTTAAAAATAGCACACACACACACACACACACACACACACACACACATATATATTATATATATATATAGAGAGAGAGAGAGAGAGAGAGAGAGAGAGAGACCTTACCTGCTGGCACTCAGGGAGGAGGCCATTTGCTGATGAAGTTAAATAAAGCCGAAAATTTCAGCTATTACCACAATAGCTTGTTGTTCTTGGTTTTTTTTTTTCTTTTTTCTTTTGGATATATATGACGTTTGTATCACCATCATATTTTAAAAATAATTTACGAAAAACTATTACTTCATAGATGGTCGTGAATTTGCGACAGTGACTTAACAGTTTCTTATTTAGTTGAGAGGGTATGCAATGACCGTATCCAAAATAGAAACAGACGATGGATCTACTTCGGCCCTCATAGGCAGGTCACACGGAACGGAGTTACTTCCCGTGTACTTTTTAATCTTGCTGCTGAACAATCCCGGAGCTGTCTTTCAATCCGGATGTGCCCCATGGATCCGCTTCTGAATTTGATTTAATATGTTCGTTCCTTGACCACATCCTATTTTCTGACGAGGGTTCAGCAGTTTTAGCTGAATCGCGCCAACAAACCGACAAATCTGCAAACGCAACTGAAAACATAACTGCCGCAGCAGAGGTAAAGTGTCAGAGACTGACAGGAAGAACGAGAAGTTTATAGCACAGAGCTTAGAGGAGGCGGGAGCTCAGTTTGCACTGCAACAACACCAGACTTCCGTATGCCAGCAGGGGAAGAGAGTGAGTGAGAGAGTTAACGAATAGATTAATGAACAGATGAACAAAGAAATGAAACACCGAGTGATACACATGGCACATTTTTTTTCTGTTTTCAGTTGAAAACGTGTTTGATGACATGCTGGATGATTGTGCCTTCTTCTCTATCCATCCAGAGGTAAGTCAGGGTTGTTTGTGTGGGGGTTGTTCAATGGCTGTTCACCAATACCTGTTTGTTTATCTTGTCTTATCTGTCAACAGTCCTGCCCCCTTTGGCCTCCCTTTGGCTGCCTTTGTAAAAGTTTGTGTGCCTGTTTACCTGGATGTTTATCAGTCAGTGATTCTGTCTGCATGTGTTGCCTCTGTAAAAGTGTGCCTGTTTATCTGTATGTCAATATGTTAGTGATCCCCTCTACCTTGGTTGCCACTGTAAACGTTTGTCAGTCTATCTTGGCTGCCTCTGTATACGTTTGTCTGTTTATCTGAAGGTCTGTCCGTCAGTGATCCTGTCTCCCTTGGCTGCCGCTATAGTGTCTGTCGTCGAGTTGCCCTCTCATTATTCATTGATCGGTTCCGTATGCCCCTTCGTCTCTCTGCCTTTGTGTGTGTGTGTGTGTGTGTGTGTGTGTGTGTGTGTGTGTGTGTGTGTGTGTGAGAGTGAGTGAGTGAGTGAGTGAGAGAGTGAGTGAGTGTAAATCTGTCTGCCTGTGTGCTTGTCTATGTCTGTCAATCTCTCTCTCTCTCTCTCTCTCTCTCTCTCTCTCTCTCTCTCTCTCTCTTTCTCTCTAGCACGCACGCTATTTCCCTCCCACCATTCTCTCTCTCCTTGCTCATTCATTTTTTTTGGTTTTGCCCCCCCCCCCCCCCCCCCTTTCTTTTCTTTTTCTCTATCAGTCTTACACACACACACACACACACACACACACACACACACACACACACACACACACACGTGCGCGCGTGCACACACATACACACATTCTCTTTTTCTCCGCTACTCCAAATTTTAGCTCCATTCGTCACTCCCAGACATGAAGAACGCTGGTATTGCTTCACATCGATTCTTTGAATCCAACTTACTTAAAACAGTACAGCAAAGCTGGTATTGCTTCACATCGATTCTTTGAATCCAACTTACTTAAAACAGTACAGCAAAGC
The DNA here is from genome assembly GCA_018398815.1 of Conus ventricosus. Taxonomy (NCBI): domain Eukaryota; kingdom Metazoa; phylum Mollusca; class Gastropoda; order Neogastropoda; family Conidae; genus Conus; species Conus ventricosus. The sequence continues at coordinate 73,887,594 of CM031601.1, read as the reverse complement.
TGGTATTGCTTCACATCGATTCTTTGAATCCAACTTACTTAAAACAGTACAGCAAAGCTGGTATTGCTTCACATCGATTCTTTGAATCCAACTTACTTAAAACAGTACAGCAAAGCTGGTATTGCTTCACATCGATTCTTTGAATCCAACTTACTTAAAACAGTACAGCAAAGCTGGTATTGCTTCACATCGATTCTTTGAATCCAACTTACTTAAAACAGTACAGCAAAGCTGGTATTGCTTCACATCGATTCTTTGAATCCAACTTACTTAAAACAGTACAGCAAAGCTGGTATTGCTTCACATCGATTCTTTGAATCCAACTTACTTAAAAACAGTACAGCAAAGCTGGTATTGCTTCACATCGATTCTTTGAATCCAACTTACGTAAAACAGTACAGCAAAGCGTAACAGACAGAAAGGAAAGAAGGACAGTATGAGGCAAAAGATGGGGGGGGGGGGGGGGGGGGGGGGGGGGGGGGGGGGGGGGAACAGGGAGAGAAACTCTGGAGGCTGGGGACACAGTCTAGAGAAGGAAAAGGAGAGGAGAGTGGAGAAAAAAAAAAGGGGGGGGGGGGGGCGAGGGGGGGGGGGGGGGAGGGGGGGCAAGAGGAGAAGTGGGGCTGGGAGAATTAATCCTGCCTCCCAGCCCAAAGGGAAATAACGGTCACGCGAATGTGACCTGCCCACCAAAGCGTGAAATATTGATGACCTCGCTAAGCCTCGAGAACGTTTCTGGCCTGCGGCAAAAAGAAAGAGGGAGGAAGCGGCAACGATCCGGCAGCATCTTGAACGGTTCCCGTTAAGATCAGATGCTGACGTAGGCTTGAGGCGGGCAGGTTAGAGGTTGGGTGGAAAAGGGGGATAGGGAGGGGGTGTGGTGGCGAGGAAGAAGTGAAAGAGACAAGGGATGGAAGACACCGGGGAAGACGAGAGCTGAGTGAACAGCATTGATGCTTTTTTAACCTTATTGGTGCACGAATTGGGATCTTCTCTCTCTCTCTCTTTTCTCTCTCTCTCTCTCTCTCTCTGTCTCTGTCTCTCTCTCTCTCTCTTTCTCTCTCTCTCTCTCGATCTGTGTGTGTGTGGTGTGTGTTGTGTGTGTGTGTGTGTGTGTGTGTGTGTGTTCACTGTCTGTCAGTAAATTACTCTCTCTCTCTCTCTCTCTCTCTCTCTCTCTCTCCTCTCTCTCTCTCTCTCTCTCTCCTTTGTTTGTATGCCTGCGTGCCTGCTTGTTTGTCTGTTTGTCTGTTTGTTAGTGTCTGTTTGGGGAGCGAAGTCAGGGAGATAACTGTGATGTGTTCATGAGTTCATCAGTACCCGTTTCTTTGTGTGTCAGGCTGATCGATCTGCTGGCACTAAAGTCTTCGTTTACAGAGTCTGCGCACTTTGTCTCTTTTTTGTTCCGTCTGTCGGTCTGTCCAGCTCTCGCTCTCTCTCTCTCTCTCTCTCTCTCTCTCTCTCTCTCTCTCTCTCTCTCTCTCTCTCTCTCCTCTCTCCGCTCCTCTCTCTCTCTCTCTCTCTCTCTCTCTCTCTCTCTCTCTCTTTGTCATGTCTGTGTCTGTCTGTCTCTCTATCTCTCTCTCTGTGTCTCTCTCTGTCTCTGTCTGTCTGTCTGTCTCTCTGTCTTTGTCATGTCTGTCTGTCTCTCTCTGTCTGTCTCTGTCTGTCTGTCTGTCTCTCTCTCTCTCTCTCTCCTCTCTCTCTCTCTCTCTCCTCTCTCTCTCTCTCTCTCTCTCTCTCTGTACGTATGTGTGTGCACGCGTGCGTGTGTGTACTTGCATGTCATTGTGGGCAGGATTGAGATCCGTGCGAGTCTCTTTAGCAGAGGCCCGACTTCGGTACTGGTTTATTGATCACTGAGGACAGTCAAGGAAAAGAAGGAAAGAGAAGAGAAGAGGAGGGAAGGGAATACAGGCAGAAGACAACAGGAGGATGTGGGCGAGTGGGTATTCAGTCATAAATAGTGCTTTTCTTTGAGGAAAAAAAAGAAGAAAGATAAGAAGAACAAGAAGAAGATTACGAGTAGGGCGGGAATGGGAGCGTCGCTGGAAGCATTGTTATCTTCCAGAGTGCGTTTGCTCATGCATTGTCAGGACACTGATATGATTGTTCCACGCCTTTGATATACTGCAGACAAGAACAACAATGTCAGTTGTGCGCTTTACTTCATTTGCTCCGGGAAATCTTCCGAAAAAAAGTTGTCGGTGTGAATAAATACAACAATGAAATTTGAAAAGAAATATGATCAGAATTTTCGATTTGGCGTATTGTTTTCGAACAGTTGTGTTGTTATTTGGATCGAATGGAACAAAGCGGAAGTACAGAGTTCGAATATATTGAGATCAAACAATCGATAAAGTGTGATAAACAATTGGTATGATTTGATTGAACCGTCTCTCCCCCGTTCTGTCTTTGCATACTACCACATATCGTTCCATATCACAGTATCTTTGTCTTCTCTCCCTCCATCTCTCGAAAATACTGACCTCTTCCTCCACGTGCACTCACCCTAAACCTCTGGGCAGGGGGTAAGGATGGGGTCACAACGACCTAGACTCTCTTCCCCTCTCCTCTTCCTCTCGCTCCTTCTCCATCCCCATCAATTTCACCCAGGTCTGTCACATCTCCCTCGCATCATCAAGTTTTAATGTTGTAACAGACTTTAGAAGGGATGACAGTAGTGTGCTTGCCGCAGTGTGCGTTTCCCCTCTCTCATTCCCACTCCCTTTCCCCTCACTTTCTTTCTTTATCCCTTGCCCTCGTCCTGTCCTCTCTCTGCCTCTTTCTCCCCTTCTCTCTCTCTCTCTCTCTCTCCTCTCTCTCTCTCTCTCTCTCTCTCTCTCTCTGTGTGTTCTGCTTTTTCCTCCCTCCCTTCCTCCCTCCCCCCCCCCCCTCTCTCTCTGTTCGATTGTTCTCTCTCTCTCTCTCTCTCTCTCTCTCTCTCTCTCTCTCTCTCTCTTGTCTCTGTCTCTCTCTCCCTCCCTCCCTCACTCTCTCCCTCCCTCGTTCCCTCCCTCACTCCCTGTCTCACTTGTGTATGTCTGCGTGTGTGTTCTCTGGGCCACGAACGGTACTCTTTACTGGCGACTGGGAAATACTTTCTGTGCTCTGTATGTTCATTCTGTTCCAAAACAGACACCGTGGTGTATCATCAAACCTACGGGACCCTTCCCCAGCCCCTCTTCTTCTTCTTCTTTTTTTTAAAATTCAAAACTGACCTCCTGGGATCGCACTATCCAGAACGAAGCACGCTAAATATTAACCAGGTGAGACTGATGTCATTCGACTTCCAAGCAAGGCGCATTTCGGGATCGAGAAGGTATTGAAGCTTATCTATCATTTGCAGTCAGTGTTTCAGTTCGTACAGGTCTACTGACAGGCGTCGTTCATGGGAACCAAGTAATTACCTCAGCCAGTAAAATGGAGTTGCCTTGGCGGGGTCTGCCCCCATGAGGATGCCGGGGGCCTCTTGAGTATGAATCGTATCCTCACCTTCTTAAAGGCGCGAGCTAGGAAAGTCCTTTTTTTCTGTCACTCTTTATGAATTGTTGTCTGTAGGTTTTCTGTCTCTTCGCGGCCAGTTCAGCTAATTTTATGCCGCAAAGTCTTTATGCCTTTTGGTTGGTTGGTTTGTTCTACGACAAGTTTATAGCACGCTAGCTAGCTACTGTGTTCTGATCTGCCGACAAGGTCGTAAAATTTAAAAAAAAAAAAAAAAAAAAAAAAAACCTTGCACGGGCGCTAGCTGTCCTTTCCGTGGTGCATTAGCTGGTTGGGATTTTTTTCTTTTTAATGTAAATGGCTCGGAAATGTCTGTGATTGATTTTTGACCGTTTAATAAGTCAGATGTAATCCCCGACACACGCACAACGGTTTCGTCATTTTGGCCGTCGCGATGTGAACAATGAAACTATGGTGTCATGAATAGTTGTATTAGAATGTGCTGTTGGCGATCTTTTTTAATTCATGACAGAAATCTGGGAACTCTCGTCCGACATGCACTACATGCGTTCGGCTGGCCCGTAAAGACAACAAAGTGATATTGACTGCTCCCTGTGGGTTGCCATTGCCAAGGCCGTGATGGGAAGGGCCTGGGTGTGGCTGTATATGGTGGAACCGAAGTGATCGACGTTGGAGTTGTGCCACAGAGAGAGCAAGGAATACTTGAATAAATGCATACATAAATACAACACGATGAAATGAAGTAACAAGAAAGAAAAGTCAATGGCGAGAAAGGGGATATTGATAGATTTCTGAACTGAATAGGAGACAAAATGGTGTGGCGCTCCATTAGTTCATCAGTGTGTCTCGTTTTCTCAGAGTACCAGGAAGAACACGGTTCTAAATGACTGCTCAGTTGAAACAGCGCGTTGTGCATCTCATGTCGAGTCTGGTTAGCCTAGTTGATGAAGGATCCATCTCTTTGTCCGGGGATCCTGATATTGAATACCAGTTCAAGAGAGATTTTGTCTGCGGATACATCTGCATAAATTCCAACTCTTTCCAAGTTCTTTGGATGACACATTACATTGAGGCGCCCGTGTTGTGAACGAACGCATCTTGAATAGGAAGGAAAGAAAAAAAACAAAAAAGAAATATTTGCACGCTCACTAAATCCCATTCCATCCATAATAGAATAGTGGGATGGATGACGCAACCCTCCATGCCCCCCTCCTGCCTTTACCCGCCCTCCCCCCCCCCCCCCCGTCTCTCTTTCTCTCTCTCTCTCCCCTCTCTCTCTCTCTCTCTCTCTCTCTCTCCATACACACGCGCGCGCGCGCGCGCGCACGCACGCACGCATTCACGCACGCGCGCACGCACACACACACACACACACACACACACACACACACCCCACCTGGCCAAAGACAGAGCAATCAAAAAGAAGAGAGAGAGAGAGAGAGAGAGAGAGAGAGAGAGAGAGAGAGAGAATCACATACACGCACACTGGTACTGGTGTCTTCAAAGATATCTAATGTAGCTATCCTGATGATCCTGACTCTTTATTTCAACTCTTCCAGTAATGAGGTAGATTAGCCCCGTACTTTACAAGCAAAAATAGATGAAGAATTAAAACGCCCATCGCATCTCAGTTTATGCAAGATCACCTAAAAAAAAAAAAAAAAATCTCCGTTTACTTCAATTTTAGTGCTATCAGCATGACTGCACTTAAGCGTTTCTTCATTGCGCACATACTAAGGCCATCAACACTGTGGGTTTTTTTTTTTTTTTTTTTTTTTTTTACCGAGCCTGGCCGGCCGAACAGTTCTGTGTACATTTACTTTTTCCAGGTAATGCCGCGCCGCACCATGGCCCGGAAAAAAATTACATGAGCCAAAGACGGGTCAAACGAGGCCACAGCCCTTTCCCGCGTGTCAGCTAGGGTAAAAACAAATCAGCAAAAACCAAAGAGATAAATGGATAAACAAATAAATAGATAAAGAAAGAAATATTGATAGATAGATGGCAGGAAGAACAGCCGCGAGTTCCTGGACAAAGGACTAAACAAATGCCCATAATGTGAGTGTGAGCAGATGAGGTCATTCAGGAAAAGCTGGACCCCTGGACTCGAAACATTTTCATACTTCACATTGGAGAGATCCTTTTGGATGAGCTTGGCATAGAAAGAAAGATCAAGTGAGTGCCGTGAAAAAATGCACCCACGTGCTTTGGGTGAACCACATGTAGCTGACAAGATGACGCCAAGGCTGTCACTTTTATAGAAAAGTTCACGGCATCGGTGACCAAAGACGCTGTAATCTGCGCCGCGGCCAGTGTACCAGCCATGCTCCTACTCCGACAACCACTATGCGTTTACTTCTGGAAGCTGGAAGCTAACATGTTGCATTCCAGAAAGATATGGGGTCATGCCCACAGTCGCCTGGTTCCAGCTATTGCAGTGTAAACGCGAATCAGCAAGCCAGCCATGCCGTCCTATGCCGTGCCGGGCTGGCTCCGAGCGAGATGTAAACGCGACCATGTCACATATGGAGTACGTT
>CM031601.1:73809092-73869092 GCA_018398815.1 Conus ventricosus | reverse complement strand
TGTTCATGCATTCATGTTTACATTCTTTTCCATGTTTATGTCATGTTCTTCATGTTCGCTCTTCATTTGTTTTGTTTTTCTGTGTGTGCATGTATTGGCTGGCTGGTCAGCGCTTTTTTCCCGTCTTTTGTTAACCTATAATGGATGTGTGTGTGTGTGTGTGTGTGTGTGTGTGTGTGTGTGTGTGTGTGTGTGTGTGCGTGCGTGCGTGCGTGCGTGCGTGCGTGCGTGTGTGTGCACAGATTTGAAGCTGCTTCAGGACTTGTCAGAACAGTCTGACGACATGGACGACCACTTGCTCAACTTGCAGACCAACCACATAGCGCTCCTCAGACAAGCCCTTAAATGTTAGTTGTGTCGTCACAAACGACATCTTTTCTGTAAATACCCCTTCAGTTTTTAGTTGCTTCATCAAAATGTTTATGTTTGTTCTTTTCAGACGGGTGCTCAGTTGTTAGTGGTAGAAAATAATGGTACTTCGGCTGTTCGTGTGAGACGGGCCCTAAAATGTTAGTACTGCCACAACATTAGAATGTTTTGTTCCTTCGATGCGGACCCTCTAATGTTAGTAGCATCAGCGCAGTGAAACAGACCTACAAATGGTAATGTTGTCAAAATGCACTGTACTTTTGAGACAGGGCCTCAGATGTCAGTAGTGTCATCCATGTTGCAACATTGTTCTTCGGGGCATGATCAGTAACATGAGGGGAGGGGTTTTCCAAAGGGATTGGGGCCTTGCACGCTTTTGAATTTTGAAAGAGAGAGAGAAAGACAAAGAGAGAGTGTGCGTGCGTGCCTGTGTGTGTGTGTGTGTGTGTGTGTGTGTGTGCTTTTCTCTCACAAAAGCTTGTGTGGGAATGGAGGGTGGGGTGTTGGGAGGAGGTAAAGCTGTTCTCTCCCAACGGACTATTCAGCATCTTTTTTTTCCCCCATTTTCGACCGATATCACACAAACAGTTCGGCGGGTGGCATTTCTGCTGGGCGAGAGGGGAGGAGGTAAGGGTGAAGGGGTGGGGGAGTGTCCAAAAGTCTCTGCTGTTGAGACAGAACCTCTGGTTTTCTGAAACCGCAGTTCATGTTGTTTCTAACGCCGCCGATCGCTGTGGTCGTCGAAATCGATTCCTTCTCTGAAACGGGCCCACGCTTGTTAAGTGGTATTATCGCAGTAATCATGTTCGTTGGACGTTGGTTTTTGTCAGACCCCCCCCCCCCCCCCCCCTCCCTCCCCCTTCCCCCTTCAAGGTGAGTAGTATCATTACATTAATAATGCTCTGTTTTGCCTTCTCAGGGCAGCTCAGAATTCGTAAGGCTACGACAATACATGCTGGTTTTTCTTTTCTTGTATGACTCTGTTGTTATTAGTATCACCACGGTAGGTTTTTTTTTTCTCTTCTTTTTAAGATAGATCCTCTCAAATGTTCATAACTTCACTGCAGTGTCTATGTTTGTGCGGTTTTCAGACAGGTTCTCAAGAATGAGAAGTCTCGCCTCACTGCAGAGACAAGCTTGGCCTCATTCTGTCTCCAGTGCTGTCCACTATAGCCTATTCCATCGTTAGACTACTCCTGCTGCCGCTGGCACTGTGTGATTACTGCAGCTGCTAGTACCACTACTGCTATTACTGTTGCTTCTGTAGCTGCTACTGCTGCTGCTACTACTACTACTGTAACTACCGTTTCTACTACTACTACTACTACTACTGCTACTACTACTGCAGTTGCTGCCACTGTTGCCACCACTATTACAGCTACTACGACTACTGCGGTTACTGCTGCTGCTACTTCTACTACTACTACTGCTGCTGCTGCTGCTGCTGCTGCTATTACCATTTATACTAACGCTACAGCTGTTACTGCTGCTTCTCTTGCTGATACTGCCGCTACTACTACGACCATTAATGCTATTACTGCTGCTACTGCTGTTACTACTACTGCTACCGCTACTGCTGCTGATTCTACAACAACTACTACTACTGCTGCTGCTGCTGCTACTACTACTACAACTACTACTCACGCTAACAGCTGTCTTCCACCTTGATGCTGTGAGCAGTGTCCCGGATCCAGGTGTGACCTACCTGACGCGGTCGATGCACAACCAGGAGAACGACTCGGTGGTGCAGCGAGCCATCGAGTACGTCAACATGGTGCAGATGCCCAAGAAGCTCAGGCCCTGGGGGGTTATCCCCCCTGTGCTGCCCTTCTCCTCTGAGGAGATTGACGAACAAGTGGCCATCCAGGGCAAGCACGTCTTCTTCAAGCCCTCCGAACTCATGAACGGCTGCTTTCTCGTCTGCATCGCCCGGGAGGTGGGGGACATGTCGGGGAGGGGGGGGGGGGGGGGGGGGGGGGGGGGGAGGGAGGACAAAGATAGGACAGACAAAGAGGGTCGGTTCTGTTGAAGGGAGATGTTTGCATGCAGAAAGTGCGTGCGTGCGTGTGTGTGTGTGTGTGTGTGTGTGTGTGTGTGTGTGCGCGCGCGCATGTGTGTGTGTGTGTGTGTGTGTGTAAGAGAGAGAGACAGAGAGTGAGGAAGTGAGTGTGCGCGCGTGCTCGCATGTATGCGTTGATGCACGCATTCAGTAATGGGTATTTTGAGGATAGGGGCTTTTCGTAATTATACTTGATCATAACGTGTGACTGCCAGCACGATGCGTGCGCATGGGTGTGTATGTGTGTGTGTGTGTTTGTGTGTGTGTTTGTGTACAGTGCAGTATACAGTTTACAGTAAATATTTTTAGGATGTGGAGGGTTTCATAATTATGTTTGTCTATGTGTGTACACTTGAATGCGTGCGTGCGCGCGCGCGCGCGCGCGCGTGTGTGTGTGCGTGTGTGTGTGTGTGTGTGTGTGTGTGTGTGTGTGTGTGTGTGTGTGGAGAACGAAGTTTTGAGTTGCTGACGTCTGATCAAATTGCTCAGCCATGTCCTTCATCTTGATTGATTTCATTCCAGTTGGGAACACCACTGTTCCATTGTTTGGGATTAGCAAGCTGTCGTTTATGTTTCTTTATACAAATAGTGATTCCCTCCCCCCCCCCCCCCCCCCCCCCCCCCAGTAGAAACGCATGCCAAGAAGAAGAAAAAACAATAGAAAAGCATAACGATTGGCCAGCCGAACTCATGCTCTCATTCACCCTGTCATTTCCGTCCCACCAGAAATTTATGTCCTCTGTCACCTTTTCTTTTTTACACAGCCAGAAGACCCTGCAGAAATAGCCAAGGCCAGAGGCCTGACAGCCAAAACCTCCAAGGGCAAGCTGAAATCCAACGGGTCCTCATCAGAATCCTCGGAAGGAGCGCCGAGGACCAGGAAGAAGTCCTCGTTGAAGAAAGGCAAAGCCTCCACCTCCAAGGTCAGTACCCACAGCAACGGCAGCACCAACGGCCGTCCCGTCACCTCCAGATCCTCCAGGCTCACCAGTGCTAGGGTCCCAGAGTATGCGAAAGTGGTCAAACACCCCGCTCCGTTCAGGTGATGCTAAGGGGTTTGGGGCTTAAACTCTCAGGGAGGTGTTGAAAAGGTCAGGAATCTCTGTGTGGATTCCCTGCTCAGGCCAGCTATTTTCTGTGAGCTGGAGCCATGGCACCTTGTGGTGCTTCTGGCGTTTCGTGTCAAAAAGAAGTGGGTCAGTGTCGTCAGAAGAATGGAACTAGTAAGGCAATCTGAGAAGAGTAGCTCTGCGGACTGAAAGTATTCACAGCAATAGGGAGTTGGCAGCTCGCTGCCTGCTTCCACCTGTTGTCTCTCTCTTACTCGCTGTATGTCTGTCTCATGCTCACCCTTTGACTGTGCATGTGCGCGCATAACTTTGTGTGTGCAAATGAAAGTGTATTTTCTTCACTGACTCGCATGTGCAAAGTAAGTCAGTCTATGTAATCATCTGAATTGTGTGTGTGTGTGTGTGTGTGTGTGTGTGTGTGTGTGTGTGTGTGCGCGCGTGGCTAGTGTAAACTTGTCCATTGTCTCAGCACCAGCTAGTGCTAGCCAAACTCATGTGGCATTGCGGTAAGCATTGTACAGGCTTTTCAGGCCATCCCCAGTTTGAGGGTGTTAAGGAATGGCAGAAGCCACCGATCTGTGCTTCACGTTTTCAGCAATATTATCGGTATAAAGTGGACTTTTTCTGTAGAAAAAAAAGTGATGAAATTTTTCGTTTTGTATGTTGATAAAAGATAATAATGTTGAACGATAGTACATGCAACTATAGTAACAAATATTAATTTCTATTCTGTCAAGATGAGACCGCTTCGTGCAGTTTTAGAGGTGCAGGTACAAACAAATATATCATTAAATACAGATAAAAGATAGAGCACTTGCAAATTTATTATGCCTCTTTTGAGGTTATCATGACAGTGATTCAAGCAAGTGAGGTCCCATTAGAGGAGCAAATGAAATAGTCTGTCTCGTCTCAACCAACTATGGGATGGCCTTGTTTACATAAAGTAAACATGAAATTTTCATTGTTATCAAAGTGATCAAAAGTAGTAGTTTGTCTTCGGGAAAATCAGAAATGTATGGATCAGTCACTTTGTACATTTCTGATTTGGAGTACATAAGCGACTTGTTGGTTGAGGAGAAGGGAACTGAGCTCAAAATGGTTGGTTGAAGGACTGTGGGATGAACTTTGACTCACAGGATGATCGTGCAGGTCTCTGCTGCACAATAACCAGACAGAAGATAGTAAGTTAATCAAGGTCAGGACACAGAGATTGATGATGTCAATGGCAGTGAGCTAGGGTAAGATATGAGAGAGGAAGGGGGAGAGGGAAAGACGGCCGAATGGCAAAGTGGAGTGAGAGGAGCGAAGAGGTAGACGGAGAAAAGGAGAAAGGTAGGGAGGGGTACTGTGAGTGGTTTAAGGGCAGTGAAGAAATAACTGGCAATCAACATTATTCTCAGCAGTGAGAACTTACGACGGTGCCTGCTGCTGCTAGTCTTGACTGCCATGTACTTATTCTGTGCTTGTCGTGAGGTGTGTTAGCAGTAACAGCTACAACAACAAGATTGGTCTGATTGACGATGTAAATGTATCAGTGGGGCGTTTACTACTTTCTTTTTACTTTGTAATCACTTTTGTCATCATTAGAGATCACCCCTTAATTGTGAAATGATGTAAATGTATCAGTGGGCATTTACTACCTTCTTTTTCTTTTTAATCACTTTTGTCGTCATTAGAGACCACTCCGTTATTGTGAAATGCTTCACCAGCAGCTTGATGTTGATTATCCTACAGAATTTGTTGGAATTGTATCCACATGCCCTTCTCCTTTCCCACCCACCTTGTACTTACCTACTGTTGGTCGTATTCACCACATGTGAGTTAAATACAGGCAAATTGCCTTTCTTGTTCTACCGATGATTTGCCTTCAACTGGCTGGCTGTCCACTTATTTCAAACCAGACCGCATTTTATAATAGATTCTTTATTACTGCACTTGATTGCTTTGACTCATTCAAGATCATAGAACAGTTGGTTGGTACTAGGTAGTAGAGTACATCTGGATGTGCATGGTCTTGCCAATGGACCTCGGGCGTGTGCGTGTTTGTACACATTGCCTAGGCCCTTGTGGAAAACACAAAGAACTGGCTTTTCAGTAACCGTGTTCGAATCCGAGATATCCTGATGGTGCATCTGTCATAAGATTCTTTCAAACGGCGATATTGCAGTGCCGATGGCATTATTCCCATGGAGTGCAGCAGTCAGTTTTGGTAACTCTTGATAATGGTCAGTACATTTTGCATTGAAGGGTGTGATTGCTTTGATGTTGAAACGGCTCCACTGAATGTGTGGTACCTTGAGACATTGCTGTGTCAAAAGATCGCATATTAAGGAGTTCACCTTTTTTTTTATCTGTACAACTTTCTACATGCTGCATCATTTCGTTATTAAGTTGGATTTATCGCTTGGTCGTTTAAGCACAATTTTTTATGTGTGTGTTTGTGTGCGAGCCAGCGTGTATTTATAGATATGTGCAAAATATTGTCGGGTTTGTTGTTTATGTTGATTTGTTAACAATTTTTGTGTTAAGGTTTTATTGTTGAGCACGTTCATGTGCTTATTCTGATGATTGTATCTGCACAATGGAATCACATTGTAAAGCTGTACATACACTGAACTTCATCTGCCTTTATCTTTTTTTTGTGTGTGTGTGTTACGACATGTATGCCGTGTTAAATCTTTGTGTGGTTGAAATGTTATTGCGTTGTCATTCTGTGTATGTTTTGAACATATTTTCAATATGAAATGTGAAGATTAACAGAACTATTCCACGCAAGTGTGTTAAACATACCGTGATGAGTGTGTCATGTTAATAGTATCATGCACTTCAGGGACGATTGTCATGTTGGTGAGTGACGAACATTATCCTACACAACTTATATTATCTACTCTCCCGAAATTCGATTGTGTGAGGGTGGTGCCTCTCTCACCTGTCTGCCCCAGGTCTTTTGTCTCCACTCTTGGACTGGAGCCTCCAGTTTTCAAGGTCGGCCCTACCATGTATGAACATTACATTTACATCTGCTTTTAGGATGGGCACAGCCCTGATGTGGCCCTTTGCGGTCGGTTGGGCTATAAGCAACATTATCTTATCTTTTAGGATGGGCATAGGCACATGACGGACTGCAACTTCAGAATTGGTAACGGTCATGTCTACAAGCAGCTGTTGCATTTCAGAAGAATTCTGCCAACGGGTGGGGTAGAAAATAGTGTCGCAGAGCAGTGCATGAGACAGGTGGGCTCTTTGTCCCTGGTGAGAGGAGGTTGAGAGGTGCTTGTGGATGTGGTCAGTACAGGTGTTGGCACAGTCAAGCTTCTGATTGGTCCACGCCAGCAATGTCCTAATGCTGCCATTCTCTGTCATTTTTTCTGCTTTTGGTCTCTTAATTCTGGTTTGTTTGTTTTTTTATTTGGGGGTGGGGGGAGTGGGGGCTTAGTGATTTGATATTGATGTGGGTTCAGGGCAGTCGTTTTTATGTTGTCTGTCCTTTCCCATTTTTTCCCCCCTCCGCTTAAACGATGTTTATTTTTCGAGAATCTGTGCCTTCGTATGTGTTAACATTTGGTATGAGACGTAGATTTTATTTCAGTTTGTTTACTTCTTTGTTGTTGGTGTATATCGACTCGAGGGTTGACTGCCAGAATCCAGTATCTCTCTTACAAATATGTATATGAGATACATCCCCCCACCCCCTCTATAATGCCTTCCACCCTTTACTCCCCACTTCCCTCTACCTTCCACCTCCCAGACTCCACCCCCATTCTCTTTTTTAACAAGTTCCCCATTTTCCTGACTGTTACTTAGAATGAAGCGTTGATTATTGGTCGATTCTGATTGATCTTGCATTAACAATGTTATGTTTTTGTAGCTCGGCTCCATCACCAAGGCGAATGATTTGTTTGTGGCGCAGAGGTAGTTCTGTCTCATCATTGTCCACCTTCGAAAAACCTGATTCAGCCTTTTGTAATCCTGTTTGTGCTGCCATTGGTTTCAGTGAACTTGGCTGTTTGGAATTGTCAGGCAAGTATCCATTGAATCCACAGACTGCGTTCACAGCATGACAGTTTTGTTTCCGTTTTTATTTATTTTGGTTATACACACCACAGATAGATTCGAAACAGAATGTTTTTGGGGTTTGTTTGGAAGATGAATGGTGGGCATCACATTTCTGTTCCCCTTTCACGGTAATTCACATGAGATGTTTGTTCTGTGTTGGTTTTCACAAGGTTGAACGCGTACACCTTTCAAGTTTTTGTTTTTGCAATATTGAACACGTGCGTCTGCCATGTTTGTTTTTTTCTCTTCATAATATTGAACATCTAAATCTTTTTCACAAAAGTGGACACCAATTCCAATTGTTTTATTAAACAATATTGAAGACTAATATCTTTTGGAAATGTTTAATAATACAAAATGATAATGTTGGACATGTGTTTCGTACATGGAATCGCTTGTTCACATCTGTTCACATCTCTCTCTCTCTCTCTCTTGGAAAAGGAAGAGGTTCAGACTTTTTCATAGAAACTTGTCTTTATTAGTTGTAGTCACAGATATATCAAACTAATTTGTGTCTCCTCATTTTAAGTCAAGATCTTTAAACTATGTTTACTGTTGATCTACTGTTCGTGTGTATTCAGCTGTCCTCAATCTTTTCTCTTGTCCACACCGATTCAAAAGCCGACGCCTTTTCATCCAGTATTACCATCGCGCGTAGTTCTTATCTTTCTATGCCGCTCTTGAATTTCGCTGGAAATGTCTTTAACGTGCTAAGAACAATTTTTTTTTCGTCTGTGATATCATACCTCTAAAAGAAGCGCTGTCTTGTTTGTATCGCCAAAAGTAGTTAAACTTGTTGTACTGGAATAAAAAAGAAAAAGAAAGTCTGGAAACTAATCGTGTTAATGGTATTGTTCGGTTATTACACTTTTTCTGTAGGCTCAAGTAAACGTGCCTTTGTGTGTGTGTGTGTGTGTGTGTGTGTGTGTGTGTGTGTGTGTGTGTGTGTGTGTGTGTGTGCGCGTGCGTGTGTGTGTGCGTGCATCCACAGATTGCATGGCTGTTTCGTAACGTCACAGTTTCAAGGATTCTGTGGTGAGCATGTGATAGTGTGTGTTTATGTGTGCGCACATATGTGTGTGTGTGTGTGTGTGTGTGTGTGTGTGTGTGTGTGTGTGTGTGTGTGTGCGCGCGTGTGAGTGTGTGCACACCTGCCTACACACAAGCATTCAGGCGCATGCTCATACATGTGCGTCCGTGACAGCACATGTAACCCACGCAATGCAGAATATCATGTCCCGATGGGCACAGCCGCAATAACGATTTAATTAAAGCCGACCATTAGGCTTCTGACAGGGAGATGCGTGACGTCATGTGCTCTTGTGTAGTCAAAGTGCAATTGCTGTGCTGCAAAATGTGTTGTTTTTTAATCACTGAGCATATCTTTTTACATCACCAAGCATTATCTTGCTTATCAATTATTAAATGATTGTTAAGATGTCAACTTAATCCCCCTCCCATTCTGTCTTCCCCTCCCCTCCCCCTCCCCCCTCCCTCTCCATGCACACATACCACCTCTTCCCCCACCCCACACTCACCCATCTTGAGAGAGGGAGAGAACAGAATTAGGAATGTGAGCACATGTTGTGTCACTGTACGTTCTTGATGTATATATGAATTAGAAATATACCGGGAAGAATCTTTGCATTTATTGAATTCTGTATTCAATATATGGCATTTTGCAAAGTACAATAATGTCAGTCTTTCTGTTTGTTTGCTGTCTTTTTTTTTTTTGGCCAAGTCTCCCTTGTGTGTGTGTGTGTGTGTGTGTGTGTGTGTGTGTGTGTGTGTGTGTGTGTGTGTGTGTGTGTGTTCGTGCTTGCGTGCATGCGTGCGTGCGTGCGTGCCTGTGTGTGTGCGCGCGCGCGTGTGTGTACGTGTGTGTAGTTATAAAGCGGGTTGCTAAGTGTTTAGTTTTAGCCGTCGGGGAAGTCGAGTGCGGTTCCCCCCCCCCCTCCCCCCCCCTCCCCCCCCCCCCCCCCCCCCCCCCCCGCACAGTCTCTTTCTCATCCTAAACCCACTTTGTTTTTACATACATCCTGGCGAATTCAGTTTCATGGTCACATTTTTTTTTAAATCTACGCGTCCAAAATTGTTGATTCGTAAAATAGATATCAATGTTTCACTGCTAGATTTCCGAAAAACTGTTGGGAGAAAATGTTTTCAAAAAGATTGTAGTGGAACATAGCAATGTAGCTTAAGTGAAGGATTTTTCTGCCCACCCAAGTGGCGTATTTTGCAGTCTGTCCGTAAATTCTAACATTTTAAGACACGCCCTTGAAAATTCCGTGAACCCAGTTTGGGTTGTGTGGTTGTTTGCGTGTACGTCAGCGTGTGGCCTGCATTCACATGCGATGTTTCACTGCTTGAATGTGATGATTCGTAACTGAGCAAGCCGTTTTGTGCACGTGATCACTGTAATAAATATTCCTGTTGAGTTGAACTTGGTGTTGCGTCACTGCATGGCATGACTTTAATGACGTCACCGACTGTTTCACGTGCATTGTGCAAGCATGCATGCGATCTTAATGTGGTGCACATGTGTCCGAGTTTGTGTGTGCGTTTGTGTATGGTGTGTGTGTGTGTGTGTGTGTGTGTGTGTGTGTGTGTGGTGTGTGTGCGCGCGCGCGCGTGCATGCGCACGTAGAAGAGTATTGGGGTACTGTGCACATACTATGGTAAAACAGAATTCGTTGCGCGCATACTTTGTGTGGGATTTGGTTTGATCCTTGTTGCACGCAGCACACGACTCTTGTTTCAGAGATTATAAAGTATAGTAAGCACGCAGCACACGACTCTTGTTTCAGAGATTATAAAGTATAGTAAGCACGCAGCACACGACTGTTGTTTCAGAGATTATAAAGTATAGTAAGCACGCAGCACACGACTCTTGTTTCAGAGATTATAAAGTATAGTAAGCACACAGCACACGACTCTTGTTTCAGAGATTATAAAGTATAGTAAGCACGCAGCACACGACTCTTGTTTCAGAGATTATAAAGTATAGCAAGCACACAGTGAACAACAATACAAATGGTTGTTTTTATCACCGTGACTTCTCTGTCGATCACTGGGTACGAGTTAATGTCAGATGACATGAAGCTGGTGGTGGTGGTGGTAATGGCTGTGGTGTGGTGATGTTGGTAGAGATATGTAGGTATATGACACACACACGCCGATTTTTTATTCTCATTTTCTTTTCTCCCCCCCCCCCCCCCCCTTTTTTTTTCTTTTAAATCTTTGCCAAGTCACTGACGTGATATGGAAGAATTGTTAGCCTGCACTCGTCCCCCCCCCCCCCCCCCCCTCTTACTAAATTGTTCAAAACACACATATATTTGTATATGCATCTATATCTATATAGACAAAAGATAGATAGATATATCTCAGCTGTGCGGTTAGTTGCAGACTGCTGTGCGGTTAGTGTTGCAGACACTGCGCAGTTAAGTGTTGCAGACTGCTGTGCAGTTAGTGTTGCATGCTGGAATGTCACGGGTTCCAGTCCCATCAGGGGCTTTTATTTGCTTGATTTTTAGACCCATCCAGCTCCTACCCAGAGGCGAGTATGCTATAGGCTCATGCAGGAAGATTGGAATCGTAAGTCAAGAGTTTTACCCACTTAAAGAATGCGTCTCCATGAGTGTTGGTAAAGTTTCTTTACCGACACTGCAGGAGGCCTGACTGATGGCCAGATATACATGTGTGTGTGTGTGTGTGTGTGTGTGTGTGTGCGTGTGGGCAAACAAAAAACCATCCTGATGACAGCGCAACACGCTCGAAACAAATTTGTAGATAGTTTTAAGATTCCTCTTTTAATTTGTCTTAACTAATGTTGCTCCCCAAGGGGTTGAGCACTCATAAAATTGTTTTAGGCATTTTAAATATACTGATTTTAAATATACTGATCTATATATATATATATAATATATATATATATATATATGTACATGTATGTATGTAAGTGTATATACATGTACACATTATCAAAGAAAGCATGAAGTGCAGTGGAGCTCTAAGCAATCATCATTCGTTGCGGGCTTACCTGGAAGTGATCTGCCCATGTTGGATCAGAACGGGCGCCACTGAACGCCACCGAAATGACCGAGCAGCAGAACAGAGCCTCCTCTGGTGGGTTGCTTCACGATGTTCTGATCTTGATGGCTTGCCGTGGATTGCTCTTCTGGGGCTGCGACTGGAGGAACCAGAGTGTGGCTGTGTAGAGAAGTTGGAAGTGGGATTTATGCCACTGACGGGGATTGGAAGATTGGTGGGGGGGGGGGAGGGAGGGGGGGTTGAAGTTTGGGGCAAGGGAGGGGGAGGAGAGAAATGAATTGTTGCACACAACTTTCCTACACATATGATTGTGGTGTTCTGTGCGTGTGGTTAGCTGGTTCCAGGTTGCTGGCCTCTGTCTACCACCAGGATGAGGTGCTCTTCGCTTTCTACACTGGCAACTCCACCCCTTCTAGTTCTAACACTGATCAAGATAGCACTGGGACTTCTCAGAAGACAAATAGATGGGATGTAGCAGAACGAGAGAAAACAGACACGCGCTTATCTTCAGTAGCGTACCCATCATCACCACACAATGTATTGAGGAATCAAGCAGACAGCACTGTTGCCCAGATCGGAGTCCCTCCAAGGGAAAAACGTGGACAAGAAATCACCATTTTCTTTTTGTTCTTTTCCTGAAATTGTGTCATATGGCTTCAACTGACATGAGGATGTCCTGTGCTGAATACAATCCGTTGCATACAAAAGTATGTTGATTCTTTACAAGTAATTCCCATTCCTTGTCGTCCAGGTGGCTATGTACTTTCTTGTCTTTGTGAACATTCATTGACAACAAAAAACATTGTATTTAATAAAAGCAAAAAGACAGTGTGTCACTGGCAAAGGAGAAAGTGGTTTATGTCAAAGAGCTAAGTGAAACAATCTTCTGTGACAAAAAAATCTTCTGTGACAAAAGTAAACTGTCTTCTTTTGTGGACATAACAGAAACGATCGCAAATAATGGAATAGAGAAAGGATCTCTTGTCATAAACAAAGAAACAAAAAATCTTGTGTGATAAAGACGAAAAAAGGATCTTGTACAAGAGAAAGTGATATTGCTTCATAAATGAATAAAAAGGATCTCTATTATAAATGAAAGAAAATGGGCCTTGTCTCATCACACACACACACACACACACACACACACACACACACACACAATTTGAGACAATCAGAACTGATGGTTAAACAAAAAGGATCTCATGCATCATAAACAAAAGACAAAGGATCTTGAATGATAAATGTGAGAAAAGAAATGTAACATAAAAGAGAAAAGATTTCTGTTTTAAGACAAAGGGTGAGAAAGAGAGGGAGAGAGAGAAAGGATTGCATATTACTGATGAGAGAGAGAGTGTGTGAGAGAGAAAGGATGGCATATTACTGATGAGAGAGAGAGAGAGAGAGAGAGTGTGAGAGAGAAAGGATCACATGTTACTGACAAAAGAGAAAGGATCTTGCATTGTTGACTAAAACAAACATGATGTACACCAGTAACAATCTGAAAGGATCTTTTATCATGGACAAAAAAAACAGGATCTACAGTCACAGTAATAGAATGATATGCTGTTGTCAACAGAGAAATAATTTTACATCACAAACGAAAAGAAAATAGCTTTTGACAAAGACGGAGGGTCCACGTTAGTGGAGAAAAAAACAAAAAGATTCTTGAGCACGTTCAGCCAAATCTTCCCTTTATCAGTGTAGACAAAGAGATGGGTGGACAGGCCAAATCAGTGCCAGTCAGTCTAAAGCAAAGTCTAAAGCAATTGCATGATAGAAAAAAGAAATCGGGATCATTTTGTATTTTAGGAACTTTTTCGCTCTGATTTTCTGAAGTGGTGGTTTTTCAATTATTTTCCTTACAGAGGAGATCCTAAAAATGAAGATGACAAGACTGATGAAACATACTTCCATTTAAGATCAAGATCCTGTTACAGTTACAAGGCAGAGGCACTTTCCACAACTGGAAGAAATCACGATAGAAAGATCTGTTGGCTTCTCTTTGGTGCACACACATACACACTCTCTCTCTCTGTTTTGGAATTATTCACAATACACTTGTAGCCAGAGAAAGTAGACTTGGGGGATAGAAGCAATTCTTCTATGCAAACATTCTTTTCTGCTAGCTTCTCATTCTCATTTGTTTTTTACTCTGACATATTTGATATATCCCATTTAATTGTATCATTTTGACAGATCCATTCTTCTTCTCCAGGCAGTGGGCTACAAATCTTATCTTATCTGCAGCTGCCCAGATTTTTGCAAGTCTCATCCGAGCCAGTTTCCTTTGGTCAGATCTGGACAGTGCTGTTGGTTGTTGGTATCTTTCCCTGTGGAGATACTAAGGACTTATGAAGCATGAATCGGTGTGTTTGATCACTCCATGTATGACCTAGCTAAGGCAGTGCAACTGATTACAGTTCAGATAAAAATTTAAAGGAATTCTATCACTCAGTTTTTGCTGCTTAAATGATAGCAAATATGCATTAGTGCGCATTTAATGGTTATTTGCATGCCCACAATGTTTGGCCATGTGCATAATTTTTTACTTGTTAGTTGTAAGACCACAAACACAAACTCTTGGACAATTTTTCGATGCAGATGCTTTATTGGTGTATTCACAGCAAATGTCTGAACATAATACACACAATATTGATGCTGAAAAAAAAAAGATGTTCGCTTGACTGCTAAAACATGCACCACATCAATGGTCTTAACTGGTGTATGCATGAGCAAGCACGTGTACGCTCTATCACAAATATAAAAATGTTTGTGCACACTTGATTGTGCTCCAAGACTGTGCCATTTTCACTCTACAGCCACAATGCGCATGTGCTCAACTATCTGGAGCTCTTTTAATGTGCTTGGAAGTCTGCCTTGCAGATATCTATCCTTGATTGTTAAAACACATTACCATGGCAACAAAGATATTTCAATAAAAAAACAGATGGATCTATTTTGTCTCTCTTACAAGGAGTGTGTGTGCATGTGTGAGAGAGAGAGTACTGCTGAACATTCGTATGCACATGTACATATTCAACGTATTTTGAAAAATACAATTACCTTCAATTACAAGATAAATGCAAATTCTTCATTAAGAATATTACTTCTACTAAACGGAAATCCAAGTTGGGCTCAATGGATCATCAACTACTGTTAAACAGAATATACTTATTGCAGCACTTGTTCTCTCTTTCTCTCTCTGGATGTCCTAATAGCTCAAGCAATGCTCGAGTTTTAGACAGACATTTTAAAACGTGATCAAAGATATCTTCCCCCCCCCCCACCCACAATTTGCTGAGGTTGGTCTTTATGTGAATCATTCCTCATGACTGCTTCTAAATGTATTATTTCACATCTGCTGGCTAGCTCCCGATAAAAAAAAGCAAGGCAGGCGTCCGCAGTACAAACACCTTCGGTTCTTTACGTTCAAGTTTTATATGTTAAGAAAAATCATCATATTAATTGGATCTGATGTTCATGTACCAATACAGGAAATGCTCTATGGTAAATTTTCCAGGGTTCCAAGCTCCATATACTCTATTCCACTCTACAATTCTGAAACTGCTAATTCCTCTTATTAATACAGTGCAAGAAAAATCGAACTGTCAGATCCAAGAAGTATAGCTTACAAAGACCTGCAAACAATACGAATTAGCACCATGGCAAATGAAGATTCCACAGCTCTGTATGGACAACAAAAAATACAGAAATTTCTTTACTGACAACAAATCTTGTTTATATCCATGTTTTGGACAACAAAATAGACTGACAACACTAAAAACAAACAAAAAAGCCAGAAATTCAGACGCAGCAATATAGTGTTTTGCAAGATGGCTAAAGGGTATGTACTGGTGAATCAAGGTGATGTCAGAACTGCGTAAACTTCAACGGAATTTCTTTTTCTGTTTGCCGAAAAGAATGTTCCATATCCAAGCAACACTGTTCATGACATCTTCACCTGAGAACACATGACTGCCAAACCGAGACAAACACAAGCTGCTCAATGCATCTCATCACCTTTCCCAGTGAGAGCTGAAGATAACTCAAACCTGCAAAACATTACTGCGTAGTTAGATAAAGATGTGAAGGAATCAAATATGATCACAACCCTGTACCTCAGTACTGGCGACAAAGATACCAGTACCAGTGACAAAACATAATGGTAAATATTCTGTTTTCATTACGTTTTGATTCATCAGATCTTCGAACACCAAAGGAAACAAAATCATGTAAACAAAACCAAAAGAAAATGGTTGTACATCTTTTAAAAATATATTTATGTAGTCAAATATCCCAGACAAGATACACCAACATCAGACAGAAAATTACCAAACATTATGTTTCTTGATTGAAAATCTTTTGAGTCATCAAACCTGGGTCACAAGATCAGGAAAATAAAAATGTTAAAATCTGCATTTTCTTTTTCCCCTCTGGAAAGTCGGGATTTCACATTCTTCCCCATGTTTACAGAACCACCAAACCATAAGCTGAAGGGGATTTCACTGAGACCTTGGCAATGCCCTGGTCACAATTCATTAGGTGCATCAATGATATGAATAGTGACTTTATCTAAAAAGCCTACCGGAAAAACAAGGAGACTGAACAGATGACAAGGAAAGGATGATGCGTTCAAAGTAGGTCAGAGAGCAAGGAGACGTGAACAAAGAGGGCTGATGCCCAATGTGATCAGATGACATGAAAAAAAGCTAGAAAAGATAAGCAAACTGAGCACGATCTGCCTCGCATATTCAACAGGTATGACTACACCAATAAAACACTTGTAGCAACTCATCTAGAGTCATGTGTTCCCCTTTTCCTTTCAGGACAAGCATTGCTAATTCTTGACAAGTCTACTAAATCTTTACGATACCTTCCCTTGTCCATAAGAACATGTATCAGCATAAACCTTACAGTGTCTTAAAGTTAAACATAAATCGGTAATAATTTCACACAGAAAAAGGCTACACAACATCAAACATCACCAACAAAAGAAAAAAAAACACCTCTGCAACTGTTTTCATTAACACTGTATCAAGGGGGAAAAATAACAATAGTCTCTTCTGTTGCAAGTCTTTCTTCTCTCCAGCCAAGTGAAAACCACAGTTATCTGAGAAACAGCAAAAGCAAGCAACATGTAACCTCACCAAATGCCTGCAGCTGGAAAACTGATCAACCCTGCCTGATGTGATATTGTTGACACAGTCTGACAAGCATCTTCTCCCACATCAGTCTTCATCACAACCTACAATAAATGCTATTGATTAAATGAAAGCATAACAATACACCAAAGCTGTGCATTATGTATAAAACAATACTTGATTAAAAAAGACTCGTACAAGGTCTTGCAGTGGATATTCACTCACATCAAGATCAATAATTTGTCGCACTACAAAATCCAAATTTCATACAGACAACAGCAAAATAACGGAACAGAAACAATTAAACACACTTAGATCTCAACCTTTTCAATCATCACTTTATCCATTTTCCTACGATCTGTCTTCAATCTTTTCGTCACTCATCATGGCAGGTTATCAACTTTGTCTCGCTACTCATGTATTCCTGGCTAATCTGTACATACGTTACCCATATTGTTCTCTCTGTGTCATCTCTGATCTTATTCACAGCCTTTTCATCCTTCTTTCTTTTTTTTTTTTCTTTTTTTTTTAATGACAGTCTTTGTCAGCTCTCCTTTCAAATCCTGTCTTGTTCTGCGTTTACTTTCAAATTAACATTGTTCATATTCAGTATCTGTTTCCAAGTATGTCGGCCATATTGTTTATATTCAGTATCTGTTTCCAAGTATGTCGGCCACCTCTTCCTTTACAGTGATACACCATGTTAAGTACAGAGCAAACTTTATAAAGATAACCATGTATAAATACCTTGTGTCATCGTGTATAGACACAACATCAATACTATTTACAGACACACGCGCACACTAAAAGCCTGATATATACATATATTGTGTTTGTCGATTACATTGCTCAAATTTGAATGGTACTTCCAGATCACATTCACTGAAGTGACCACCATTTACGTGCCAAGAGCCACACAACCAAATGGCAGCTGGAACTGATCAAATAAAACAGCACACATGGACAAAAAACGCCTACAGCTGCTTTGCCTGTGCACTACAGAACTGAAGACAGGAAAGACTAGTCCATGAGACACAGACAAAGCCCACATCCATACCAATTTCCAAGCTGATATCAATACTAACCTTCATGACTTTTACACCAGGCAACTTCTAATCTATAGTAATATCACACTGGATTACTGTAAATGCAGAGTCTGTTGCTTTGTAATGAACTGTAAGAACACTTCGACACTACTTTCATTGATAATGACCGTCGCCCACAATGAACACAACAATTTGACAAAACAGCGTAAGCAAGCGGGCAACAAGTTACAACATAACTATGCTGGACTACAAAAACATATCAGCAAAGGAATGGAGAATGATACCAAAACTGATCAAATCCAAATATCAATGAAAACGCTGTTCACTCAGCCTCGAAAACAAAGAGAAACAAACCAACAAAACAGAAAGTGTTCATCTTTTCACTGATTACCAATACACACAAGAAATCTCTTGTTCATGAAATCTAATAGCAATCTGAATGATCACCCAAAAACAACAATATCAAACAGAACTGAACACTTCATTTCAAGCAAGTGATTAACAAATATCAACTGCAGTGAAAATCACTGCTGTTTCAACAGCCTAAACTGGAGTTCACAACTTCCTCTTGTATAAAAGCTGTGATCTTTTACA
This sequence comes from Conus ventricosus, assembly GCA_018398815.1. Lineage (NCBI taxonomy): Eukaryota > Metazoa > Mollusca > Gastropoda > Neogastropoda > Conidae > Conus > Conus ventricosus. The sequence continues at coordinate 73,850,704 of CM031601.1, read as the reverse complement.
AAACAAACAGCAAAGAAAGGTTTGTTGTTGTTTTTCTGAGAAGTTTACAAACCGGGCAGGTGAACAGGTTCAGTAAGTATGGAGATCTATCTGTTGTCACATTTTCCTGTCGGTCCCATATCATAAAAGCACACAAGAACTCTGTTTTAAGCTCCTACAATTACTCCTTTCAATTTCTTAAGAGAAAAATAAGAAATATAAAATATATACATAACGGGAATAAAAGCGCAACAAAATCATCAATGGGCTGTCAAGAGTAAAACTCATCCAGCCAATTGACAGCAATACTGACAAGAGTGACTTCCTGCGAACACAGCTTTCAATTTGAAACGGTTCACACAGAAATGTAACCAAATCTAAGCCAAATCTAAGCCATCAATATGTACAGCAATTTTTTTTTTTAAGTTCATGGCAGCATTAATTACAACAGTGGAAGCATTTTACAAACCATAAAGGGTAAAAATGGTAAAAAGCGAATAAACCAACATGGTGGCAAGCATGATTCAACAGTAATTTCAACAAGCGCAAGACTTAACAGATTTAGTGAAAAACGGGAAAGGATTGTATAAAATAAGATGGGTCTCGTTTCAGGAGTGGCTGACCGGCCAAGAAATATTGATCTTTTTGATCAGGGCAATCGGTGCCTTTCAGTCTGATGACCCCATTTCTTTGTGACACTGTTAATTGCAAGCCTTTTCTACTCCTCCTTCATTTAAAGTAACCTTTTTCTTTGTCTACATCATAGTCTGTTGATATCAACAACACCCTCAGCCATAAAGAAGTGACATTCTCATAACCGTCATATATGAGTAAGCTGCCTGTCAGTGCAGGCAGGTGTGTGAAACAGTGACAGTTACAGCGTAGTTGGCAGGAGTAAGCGATTGATATCGTATTCACATCAAAGTCGGCAAAACTAGATATAGCTGGCTTGGCTCTTGTTCCAAATTCAAGTTTCTGTGCGTGTGTGTGTGTGTGTGTGTGTGTGTGTGTGTGTGTGTGTGTGAGAAAGTGTGTGTGTGTGTGTGTGTGTGTGTGTGTGTGTGTGTGTGTGTGTGTGTGTGTGTGCGTGTTTGTCTATATGTATGCAAGTGTGCGCGTCTCCATTACATGGCTCTTTGAGGTAGGAATCTACTTTTTGAACTGGATAAGTTCCAAATGTTTATAGGTGGGAAACCATTTCTTTTGGCTGAGAGAGGAAGAGGGAAGAAAGGGGGAAGGAGAGTCTGACTGCAGATTCCACAATCCTTTCTAGAAACTTTCTCAATTTCAGTCCTTTTAAAAAATATGTCTGGCACAAGGAAGCGACAACAACGAAAAAAAACAACAACTCGATCTCTCATCTGCTTTCTGTACAGACACACAACCAGCTACCAATCTGGCCTCACTCCCCAGTCGTCCACCCTCCTCCAGGCCTACCCTCACCATCCATCACCGCACACCATCCATCACCGCACACTAATACTGCCTCATTCATTGTCCACCTCCTCCCCTAAGCTCAGCACATCTACACTCCTCTATGGAGACACAATCATTCCTAGGCTTCACAAAGCACCTGTCACAACACCACACACTGTCTTCCCTTTCCCTGTACACCAAGTCCAACCCCCTCACAGTACTGTGGATGGGAGGGACACACTACCGTGACTGGCCATTGAATCCGTTCAGTGTTGTCATTCTTGTTTCCTCCATCATAATCACTATGTGGTACAAGCAGAAGATACATATCACAGAGCAAGGTAAAAACAAACAACTGTTAAAAACAACAACAACAACAACAACAGAACAACAAGCATTCCACACAAAGTATACAAAGGACGGGACAGACGGATTATTTACAGAATCCGCTTCTTCACCAACCCAAGTAACACAATGATTCTGTTCCACCAAAACTGAACTCATCTTCCCTTGACCTTTACATAACTTCCATGGCTCCAACTTCTGAATTTGTACTACTTTTCTGTTCTGAGAACTATCCACCTTTCCATGACATCCAATGGTTTGACAGTGAGCAGGTGCTACATTCTGTCTCTAATGTTGCTCCACACCACAGTTTATTCCACAATAATGTCAGGAGGTGGGAAGAGGGGGTGGGGGGGGGGGGGCAGAAAGATTCAGGTGTATTATAAATGGAGAGAAGCAATTTCAAAACAACTCACACTGTATATTTCCAAAAACAATGCTGGTTCAGACTGCTTTTTCCACAAAATGAATGTGGTTGCTATCAGCTTGGTGTTTCAATGTCTAGTCTTTGCTTTTATCTCATGAAGGCCAGTCTGATGTCACCAACAAGGAAATGAATTTGTCTGAGCCAGACAACAATATGGTTTGGGGGTTGCCAGTTCCCATGGTGCTGTGAGTTGATGGCAACAGAGCCAACGCACCACTAGATGAGTTCCTGTCCTCAAAAAACAAAAACGAGCAAAACTTGGTGTTTGAAGCAAACTAATACCTCCAGACACTGGTGATATTCTAATAATGATTCGTACATCTAAAACAAACTGAACTTTATATTAAAATGATGGCAAAGCAAAAGTAAAGCCATTGGCAACAGACTTGACTGCCTGATAATATAAATTGCAGTGCTGATTGTAACAGTGTGAGAAATATGAAACATGTAGAATGGAAATTGACCGCATACAGAGAAAAAGCACAGATAAAAGTTTCTTTCTTAAAAAGTGACGTTAACTGGTTACCATTTTGTACATTTATTCAATATTATAAACAATTTCATTCTCTCCAAAACCACAATTGTCTTCAGTCTTTCCAAAACCCACCAACAAATTCCAGTCAGTTCACCACAACACTTGTTGATCATTCTGATGTTACCAGCATAAACATACTAATCCATGAAAAGAGCATTCAAAATAACACTGGTAACAGGAACGCATTCACTCCAAACACATGCATCGTGAAAATGCGTATACATCTGCCACGGCTCACAAAACAATCAAGTCAAACAGCTATAACCCCATGTAGGTTTGGGAACTCCAGAATCACGTGCACCTTTTCTTCCACAATACATTGTTCAGAATCTTAAACAGCATCCACTGCTGGTGGCAATCAATTTTGAAACATTCATGAAGACAGTTACAAGCAGTTTTTACTCCATCTTTTTTAAGATGCTTTTTTTTCCCTATCTTCTCTTTTCGTTTCTTTTCCACTCCAGTTCTTCTTATTTCTTCGACTGATACAGAAAAAGAAATATTCCAAACTGCTCACAAATCCCAGTTTGATGAACGTCCAAGTTCTTCTATCATCTGGCACATACCTGTCCTTCCCACCTCAGTCCAAGGCACACTATACTAACCTTCATCATATCACTGTCAACAACCCATCAGCGGGAGAATTTGACCAACAAAAACAAAATGGGTGTACGGCTTGTTGGGTGGGGACAGGGCAATCAGATATTAAGAAAAAAAGAAGCAAAAAAACAGATAAATTACAACTCTCTAATTTCTACAACTTGTGAGTTTAACACTGACATGGAGATTCACAAATGGTGAGATTCCCAATCCTGCACTCCCTAGGAGCTGTAGGCTCCTACATAAAGCATGACGACACGGCCAAGTCCCCGTGCCATGCCACACACATCCTACCTAACCTTAACTCCAAATAGCTTCATGTGCACAAGAAGATCCACAAAAAAAAGAAAAGAAAAAGAAAGAAAACAACAACACTGAATGACTATCTTTGCGATTTAACAGTGAACCAAACAAAGCTTTGTCTCTAGCATCGCTCTAACTCCATTCCCCTCCTCTTCATTGGAATGAGTGTCAGTCATTAAAAAAAAAATAAAAGCTGGCATTATTTGAAAGCGGCAGTCCTTGCTCAAACCCCATTCACAGTCACTGACAAGCCAAGCTGTTGATCCCAGTGGTGCAGAAGCACAGGAAGGCAGGGGGGAGATGGTGATGGGGGATGAGGCGGGGGGGGGGGGGGGGGGGGGGGCGCAGAGAGAGGGGGACAGGAGGAGGGGCAATGGTGTTGATGGTGTTGAATTCACTTCGGGGAGACCAGCTGTGTGACGGAGCCCCACACGCATCGCACGCTCTTCTTCAGCCTCTGACTCAGTTTCTGCACAAGAACACACAGTAACCATGATAAGTACAGTGTAAGCAGTGGATAATGACACCCCAAAATAAATACACTGCTCTGTACTAATGCGTCGCTGGAAAAAATTATTTACATTCATCTGAGTGGAAAATACATAGGACTGACTATAAAATATTGAAAGATCTATGGAATCAAATGAAAACCAAATAAAACAGCTTTCCAATCCATGCAAATATATGTGTGTACATACATAAACACAGGATCATGCCCACCACCACTTCTCTTTCACACACACACACACACACACACACACACACACACACAGAGCAATATCGTTACGCTGTTTAAAAAAAAAAAAGGAACCACTTTTCCAGATCACTTAGAGATACCATTCAGAAAGAAATTAAAAGACAGAGTGTGAAACATAGAGAAACAACTGTAAATAGAATGGCAGAGGTTTTGAATGAAAGAAAGAAGGAAACACAATAAAACAGAAAAAAGAAGAAAATTTAAATCAAAAACAAGAAATAGATGAAAATCAAATACATAAAACACACACACACACACACACACAAAACAACAAACACACACAAAGAGAAGAAATTATACAAGAACAGAAAAAAAAAGAAAACTCACACAAAAAGACAGAAAAATGAAAACAGAAAAAGAAAGAAAATATTACAGGAATGCAAAACTAAGACAGGAAAAAAATAAAAATAAAAATATAACAATGCTGGAAATGAAAAAAGAAAAAAAGAATGGAAAGGAAGAAATAGATACAGAAAACAAAACCGGAAATTAAAAAAAAAAAAAAAAAAAAAAAGACAGAAAGAAAAAGAGAAAAACGAAAAATGAAAAAAGAAAGGAAAGTAAGTAAAATGACCATTGAAAACAGAAAAAAACAGGAAAATGATAAATAAGAACAAAAAAAGAGAGGAAACTGAGAAATTGAAAAAAAAAAGGGGGAAAAGTGAACAATGTTAAATGAAAACAGAAAAAGAGAGGAAAATAAAAACAAGCAAAGCATATAAATGTACTCCCAGTTTATCCTGAATACGCATGAGATATTCCATAAAGACGAAAAATCGTCTTGGGCTGGTGTAACATGTTAGTAATGGCTAATCTGGTAGACATCGGCTATCATCTGTGACCTATAATGAACATACAAATTTTCAGAAAGATCGGCCAAGTACTTTCTGAGATTTTCCATAATGAAGAAAACTATTACGAGCCGTTAGTAATGGCTATAATGGTAAACTTAAACATCGGATTTCATCTGTGACCCATAATGGACATACCTACAAATTTTCAGAAATATCGGCCAAATACTTTCTAAGATATTCCATTAAAAAAACACATTATGGGCCGTTATAGCCGTTAGTAAAGGCTATAACGGTAAACTAAAAATCGGACATCATCCGTGACCCATAATGAACATACCTACAAATTTTCAGAAAGATCAGCCAAGTACTTTCTGAGATATTCCATAAAGAAAAACCATTATGGGCAGTTATAGCCATTAGTAACGGCTATAACGGTAAACTAAAACATCGGGTATCATCCGTGACCCATAATGAACATACCTACATATTTTCAGAAAGATCGAAAAAGTGCTTTCTGAAATATTCCATAAAGAAGAAAAACCATTATGGGCTCTTATAGCCGTTAGCAATGGCTATAGCAGTAAACTGAAACATTGGGCGTCATCCATAGTGAACATACCTGCTAATTTTCACAAAGATCGGCCAAGTACTTTCTGAGATATTCCATAAAGAAGAAAAACCGTTACAGGCTGTTACAACCAGCCGTTAGTAACGGCTATAACGGTAAACTAAACCATCGGGCATCATCCGTGACCCATAATGAACATACCTGCTAATTTTCAGAAAGATCAGCCACATACTTTCTGAGATATTCCATGAAGAAGAAAAACTGTTACAGGCCGTGACAGCCGTTAGTAACGGCTATAACGGTAAACTAAAACATCAGGCATTATTTGTGACCCAAAATGAACATACCTACAAATTTTTACAAAGATCGGCCAAGTACTTTCTGAGATATTCCATAAAGAAGAAAAAACATTACAAGCTGTTACAGCCATATTAACGGCTTTAACGGTAAACTAAAACAACGGGCATCATACATGACCCATAATGAACATACCTGCTAATTTTCACAAAGATCGGCCAAGTACTTTCTGAGATATTCCATAAAGAAGAAAAACCGTTACAGGCTGTTACAGCCATTAGTAACGGCTATAACGGTAGAATAACACATCGGCCATCATCTTTGGCCCATAATGAACATACCTACAAATTTTCAGAAAGATCGGCCTAGTAGTTTTGTCTGGAGCGAGTGGAACACATTTTGACCAATGACACACACACACACACACACACACACACACACACACACACACACACACAGCATTTCTTTGTTCCCATTCTAAAGTACTCCCTGTTCTATAAGAACTGGGAGTACAAAAATGAAAACTGAAAATAGGGTGGAAAACGAAAAATGAAAAAAGAAAGGATAATAAGAAATAGAAACTGTGAGAAAGAGAAATACACACAGAGAAATAAAAAGAGAAGATGTTAAATAAATGTAAAAAAGACAAGAACATTTAAAATGAAAGAAAATAAATAAACAAATAAATATATAAATAAAAAGAATGAAAAAAAGAAAGAAAAGAAAAGAAAATGGTTTAAGTTTCATAATAACCCACACAACTACTCTGGCCTCTTTTCAGGACTGTAACTGCACATAAAAAGATGTCACTCCTTTCATGATAAAAACAGTCACTAAAAAAAAAAAAAAAAAAAAAGAAAGAAGGGAAAAAAAGCCTTCACAAATAAATGCCAAAAACATGATGAATAAAACAACAAACAAACAAAAAATGCAGAAATGATAGATGAAGAGATAAAAGGAATAAAGCAGAAAGGGAAAGAAAAAAACAATCACGAGAGAAATAAACTTAATTCTTTCATTACCTAATAATAACATGTTATTTAACACCTACTCTGTTTAGGTAAATACAGCATCAGTATTTCTCCTCTCTTATCACATCTTTAACAACCAACACAAGGGAGGAAAGAAACATTTCTCAGTGAAATGATGTAGACCAGAAGACTTCATCTACTGTGTTTCTGCAACCTTGCTTCCATCCAGCCGTTAACTCTGAGGAACCAAGACAAATCAACACTATGCTTCGAGAACTCAAATGAACTACCGAGCCAAAAGTTACACCCACACTGGCACATGCAGTGATACAGTTCACAACAGGCAAAAGGCATTCACAGTTCATACTGCTCCCAGCGCCAGTCATAGAAATAGGAACCAAATGCAAGCCAGTTAGTTAACACACCACACATGCTACACATTTTCAAATCAAAACCCAGGATCAGGTTTTAAAAAAGTAATAAAGCATTAATCTAAAGAACAGCTGAAAACATGAACACTGGACAAAAGACAAATTTTAACTTTTCCTAAACAAAGCCAGTAAGATGGCACTAAACCTAGTTGTGGTTTCCAACATGCCAAAAGATAAAGAGAACAGGGTCATGACCTTTCACAAAACACACACACACACACACACACACACACACACACACACACACATTCTTTCCCAAAATATACAGCACTGGTGGAATACTATCTTAATGTGACTGAAATTCTCATGTCAGTTATTCCTCTTAATTTATCACACGCAGTTTGGAGAAAAAAAAATCAGTAAAAAACATGTCACTACCATTGAAATACACACACACACACACACACACACACACACACACACACACACACACACACACACACAAACACAATGCTGGGGGAGTTGATTGCTGGGGGAGTTGATTTTCATACAGAACTTTGGCAGATAAGAAATCAAGGCCAAAATCCCCACGCATCTTTTCCACTGTAAAACTGTCTTCCCCTAGTCACTGGTGCTGAATTGTCAGCTACAGTTTTTACGTCAAAACACTGTTTTCATTTCTCGCAAACTGGGTAATCAGGAAGCTTAGAAATTTTTTCATACCACGACACCATGAGTCATCATGACATGGAAACTGAGCAGCACAGTAAGGTACACATTCTCCATCAATCATGGAGAACAAGACAATTCAACCTCCTTCAATTTTTCTTTTCTTTTTTTAGTCTTAAGTTACTTCATTTCTTCCTAGATACCACTCTCTTTTGACGTTTCATGTATTTGTAATGCAAAGTTATAACAATGTTCACCAGTAAGTTGAACACTGCATTTCAAAAGACGAGGATTTTTTTCCTTTTAATTTATAAGCAAGCACACAAAAGAAAGATGCTGTTCCTACAAGTTGACTTTTGGGTCAATCTATTTCAAACAACCAACAAAAATATATAACAGGTCTAAAACAACAAAAGCAGCCCCACGCATTATGTTTGTTTTTACCGGTGCGTTGAAAATATATGATGTACAAGTCTTTAACAGCGAGTGTTGTTTTGATTTCAACGAAGCAATCACAAAGCAGGATTACCAGCAGTAAGCTACGCAGCACAGCTAGCAGCAGTGACAGTTTGCCTGGATTAAATCTTTCACGGCTACATTAAATACTGAGTACAGCTTGTCACACTAACAGTTACCTCAGCTTCACTCTTCCTACTACCACTTTTCAAATTCAGGCAGCATAGCTACTGACACTGATAGTTAACTCACCTTAATTCTTTCGCTGCCACATTCCAAACTAGGCAGCACAACTTGCGACAGTGAAAATAAGCTTAGCTTGACTCATCTCTTGTCACATTTGAAATTACACAGCACAGCTAGCCCCTCTAGTTGTTAGTTCTGCTTTAACTCTTGCATTGTCACATTCCAAACTAGGCAACATAGCGAGCAACACAGTTTGCTCAACTTAACTCTTTCACTGCCACATACCATATTAAGCAACACCAACAGTGTAACTAACAATAACAGCTAAACCTGTATCAGTCACTACCACATGGTAACCAACTCATACTAATTTCTCTAACATTTCATACTGAAGTCCACCTCAGCTAAACCACCACTTTTCCCTGACATTTCATACAAGAGAAAAGTAAATATGAACTGACATCCTTGTAGCTATCAGCTTGAATACCCAAACTGGAATATGAAATGGGACTTTCAAAGTTATATTTCCATCTCTCAAACAAGAATTTAATGCTTAAAAGCCTACCTAGTTTCAGTATATGAACACTGCATATCATGATTTTCTAGAGAAAAATAGAGAATCTTCTCTATTTTTCTCTAGAAATCACGACATCCCATGTTCTTATTCTGGAAAGTTTGCATCAAAGCTGCTCTTATAACGTGCCTATGGAAGAAATAAAGCAGACATCACATTCTTGCAAAAATCTGAATAATGATAATAAACAAAAATCAGTCTATCCAAGCATCCAAACCCTCAGGTGGGAGGGGAATACCTGAAGCTGGCCTAACCCTCACCGTCAGGCTGCGTCGAGTCAGCCACCATTTGTCACGACTTGCCGTTGGCCGCGCCCGCATGCCCAGCTTTGGCTTTGATAATTCCCAGGATGTTTTGCACGCCCTGCACGCTGGCCTTCACCCCCGCCTTCAACACTGCCCCCATACCCTGTCAGATGGGCATGATGGGAAGGAGTGTAATACGGCATTGTCTAGTAAGAGGAAACCCATGAAGTGATACTGAACAAGCTCCCACATACACTGTTCATTCTGTAAGAAATATTTGTCAGCAGTACATCACGTGAGCAACAGATGGACACAGATACTGACTATTCAACTCATTCAGCTTTCCTTCTGTTTTTGTTTTAAAGACAACACACACGCACGCACTACAAATGATAAAACTACAGACGATAAGCAAGTTCACATCTTAACAAAGTTCAGAAAGTGGCAGACAACATGAATCAATCAGTCTCTGGTGAACAGACTTTCTGCATGCTTCTCAGTGACTGAAGAATGACTGGCAATGCAACCAAAGAATGACACAGCAGTTGAAAAACATCATAAATATCTGCTAGAATTCCTCTAAGAACTATACCAAAGAAAACTGACACATGAGTCAGCAGACAACTACCTTGCAGTGTTCCATGTGACTCACATACAAATGGGAGCAAGATCTTCCCCTATTCATATAATGCAGCGGTTCAAATGTACACACACAAAAAATCAATAAATTAAAAATCTAATACGTATATAAATAGATAAAATAATAAAATAACAATCCAATAAAGAAACAAGACACTGGTTTCTAGTTTCACTTTTTGAAAGTTACTTGTTTCCTGACGAACGTTTCAGATAGCGCACTCCATTTCACTACTTTTTTTTATCTTTTTAGATCTGTAAACATTCCGAGTCTGAACTTGTTTCAGGACATTATTTTAATCCAACACATTCCCAAAATATACTTTTATACACTTTCTGATCATATTTTTTTCTTGATTATTTTCTTTCCAACTTCCAGAAGTACAGAAAAAAAAAATCAGTGTTAAAAAATAAAAAAAAAACAAAAAACCCACATGCAATTTCGAACTATCTGTTGGAGCAACGATGGAAATTATCTGCAGAGATTCGGAGAAGTGGCCCAAGGGAGTGCAGAGGCAACACTGAGGCTGAGAAACGTCACCCCCTCACTCATCCATTCTCCAACCAGTAGAGGTTCTTATTTCTGTTTTCTTTATGCCTCAGTGTGATGCTCTAAGCAGTGACAAAATCTCAAATAATGAAACCTTACTGTTTACGCAGAGGATATTTAAAAGTAACTAAATGCAATTCTAACAAAATCTGATTTAAGAAGGCTATGATATTTCAATAGGTGAGACGACTAGATACATCATGTCATCAAACTACTCAATCACTGGCAGATTCTGACTTCAGTGAGCAGCTTCATTGCTTTGCAAAATCAAGCTGCAAAGGAATATTTTATTGATGAATAGATGGAAAGATGGTGATTCAATCTGTCATTACCACATCACACCAATCCATGTTCTTGTTCTTCATTATGTTCCATAACACTGTACTTCTGTGTCTAAAAATGGAACACTGCTTAGGTGTAACCCAGAATTCAAGAAGACAAAAAGCGAAAAGTGAGAGAAACAGAATAACAAAATATATTCAATATTCAATCAGAAGAGAGGCAATCTGAAGACAAACACACAGAAAGGCGACTGACATGCTACAGACAGAAACAAAACACAGAAGAAATATTTGATAACAATTAAGCATAAAGGGAAGACTGCAATGCAAGAACAGACTGGAGGACTAAAACGGATGCCAAGGTCAGAAATCCACCTGTGGATGTCAACAATAGTACGAGCACAGAGAGAGTCTGCACTTCAGTATGGCTTGATGCATTCCAGTCAACTACTCATACTTACATCTGGCATGGGCTGAGAGGGTTCATATGTGTCTAACTGACAGATAGTCTGACAAAGAGACAGAGAGGGTAGGATGGTAAAGGGCATGGTTGGGGCCAGAGTCAAAGATGGACTCAGAAATAGGGTGTTTAAATACACTATGGTAGACTCAGAAATAGGGTATGTTTAAATACACTATGGTAGACTCAGAAATAGGGTATGTTTAAATACACTATGGTAGACTATACAAAGTACCATGAGACACCTGAAATCGGTGCACCAAAGCTTTCAAGTATACACACCGTCAGCTACACTTTACAAAAAGCTGAAGGGACTAATATTTCCTTTTCATTGTCAACCAATCTTGATTTAGCCCTTCAACTACCCCATTACTACTTTCTACGTAACATTCCAACAACTTAACAAATAATTCTGTAAGAGTGCCAAACACACATAAACCGAACATTTTAGAAATCCATGTACCTTTTAGAAAAAAATACCAACAAATACTGAAGTCTAAACAGCATCTTATATTCTATAAAAATTCGGTAATGGGTGTACTTTGCTGTACATGTCTCCTTTTGCATTGCTGATGTCCATAAATGACCTCTGTTGTCACATATATCATTTGAGAAAATCCAGACTTTTTTTTTCTGTCTCCTTTTCTGTGTTACCTCAGTGGCATTGCACCCATACCACTCATTCTAACCCCCCCAATCCACAGCCTGGCCCATCCTGCTGCAGCCTTGGCACCACAAATTCACAAGAAGCAATCAATGTCAAGTCATCACTGCTGCCAAGTCACTTCGATGGTGCTCACTGGTGCCTGTTCTGATTGAACATATGCAGGATACCACCCACTAAACCCCTATTGATGACAATAATTGCTTCGCTGCGGAGGCAGCATGAGTGAGCTCTCCCTCCAGAAGGCCCCACCATATCCATCAAACAACGACCCCCATGAACTTTGCCAATTCCGATGATACCAACAGAATCAAATCAAGGCCACAGACGCAGAGAGAATATCGAAACTGAGGTTACTATGACAGCAGGGCATGAAGGGTCACAGAATTCCAGACTTTCTTTTTTAGCGCTGATCAATGAGGATGAGAATGATGGAGATGATGCTAAAGATTTTCATTCCAATCTCAGACTGCATGACAGGGCTGTAGTCTACACTTACTATGGGGGTCAACCAGGCCCAAGAAATACAGACACTTGCAGTGTTGGTCAGGAAATTTGAGCAACATTCTCAGAGACGCATCCATTAAGTGGATGAAACTCAACAGTATGGTCCCAGTCTTCCAAACTGAGCCCAAAATAAACTCAACTCTGGGCAGGGGCCGGTTGGGGCAGAAAAATCACATAAATAAGGGCTCTGATGGGAATCGAACCACAGCCTCCCAGTCGGGAGTTTGTGATGCTAACCACTACATCATGGCAGCTGGTAAAAATTAAAAATTTAGAATTCACCTGCAGCATTGATACGACTCCCATTTCATGGTTGTGTGACACACTGCTGCTGAAGTATGAAGCAAGTGCAGATGCACTCATAGTGTACGTGGCTTTCTGAGTTGTCTACATTGGGTTTCACAGTTGTCTCCATTGATTCAGCAATGCCTGGACCACTACACTGTCCACAGTCATGTCAGATGAACTGTCCTCAATCACCATCACTCACAGCTACATGCAACAGCTGAATTTTTTTTTTTTTTTTTTGAGTTGTTGGGCTCAAATTACTGCGCCTTGCTAATGGCAGCCAGACTTATAATAACACAATTCCTAAAAATTATATACCTTTACACTTGAAACTTCCCAAATAACCCATATTGGTACAAAATGGACAGTCATCCTCAACATAAGGACCAGGGTAGTAGAGTGAGAGTTAAGTAGTAATTACAGACAGGCAGAAAAGAGCAGACTGGGTACTAAAAATGATAGCCCAGTTTCTGATTTGCTAAAGAACGCTATCGGGACCAATTAATCTATTCATGTTAAACCCAACTTTATGTCTAGTTGCAAAGTGAGACGACTGCAGGCGGAAATCTAAACAAATCTTAAATAAATGTTTGCGAACCGCCCAGAGAAACGTGGACAAATGAGTCACAAGACAAAACACAACGCGTTTCGACCTCTTAGGTCTTCCTCAGGTGAGAAACAAACGAATAAAACAACGAAAATTCACTTAGCTTTGATCGCTTCAGATCGCAAGGAAGAAGGCGTTGAATGAAAAACAAACGAATAAAACAACAAAAATTCACTTAGCTTTGATCGCTTCTTCCTTGCGCTCTGAAGCAATCAAAGCTAAGTGAATTTTCGTTGTTTTATTCGTTTGTTTCTCACCTGAGGAAGACCTACGAGGTCGAAACGTATTGTGTTTTGTCTTGTGACTCGTTTGTCCACATTTCTCTGGGCGGTTCGCTAACATTTATTCCAAATTTATGAATTTTCGGTATAAAATGTGTTCAACTGAGTATGCTTCGATGCATCTATGTAAAATATGTATGCAAGTGTGTGTGTGTGTGTGTGTGTGTGTGTGTGTGTGTGTGTGTGTGTGGTGTGTGTGTGTGTGTGTGTGTGTGTTATGTGTGTGTGTGCGTGTGCAAGTTTGTATCTGCACAATGTTTCCTCCCACCCAGGACAAAAAGCACTAACAAAGGCTATAAATTACAACTGAACTGGAAAAATTCAACTGAACTACAGACCATCAAGCAAAGAATACTGAAAATAACAACAACAACTAGGCTTAAAGACTGAACAAACTGACACCAGTCCAATGAATACTAGCAGCACAAAGAAAGACTGGGATGCGCCAGTCTTAACAACACCGCCCACAGACAACAACAGAGGCAGAGAGAGACACAGCAGGACCCACCTTGCCGTTCTGGGCCGACCTTGGCGTCTGTGGGTGTGCGTCCAAACACTTCTGATAGCGCAGCTGACAACCACACAGTTAACAAGCAGATCAGCAAAGGAATCACTCCACTGAACAATCCACATCACTGGATTCTCATACTTAAAGGGCAGGTACCTTTATAACAACCTCATGGATGAAAATCAGAATATCAAAAATGATGATGATCAGATTATGGCAAAAATATCATTAATACGAAACACATAGATAAATTTTTCATTACCATGTGATAATATCTGGAATTAACTTTACAACAATAAATCCAAACACCAAGTTTCTGAGCTTTTCATCTCCACTTTCATCAATGAGATATAATTTTGTGCGAACAAGCTCATATGAGCGTCATGACATCAGCTTTGCCACGAGACCTCCATGAATACAGGATAACAATAAATCAACAATATGTAGCAAAATAAAGAATAACAAAATTAAAGTTGTGGAGTAGCATTCATGAATGAGAATAAGCAGATGCCTAACCTGCACACGGGCAAACAGTCCAGTAAAGGTGTCAAGGAGCGTGAAACCTCTCACAAAAGGCATTAGACGCTTGGAGGAAAAGGGACGTTGTACGTAGTATACAAATAGGTAATAGACCAATTATAGGTAATAGACCAATTAGCCAGGGTACCTTACCCAACGCACACGGCCGAACTGTGTGAAGGAGGCCGAAGTGGTCAGATGACAGATGACACCTAGGAGAGAGAGTTCGGACCTGCCCGGTGGCGAAAGGGGGGAGGGATGTAACCACCACGACCTCGGCGCTCCAAGTGAGCGCTAAATGCTCAGTCAGCTGAGGTTCTTTTGTAAACAGTCAGTGAAGAGCAGGAGTCTTGGATTCGTTCGGATGGTATTGCCGTGGGTCACTGTGTTGGTTCTATTGTCAGGCTGGCTGAATGCGTGTGGAGGTTGTAGTAGCCCTCTTTAAGATAATTACTGTGTTAAGTGACCACCGAAGTCGGCGGGAAATTTCGATGTCCATCTGGTGCTATGTGTGTGTTTGCTAATCAATTAGGTAGGGGTGTGTGTAAATGCTGATGTGTGGGAGAATGTAGCGAGTGGAGAATTCAGGGTACTTGTGAACTAGGGGTTTGAGAAGAAGCGGGGACAAAGGCATGGCCCGAAGGGGAATCCTTTGTTTCCCTCCCTATATAAACTGAGGGAGAACAACGTGTCGGAGAACAACACCAGGAGAGAGAGAGAGAGAAGGCAGAGGAGAGAGAGAGAGGAGAGGAGTGAGCAGGACAGAGAAAGGGTCGAGAGAAACGTGGTCTGGGAGATAGAAGAGACAGCAAGGTCTTAGAGTTAAAGACAAGCTGGAAGAGAAGGAAACTAAGTTTGAAGCCCAGAGGTGGGTGAAGACAGACAAACTGAATTTGAACCCAGAGGTGGGTGAAGAAGACGAAGAAGAAGAGTTCGACGTCGAGATCCCAGAGACGACCACGAAGACCCAGTCCTGAAGCCTGGAGCCAGTCAACCAAGGGCATCACCATCAAGCAGTGCTGAAGAAGACGTGAAGAGACTTTTCTCAAGAACTGTGGTGTGGTGTGAAAGCGTGGTTGTGTGTGTGAAAACCTGGCCAGGTAAGAAGTCATTTTATTATAACCCGGGATTAGGAAGTATTGATCTTTGTTTGTTCTGATATTTCATTGTGTGTGATTTGATTGTTCATGATTAATTATAAGTAGCATAGAAATTGTATTTCTTGTTCTCAGTCGTGTTAGGAGAGAGACGAATGCGTGACATCCTATTCCCAGAGAGAGGTGAATGTTTGATGGGCGCATGAGTGTGCATATGCGTGTATGAGTGCAAAGATAACCTTGGTGTGTTAAGCCTGACTAATAATACATCAACTTAGTGCACTTAAGCAATACCATCACGATTTCCCCCGTCCTGGACAAAAGGCTTTGGCTTCAAGTGAACAAGGTCTGTTGATTATACTCACCGAGTGTCATTTGGAAAATGCACTCTTAATCTAACAGGTTTCATCTTTGTGTTAAAGCGATCATTCCATCTTCCTGCTTTTGTTACCATGTCAAACAAACAAAAACATGGCATTGAAATCTCACCCTCTCTACCCTCAAACTGTGAATAAATTACTAAGGGAATTAGAAGAACAAAGTCAAAAGCGCTTATTAAAATTTGTCAACAAAAGTCTACTGGATACAGTGTTTACCTTGCAAGCGGCCTCAATGGTTTTACACAGGGGTCCAGCGGAGGGCTCACAGTGAAACACATGGGACACAAACTTGTTTTGCGCTGTATGCATCACAAAGGCGCACAACCTGGGCAACAACAAAGACACATTACTGCTCCTAACACCTCCCAAAGCATGAGAACTCATCATCATTTTCTAGAGGGCTAATCCTGATCTTTCACACACCACAAGACCTGGTTATTTTCATCAGCAATTCTCCTAATCTACCAATAACTAAAAAGACTGGTTGCTTCTTGCCACAGACCATACAACATGGTTGTATCTTTTCATTAACACACTCTTAGTAACAGAAGGAACAAATGATAAAAAAAAAAGTAGACTTCACACACACACACACACACACACACACACACACACACACACACACTGAATAAATAGAAATAATATTAAAACCCGTTGAGTGCCTTTAGTCGGTCAGCTGACGCGGTAATAAAAGTGCTTTTCCAGTGCCTATGGGCCGTCCCCTGACGTCATGCATTTTTCTTGAATTTTCATTCGTTACTATTTCTATCAACGGACTCAAATAGAGTTTGCGTAGAAAGCCTTATATGTCTGTAGTCTTAAAATAATATGTAAATGACCACACGTGAGGGGAAAGCCCATTTATTCTCATCACTGACTGGATGACCAGCCAGCACTTCATGTCTCGCTTGCAAAGATGGCGGCGCAACCTTCGACAAGCCCAGCGACCAAATCAACGTATTTACACAGCTGAGCAGGCTCTGCTGATGATTTTTGACAAACACAATAATCTTTTATTCAACGACTAACTCGAGCATGAAGGTGAGATGATGATAGTGGTGGAATTGCCGACCATATTCGTCAGTTATTGAGTAGGGCTCTGTGACCTCAGTGTGTGTTCAGCTGACTTGTGTCGAACGAGCCAGCCTAGTGTGTACTCTGCACTGCGTGCCAGTGGCCAGTGATGTGATAGTCAGCGCGAGAGGGGAGCGCGGCTTGCTTGCGGCGTGACACGGGGCAGAGGGAAAGGTAGGGGAAGATGAGGGGTGAAAGAGAGGGTTGCAGTCCAGCAAGGGGGCGTGGTGGGGAGAGGGGGGGCGTGGTCGTGGACTGGTCAGTCTGCATCGAGTGTGAGCGTCTTGATAGACTTCCAAACTGTTTTACTTTCATTTACAGGTGTAGTGTGACAATACAAACTTTATTTTCAACTTTTTTGCTGTGTGTTCTTGTTTGGATGTGGTAAATACATATTGTTTTGATCGTGCAAAAAAATCTATCCAAATCTAAAAGCCTAAATACTTTTTTATTATCAAAATTAAACAAAAGAAGCCCAGATTCAAAATCTTCATTCAATTTCCTTCAAAAATGATATAGATTTCATTTTTCTATCTTTTGTAGTTTCTGAGCTAGAATTTTTTGTTAATTATGACCCCCAAATCATGAGATTTCCCAGGCACCTGGGAACACCTTTGTTTGTACTATTGTGGGGCACTGAACGGGTTAAATTGATAGTAATGCCATAATAATGATGAAAACAAGTAAATTAATTTAATCAAATTAATAGCAGACATGCCTACCCCAAAATCTTACTATCAGGAACAGATGTTATAAAAATCAGGAACAAATTGAAAATTTCAAAAATTTTCAGGAACACTCAACCTTCCTTTTGTGGACACAACCGCGCGTGTGTAGGTTCACACACACACACATTCACACACACAAACACCATAACAATTCTGCAAAACCCCTCTCTTTCAGGCAGAAAAAACAACTTACCTTTATTTAGGCTAGACGTCTACACTATGTACATTGCATGTCATGCATGGTTTTCACTGTGCAGACTTCAGAGACCTGTAGTAGGCACTCTTCAGGTCTGCATAGTCCGAGGTCTTCTATTGTTTTCGCCGCTATTTCTTTTATAATGGCTGTCCCCTTACTCCTGCCACACTGAAACTTCTTTGCCACATCAGAGTCTTTAAACATCAGTTTGAACGCTTTTGTAAAAGTATCCAAAACGGTGAAAGGCAGATTCAGTTCAGCAACAAGGTCGACGAGCATAACTTCGGCACGAATCACTTCATCTGTTGATTCTGCTTTGCTGGTCGACGAACTGGTGAAAAATCCAGAAATCTTGCGAGTGTGACCACAAGATATCTCAAAGTCCTTGTGTTTTTTGGATTCGACATGTCGACGACAGTCATCTTGGCCGCCATGCGCGATGGAGAACTCGCACTGGCAAACCGTGCACCAGCAAAAGTTTTCCCCTTTCCGTCCTTCTTGTAAACATGACCACCTCTCACTGTATTGTTTACGAAAGGTTTGCCGACGGCGATCTTGTTTTTTTCGCGGCTGCCGCTGGGGTCCATTTTGAGGTTCATCATCATCTGTCTCGCACACTCGCTTCGCAGTCTTCATGCTAGCCATGTTTGATAGTCGAGCGCGCTTTGTCTGAATCTCGGCTCCGTTCGGTACGTTTCGTCGACGGATATGGCAGTGTGAGCATGCGCACTGCGCTTCAATTCAATCGTCCTAACCGTCATCCGGTTTGTCCCTCTGTGAAAAATTGTCCACTCGTTTGATTTCGTTTTTTGTTTTGTTTTTTTTGTTTTTCCGGAACACGCGATCCCTGACCGTAACGTCCGGAACAAACCTCGATTTTTATGTTTTTCCGTAACAAATACGGCTATTCCGGTACGGTAGGCATGTCTGTAATAGGCATATACAAAAAGAAAATCAAATCCTATTCACCAATGTGAAATGATTCAAGATCTTGAAAATAAGATCTTAAAGCTCAAGGACTTTCTTAGAAAGAAGCTACCCAGCAGTACAAGAAAATTCTGAGTCACAAGCATTTCACCAATAAGATCGTGTACTAGTAGCACTGTGCCAAATGTGACATGTGCATATTTATGAACTATGCAGATTTCTTGAGGCACATCATAGATTTCAGACACACAAAATGCTTAAATCTTCACCACCTTGCCTGAACTTAGGTATCAAGGCACAGCTGTATGTACTCATGTTGCACAGAGAACAGGTTGACTCACTTGACATTGGCGATGGATATGCCCATGAAGGACATGAAGCGCACACGACACTCCTCCAGGATGTTGTCAGGGTTCTGAAACACAACACACAGATCACACATGACAGCACATGTACCCAACACATAGCATATGACACACAAATCACACATCACAGCACACATTACACCACATAGCACATGACACTCCTCCAGGATATTGTCTGGGCTCTTCTGAAACAACACACAAATCACACATCACAGCACACATCACACACGCAGCACACGACACTTCTGGATGTTGTCAGGATTCTGGAACACAGCACACAAATCACACATCACAGCACACATCACACCACACAGCACACGACACTTCTGGATGTTGTCAGGGTTCTGAAACACAACACACAAATCACACATCACAGCACACATCACACCACATAGCACACAACACTTCTGGATGTTGTCAGGATTCTGGAACACAGCACACAAATCACACATCACACCACGCAGCACACAACACTTCTCCTGGATGTTGTCAGGATTCTGGAACACAGCACACAAATCGCACATCACAGCACACTTCACACCACACGACACTTCTGGATGTTGTCAGGATTCTGGAACACAGCACACAAATCACACATCACAGCACACATCACAGCACACACATCACACCACATAGCACACAACACTCTTCCAGGTCACCGTCAGGGTTCTGAAACACAACACACAGATCACACATCACAGCGCACATCAAACCACATAGCACACAACACTCAGAACACATCATAGCACACACCACACCAGTCCTCCAGAATGTTGCCAGGGTTCTGAAACACAACATACAGATCACACATCACAGCACACATCATACCACATAGCACATGACACTCCTCAGGATGTTGTAAACAGTCTAAAGCAACAAACAATACAAATCACACGTCATCGCACAGATCACACCACACTGTACACAGCAAGGCCAGGGTTCACCAATGCTATACAGTATGTATCACACCACAGCACATGTCGCAACACGTAATGCACCCCAATGCAAAGCTTGTGCATCACAACACTTCAGCTCAAGTTCACCACATAACACACTGAAAGCAATGTCAGGATTCTGTTGCCCAACACAAAACACTCAACAGCACACAGCAGTCTGTTATCCAATATAAAACATACAACAGTCAGAGACTCATACCATTCAGCAAAAATACCGCCTACATTGTAACTCCTGCCAACATTCTCCTCTGGAATACCCAAACTAACCTAATACTGGAAGCATGTTCTTCTTCATTTACATCACTGGTATGTTCTGTCTCTTGGTAGTTACAAATCACTGAAGTCAAACAGTACAAGTTTTACAAAACAATAAACGGTTCACTACCTACCCCATGTTCAGTGATGGTGATGGTGGAGGGGGCGATGGCCACATTGACAAAGGTCCATTTCTCTGGAGGCATGTGGTTGTACATCCAGTCAATGGACTCGTTGATGATGTCCGTCCCTGTCAAACAGTACAAAACAACCCTCCTCCTCAACAGTGGAACCGACGCAGTCAGGAAGTCCCTTCACATCCCAAGTTGTCACATGAACAGATCTTGTTTGGTCATGACACAAGAGAAAACAACAAGTAAAATCGTTTCCAGCCCAGACAGTCATGGAGGCCCCATAAGAACTGCAAGCGTGTTTAAGAGAGACCAATGTACACATTAATGTACTGGGACCAGAACCTCAAAGCCAGTCAAGTCCCAGCACACACAGGATGACCTGCAACAAAGCTGATCACCAAGCAGGTGTCATTCTGGTCAAGTGGACACTAGTGGGGTTAATGCTGAGGCTGAGAGGTTTATCACATGGGGCATCACGGAGCCGCCCTGACACTGAAAAAATAAGGATGGGTTAGTTACCAACATGTAAAATGCATGACACTATGTCTTCTTCACTATTTCCAGACACAGACAGAAAGAATTCATATTACCCTGGATAGATCTGAATTTGTTTTTTTCAATCTCTACAGTTCCAACCGTCATTCCTGCACTCACAAGTTATTAAGAACAACTCTAAGCAGCGTTTATGGGTAGATCATTCTTTCTAACAAAATGAAGAGCATCAGTTACTTATGATTTTTTTTTTTTTCCAAAATGCCTCAGTCGTTATTCTTCAGAGCAAGTAACAAAACCTTGTGTCAGTATAACGAGAAGACAAGAGTGCAAATCTAAATGTAAGAAATTAACCCTCTTGACAGCCGAGCGCCCGCTAGCGCCCAACCGGAAATCACACAGCCAAAACGCTGAGCGCCTGCCAGCGCCCGGTAAAACACGTGGCAACAATGGGCGCCGCCATATTTCTCGTAGAAAAGGAAGTCTCGCGAGAATGTGACTTCCTTCTTCCTGTGGCCATTTACTTCCGATTGCAAAAAACCACGAGTCGATACGTGCCGTAGTTCTCGAGTTACGAATTTTTAAAGTTTTGTGGTCGAAATGCTGTTTTTCGCCATCGCTAACATTGATTTCTGCCGTTCTATAACGAGATCTAGTGATGAAGATACTGTGATTTGTAGGATTTAGGGCATAACACTTAGTGAAAGTGCTGGGTAATGAAGCTTAGAGTGACCTAGATTTCGACTGGGATGAGGTTCCAGGTATGATTCGGAAGAAAGTTCTGAAGAAGATTTTTTTTTTTTCCCCCGAATAAATGGCTCATGTGATATTCTTCAAACTTACGATGTAGCAACATATATATTCGTAGGACTTTTAAAAATTATTTTCATTTGACTATTTCCTTTCCTCTCTTTTAAATTAATTTTTTAATTGGGTAACCATGTTCAAATTACGGAGTTACTTACCTTGCCGACGGTTTTTCGGCGTAACTAAGCTAAGGTAAGTGCATGCTAAAGAGGGTTAAACCAAGTACATGTGTCAATGTGCATTACACTGAACTATGTACATTACATTGACAATGTACGTAACTGTCATGTATTATAAAAATGTACAAAATAAAGATAGAATTGTCAAGTATCCCCATCTACCATACTGATGATCTACAGAACACCAACAATACCATCAAAAGAAAAATATGAAGAAAAAAAAAGACAGATCCGACAGTACGTATGTCCATCGGTTCAAGTGTTAGCACCCGCTCTTGAGCAGTCTTACTCCTCATCTTTCTTTCATTCATATTTTTCCTGTTACTCTCACTCACCGGTTGGCCGGATGACCTCACTTGACCCCAGATAATGACAGCGCATTACTTTTCGTGGTTCTTCCATGGGTGTGGGGAATGTGACACCTGCAAACAGAGCATCCTGGTTAACAACTGCCGGTTTCTGTAGTCAACATATTTACTTTTGACTTCACTTAAAACATAAAGTAACTGAATACAACAAAAAAATCATTAAAAAAAAATAACAGACTAAGTACAGTGGACTCCCAGCTGCACATATACGCATAAAATTATAAAAACTTGGCAGCAAAATGTAACAACAGCTTTTTGTTGTGTGTTCGGTGACATTTTGTGACCATGGATCGACCAGGTCTGTGTGGACGGATGTGAATCTTCACACAACATATCTCTGTTGTTCTGACCGGACCATGTAAAGACTGATTCTACACCACAGGAAACTGCAGCTTGATATCTCAGATATGGCAAATTTCCTCTACAACGCGATGCAGATGAAACTGAAAGAAAAACATTAATCCACTAGTAAAAAAAAACTGAGAGTTTATTTAATGGCTAACATGTTTTTGTAACACCATCACACTGGTTTAAATTTCACAATTAGAATCATGTACAACCATATTTTACAAGAACTAGTAAAAAAAATACTGAGTCTATTTAATGGCTCACATTTTTTTAACACTTCCACACTAGTTTAAATTCCACTCTCTACATCCTCTATGATAACATTTTGCAACGAGAACCCATGCCTAACGTAGTAAGCAATTTCTGACAAGTTCTAAATGCAAGAGATCACTGATCCATATTTTTTTTCTTGCAGCCTAGCTTACAGAGGGTGAAAAACATTCCATCTCACTGTTGATCAAAGAGGCCGTCTTGTCCAGGTTGGGCAGATCGGTGGGTCGGGTGACACGTGATTCTGGCGGTGGCGCCTGCAGACCCCTCTCTTGCATGATCTGCTTACAGATGTCGCGCAATGTGTTGGCGATCTGACGGGCCGGCGTGTCGCATTGAAACACGTGGCACATGTGCATGCGAGTGGCTCGATCACGGGCCACGTAGGCAAAATCCCTGCCAGCACACATCACGTATACTGTTGAAAAAAGACAATCTACAAAGAAAACAGTTCAGAAGTAATTGTGTAGTAACGCATGCTATGTCCAGAAATTTTTTTAGAAAAACTATAACGCTGTTGCCATACACATCCCTGTTCCTCCTCTCCCTCAGCCCCTCTTCCCACCCCCACAACAAACACTGCTCTCAACCATCTACTTCCAGATAACAAAAATTCAGAAGCAAGGAGGCACAGGGCTAAGTCTGGCTTTTCAGCCCTGACATGCTCCTATCCAGAGTTGTGTCTGCCATGGGCTCAACTGGAAAAACTGGAATCATACATTGGAGTTTTAACCACTTCATGGATGCATCTCCAAGAGCGTTGCTCAAATTCCCTAACCCAATGCTGCATGCATCTGCATCTCATGTGCCTGCTTGATGCTGGGACATAATACAAAAGTAAGTGTGGAGTTCACAAGTGTCGTGTAGTAGTCTCAGACCAGAACTCCATGGAACCATCTTCATCACTTTCTACCTCCTTACTCAGCATTAAAAAAAAAGTTGTGCCCTGCCCTCATGGTGACCTCAGTTTTGATCCTCTATCCATGTCTGTGCCCCTGGTGAGTTCGTGTTGAGGTAATCAGGATCAGTGTGTTCATGGGGACCAACACTGACAGACATGATAGCGCCATCCAGAGGGAGCCACTCAATGCTGGCTCCATGATACAGCAATAACTGTCATCAGAAGGCGGTGCAGCAGGTGGTGTCCAGAGTATGTTGGATCAGAACAGGCACCACTGAACACCCCAAATGTAACTCAACAGCAGTGCAGTCAGACACCACTGAACACCCCAAATGTAACTCAGCAGCAGTGCAGAGTCACGCACCACTGAACACCCCAAATGCAACTCAGCAGCAGTGCAGTCAGGCATCACTGAACACCCCAAATGTAACTCAGCAGCAGTGCAGTCAGGCACCACTGAACACCTCAAATGTAAGTCAGCAGTGCAGTCACACACCACTGAACACCTCAAATATAACTCAGAAGCAGTGCAGTCAGGCATCACTGAACACCTCAAATCTAACTCAGAAGCAGTGCAGTCAGGCATCACTGAACACCCCAAATGTAACTCAGCAGCAGTGCAGTCAGGCACCACTGAACACCTCAAATGTAAGTCAGCAGTGCAGTCAGGCACCACTGAACACCCCAAATGTAACTCAGCAGCAGTGCAGTCAGACACCACTGAACACCTCAAATGTATCTCAGCAGCAGTGCAGTCAGGCATCACTGAACACCCCAAATGTAACTCAGCAGCAGTGCAGAGTCAGGCACCACCGAACACCCCAAATTAACTCAGCAGCAGTGCAGAGTCAGGCACCACTGAACACCCCAAATGTAACAACATCAGTGCAGTCAGGCACCACTGAACACCCCAAATGTAACTCAACAGCAGTGCAGTCAGACACCATTTAACACCCCAAATGTAACTCAACAGCAGTGCAGTCAGACACCACTGAACACCCCAAATGTAACTCAACAGCAGTGTAGAGTCAGGCACCACTGAACACCCCAAATGTAACTCAGCAGCAGTGCAGTCAGGCACCACTAACCACACCCAAATGTAACTCAGCAGCAGTGCAGTCAGGCACCACTGAACACCCCAAATGTAACTCAGCAGCAGTGTAGAGTCAGGCACCACTGAACACCCCAAATGTAACTCAGCAGCAGTGCAGTCAGGCACCACTGAACACCCCAATTGTAACTCAGCAGCAGTGTAGAGTCAGGCACCACTGAACACCCCAAATGTAACAACATCAGTGCAGTCAGGCACCACTGAACACCCCAAATGTAACTCAACAGCAGTGCAGTCAGACACCATTTAACACCCCAAATGTAACTCAACAGCAGTGCAGTCAGACACCACTGAACACCCCAAATGTAACAACATCAGTGCAGTCACGCACCACTGAACACCCCAAATGTAACTCAACAGCAGTGCAGTCAGACACCACTGAACACCCCAAATGTAACTCAACATCAGTGCAGTCAAGCACCACTGAACACCCCAAATGTAACTCAACAGCAGTGCAGTCAGACACCACTGAACACCCCAAATGTAACTCAACAGCAGTGCAGTCAGGCACCACTGAACACCCCAAATGTAACTCAGCAGCAGTGCAGTCAGGCACCACTCAACACCCCAAATGTAACTCGACAGCAGTGCAGTCAGGCACCACTGAACACCCCAAATGTAACTCAGCAGCAGTGCAGTCAGACACCACTCAACACCCCAAATGTAACTCAAAAGCAGTGCAGTCAGGCACCACTGAACACCCCATATGTAACTCAGCAGCAGTGCAGTCAGGCATCACTGAACACCCCATATGTAACTCAGCAGCAGTGCAGTCAGGCACCACTGAACACCCCAAATGTAACTCAGCAGCAGCGCAGAGTCTCCTTTGGTGGGTTGCCTCAAGACAACTTAACTCTAATGACTCTTCGTGGACTGCCAGTGCCGGAGCTGTGACAGGACAAACCAGGGTGTGCCTCTAAATGGCGAGCTGTAAAGAGTGGCGTTATGAGATCTAAAACTAAAAGAAGAAAGAAAATGTCGCTTTTAAATCAATCATTATAACTCTGACTCTTGGTTGGTCCGAGGATTATTCAAAAACAGACAGACCACATGGCTGTACTCTCCAACAGCTCTTGTGTGGGTTTTTTTTGTTGCCATCTCATCCCCTTCATCCCATCAGTACCATTAGTCCCTGCAGTTCATTCTTCCTCCCCCATTTCTAGGCACACACAGTTTGATCTTGTCAAAGACCAGCACCACTGTCCTCAGGAATTGGTCAAATTCTCCAGCATTCCATCTCATCCTTTTGAAAGAATAAAACAGGGTAACCTACCTTTCTCTCATGTTTTGGACAGAAATTCTAAAACTCTGATATTTCTTTTTCTTTTAAACCCAATTCCAGGAATGACATTTGAAAGGGGAAAATTCATAAAATACATCACAGGCTGGTCAGCTGTGAGCCATGCTTTCTAGGAAAAGCATTCTACACAGTAAGACAAACAAGAAGTACTGCCCAAGGCCAGGTGGTTTTGACACAGCTGGGAAGAAACAGAGGGCCTCACCTTCCATTATCACGTCCCACTCCCCAAACCCGAATGGAGTGAATCGGCTGCGAGTTGAGGACAGAGAAATCGGTGGGGTCAATCAGACGCAGACTTCGGCTGTCAATGTCCATGTAGAGGTCCTTGCCCTAAAACCAAATATATGTATGACTTTGAACATGCACTTACATGTACTTGAGCACATGCACATATGCACACAAACAGACACACACAAACATATTCTCCCTGTCAAAAAACATATATGCGCACACACACATTCCCAACAGTCCATATCCGCTTGCGCATACAAGCAAATTTCCCCGTCAGCTCTCTCATACACACACACACACCTACTGTCCATACACACTCTCTCACATCTTCAAAACTTTACATAGAACACATACACACATATTCACAGCTCGCCAACTGTCCATACACACACACATCAAAAAGTGTATACCCACTTATGCACACAATCACATCTTCCTATCTACATCCATACATGCATACACTCACATCTCCCCAATGGTCCACACCCATACATGCACACACTCACATCCCCCAAACGGCCCACACCCAAACATGCACACACTCAATCTCCCTAACTGTTCATACCCATACAGGCACACACTCACATCTTCCAAACGGCCCACACCCATACATGCACACACTCACATCTCCCCAACTGTCCACACCCATACAGGCACACACTCACATCTCCCCAACGGCCTACACCCATACATGCACACACTCACATCTCCCCAACTGTCCACACCCATACACACACTCACATCTCCCCAACTGTCCACACCCATACAGGCACACACTCACATCTTCCCAACTGTCCACACCCATACAGGCACACACTCACATCTTCCCAACTGTCCACACCCATACAGACACACACTCACATCTCCCCAACAGCCCACACCCATACAGGCACACACTCACATCTCCCTAACTGTTCATACCCTAACACCCATATATGCACACACTCACATCTTCCAAACTGTCCACACCCATACAGACACACACTCACATCTCCCCAACAGCCCACACCCATACATGCACACACTCACATCTCCCAACTGTCCATATCCATACAGGCACACACTCACATCTCCCTAACTGTTCATACCCTAACACCCATATATGCACACACTCACGTCTCCCCAACGGCCCACAGTGTCATTGATATCATTGCGGCCGAGAGACAGGTCCATGATACATTTGTTGACGGCCTTGCTGCTACGTTCAGGGGTCAGGTCTTCCTCGGCAATGCTGACCCAGCCCAGAGAACGGACAGCAAATCGCACTGGTCTTTTACCTCCCCTGCCGTCCTCCTCCATTACAGCTGGCTTCGGCTCCGACTGAGAGGCCCTGGTAAGGTTGGAAAGCTTACAACTGAGTTGTTTGAATGATGCTTATTAGCAAGAACAGACACATGAGAAAGAATGCTTGGTGACATTCAAACAATAGCCAAGTGCTCTAATTCAAACTTTTAAAGAATGGTCATTACACAGGCTTCTTCCCTGGCGGAAGTAGTGTGGGCATCACGTGATGGTCTTATTACTGCATTAGCCACAAAAAATCTCGGCCTGGCAGAGCTGACTAACTGCCGTGGAATGCTATGATCTGACATGGTAAGTATACTAGCCAAACTGGGAGTATAATACAAAACTCCCCATTTTTCTGCCCTTGATATTGTTCACATATTGGAAGGAGTCATGTTATAATCATTTGCCTATACAGAAATGGATGTGATTCGCTCATAAATTTGAAGTAGTTGCTTTTTTTTTTTTTTTTAAATGAAGCTTCATAAATACTTCAGCAATGTATATGTGTAGAAAAACACACAGACAAAAGTGGCTATCACTTTTATACTGCAGGTCTTTTTTTCTTTTCTTTTTTTAATCCCAAATCTGACAAAAACAGCCCACTGCAGGCTATGCCCACAAAATCTGCATGATATGACCTAGAAATACTCTTAGAATCTATTTCACTGTACAAATTATCGATCACAATTTCTTGATCACCTCTAAATCTGGCTTCCTCTTGATCTGTGTCTATCGAAGCACAATCCAAGCCAGTCACGTCAGTCATAACCAAACTTCATTGCACAAAGAACTCGACAAAAAACTTCCATTCAGCCCAGCAGCTTAGACCGTACAGACTTCATCCACACTTGCAATGCCTGACAGATTACCATTGCTGCCAACCCTCTGGACTCAAAATTTGGAAACCTGGGGGTGAATGCGGTGGGATGTGCTGAAGATGGGGCTGCTCAGTTTTTGACTGAAAGCATACCCAACCCCTCATGTTTTAGTTGACAAAAGTGTGTTTCAAAAAGGAAATGCATCTCCTATCTTCTGACAGCTAATATCAACATATCATTCGGGCTTTATTTCGCAATACTGTTTCATAGTCCCTGCCCAAACCTACATTTTCAAACAAAATTTTGAGTCTGGATTTTTTCCCCCACTAAATTCAGAATTTGGGGAATAATTTCTAAATTAGGCAAATTCCATGAAAATTCCAGAGGGTTGGCGACTACGGATCAGTGTCGACCTGTTGAGACAGACAACTCACAGGGTCTGCAGGGACTTGGCAGCGTACTGAAGGGCATGACCTTCAAACTCCTGCAGGTGGCGCTCTGTGTTGGAGGTGACACTGGTGGGGGTGGAGGGCACCGAACTGGCCTCCTGTGAACTCTGACATGACACACACCTTGTGACTGACCGGGTCTCTGACATTGAAAATGATAATGTCAAAAAAGAGGAACAGCAAAATAATTTGAAACATGCCGTACAAATGGTTCAATGCAAGGCCACAAATCACTCAAAGTATTTGAGACTGAAAATATCGAGAGTTTGTAATATAACTAATATGTTTATTCTGGAACTTCTTTCAACAACAGAAAACATGATGGACTTGCTTTTGTTCTTTCTTTTTAATTCTTCTCTCTCTTCTCTCTTTAACGTAAACCTTAAAATCCTTGCCCAGTAAGTAAATTTTATCACAATATCAATCCACTTCAATTTATCTTCCACATCCCCCTTTGGTCATTTTGAACAAATCCTGCAAAACCAAAAAAAAAAGTGCCTTAGAAAGGTAGAGATAGTGAAAATCAAGGATACAGGTGCTCCGAAAGAGATTTAGATGGTTAAAGATTATTTTCAGATCTAGAACATGATGATATTAGTTGGGTTCTTCCAATTCAAAAGGAAAAAAAAAAGACAACCAGACAGCCGGTGATACTCACGGAGTCGCTGGTGACAGAGACAGATCTGACGGTGCCAGTGGTGCAGAGGCTGGGTCCATCTGGAGGGGCGGGAGGAGGAGGGTCTCTCTGGATTGTCCCACTCTTGATGTGCCAGTAGTAGGCCCCATCCTCATCTGATGACACACACAGCATACACGAGTTTGGCCAGCACTTAAAATCATCCTGCCAAAAAAAAATCAACAACAAATTCCTAGTAAGCTGTCAATAAAATGTTTACCGTAATTTCCTGGCCGCAAACTGCCCCATTATGTATGCTACATCCACCTGATTTTTTTAAAAACAGGAAATGCATGTAAACCGCAAGTTATTGATAACACATAAGGAAATAGCTTTGAAGAGTGATTTATATGAAAACAGTGGACAAGATGTAAACACAGTCTGTTTATTCTGAGGAATGACTATTGTGAACTGGCAAGCAAACCAGAAAGGACATTAGTGATTTCATCCAAAGAAAAACAACAAAAAAGTCCCAGCTCTTCAGAACCTTCTTTTTTCATCAGTGTTCCCAGTGGCACTGAAACCACTGAACAACTTGTCTTTACTGTAAGACGCAAAAGAGGTTAAAGATCACTTTGTTGACATCTGCCATGTTAGATATGTGGATGAATCTCCATCTGACACTACTGGTACCTCTGCCTTTGACTTGTGATCGCACTGACTTCTGCGTCATCTGTTGTTCTGAATATGCCTGCTTAAATTCATTATATACATTTAAACTCATAATCTATATTTTTACATCACGAAAGTTAGCCAAGCTGAATAAGTCGTGGTCCAACCATCAACACACTGATATCTTATTCTTGAACTGCTACATGACTGCCCTTTCAAAGAGCCAGATTGACAGCTTAAAAATATCCACGTTGCAGGCTTGGCTTCTCAACTTCAGCATGTTAACTTGATCATTTGCACACACACACACACAATGCAAAATCATGCCTTGTAACTAATATGATCCAGGCTCACTCTTAAGACAAGAAAAAAAAACATGAAAACTAAACCAACCCACACAAGCAGATAAACCACAGGCACGTACCTTCATGTTTCTCCCATCCTGGAGGCAGCACATCGGCAGGGGGCTGAACCTGCTCCTGCGTGTTCTCCACGTTCTTCTCTTGCGTCTCTACATCCTGCATTGCAGTCAATCCATGTCACTGGATCTGTGTTTACCGTATCACATCTCTGTGGACTCTTCACCCAATACTTCAATGGTCTGTGCATTTTTCAACATCTGGTATTCATGACGGCTGACAAAGATTCGTTTGCTACAAATCCACCAATCTGTTATTTACGGTGTAAGAAATGAGCATTACACAGCACTATAGCTTCACACATATACTTTGGCAAATGACTTTGACCACTGTAGTGTGATGAGTTGGCATTAGTGTCCTGAACTTTCAAGGGGTATGTAAGTGATCATAAAAGTCAGTCACAAACATCAGCAACACACAGACACACATCAAACAACAAAAAAGGTGCAGTTTGAGGAAATTCCTTTCAAAACAATACCCCAGTCTGTTCAGGTCTTTGTGAAATTAATTAAGTCACTTGGAACATTTTATCAAAATATGGTAGTTAAAATATTAAGTGAGTTAAGGGACATGCACATGTCAAACTGACAGACACACGCATGCCAATTCAAGATGATTCTGTAGCATTCAAACCAAAAAATCCACTTTTCATACATTTTACAAGTTCTGAAAGATTTTTTAATCTTCCATAATCTTCCATGCATGAAAAACAAAAACCTCCTCCCCCTCCCCTCTCCCTCCCCTAAAACTGATCTGTTCATCACCTCATGTCCTTTCTCTGGAGCTTCCGGCGTCTTCTCTCCCTTCTTTGGCGGCTTCTTGTCGACAAGTGCGTAGATGTCATCGGTCAGCGGTCCACGCACATGTTTCACCCCTTTGTCCAGTCGTATATCGGACTGAATGCCGCTGTCATGAGAGTCTGGCGAGTTAATGTCTGTGCCATTCTGCAGCCTGGGAGCACATCAACACAAAAACAATGAATGTACTGCATGAAATGCAAGACTGAAATATACTGCATAAAATGCAAGACTGAATTACTGAAAGTACTGCATAAAATGCAAGACAGAATTACTGAAAGTACTGTATAAAATGCAAGACTGAATTACTGAAAGTACTGCATAAAATGCAAGACTGAATTACTGAAAGTACTGCATAAAATGCAAGACTGAATAACTGAAAGTACTGCATAAAATGCAAGACTGAATTACTGAAAGTACTGCATAAAATGCAAGACTGAATTACTGAAAGTACTGCATAAAATGCAAGACTAAAATACTGAATGCACTGCATAAAATGCTAGACTGAAATACTGAATGAACTGCATAAAATGCGAGTCTGAAATACTGAATGCACTGCATTAAATGCAAGTCTGAAATACTGAATATACTGCCTGAAATGCAAGTCTGAAATACTGAATGTACTGCATAAAATGCAAGTCTGAAATACTGAATGCACTGCATAAAATGCAAGTCTGAAATGCTGAATATACTGTTTGAAATGCAAGTCTGAAATACTGAATATACTGCATAAAACGCAAGACTAAAATACTGAACATATACTGCATAAAATGCAAGACTGAAATACTGAATATACTGCATAAAATGCAAGACTGAAATACTGAATATACTGTTTAAAATGCAAGACTGAAATACTGAATATATTGCATAAAATGCAAGACTGAAAGACTGAATATACTGCTTAGAATGCAAGACTGAAATACTGAATATAAAATGCAAGACTGAAATACTGAATATACTGCTTGAAATGCAAGACTGAAAGACTGAATATACTGCATAAAATGCAAGACTGAAAGACTGAATATACTGCATAAAATGCAAGTCTGAAATACTGAATATACTGCTTAAAATGCAAGACTGAAAGACTGACTATAGTGCTTAAAATGCAAGACTGAAATACTGAATATACTGCATAAAATGCAAGACTGAAATACTGAATATACTGCATAAAATGCAAGACTACTGCATAAAATGCAAGACTGAAATACTGGATATACTGCATAAAATGCAAGACTGAAATACTGAATATATTGCATAAAATGCTAGACTGAAATACTGAACATACTGCATAAAATGCAAGACTGAAATACTGAATATATTGCATAAAATGCAAGACTGAAACACTGAACATACTGCATAACATGCAAGACTGAAATACTGAATATACTGCATAAAATGCAAGACTGAACTATTGAATACACTGCATAAAATGCAAGACTGAAATGCTGTATATACTGTATATTCATGTCTGATGGAATTACTGAATATAAGGCATAAAAAGTAAGACAGAAAATGAGAAATAGTAAATATACTGCATATCCATTCAAGACTAAATACTTGAATTACTGCATAAAAAGATATGACAAAAAATATTGAATAAACTGAATTTAAAAGTATGACAAAAACACTAAAACATACTGTGCAAAATGAAATATTGCTTCAAAATTACGAATTAGATCAGATCTGATCTAGACTAAAACCATGTCAAAATCCAGTCAAAATTTTTCAGCAGCTGACCTCTGATATTTGCAGTTTGACATAATTGTAGAACATGATAATAATAACAATAATAAAGCATTAAGAACGAAACAAAAACTACGGAAAGAAGAACACCTCACTGCTTCCTTTTGACGAAAATCACAAAGGACTCTTTTTTTCAAGAACCACAAGAGTCCTAACGCCACACACTCAACTCAAAATTGCCAAAGGTAGTATAAAATCTCACAGCACAAAACCCTGAAACAAGAAACTCCACCTTCCACTCGCTCATGAAAACTTACTTGTGAACAGGCACTTCCAGCAGACCCCCATCAACGTCGTCAGGAGTTTGAACTCCCAATCCCTCGCCTGGGGGGATGTCAGGCTTCCTCTTGTCCACCCCACCCCCTTTGGCCTGCTGCTCCAGCATGGCCAGGTATCCCAAGATGCCTCGCCCTTTCTTGCCAGAGGAGGCCTCCGAGATGGACTGGTAAACAGTCTCCTCTCGCACGTCTTCTTGGCTGCCCAGCAGATTGTGGGTCATCTCCGAGTCATCCTCCAGGCTGGATGTGTCATCGTCTGTGTCCGCTTCGTGGTCAGAGGGGCTGCTCAGCTTCTGCAGGATAAAGGAACGATCTGGGCTGGAAGGGGTGACGTCCCCTGAGGAGTAGTCACTGCAAGCATGAAAAGCACACGATCAGGTTATGCAACCCAAATGGATTTCTCAATATTATCTTTTTAGTGCAAACAGTTAAATTCTTAAAGGGAGACTTCTTTTCGGAATGTTAACCCCTTCATTGCCGAGTGCAAGTGCACCTGATATGCCGGAGAATAAATTGCTATACCACAGCTGTCCGGCCGAGATGAAAATCGCGCTCTTTAGTTCCTACCGCCTGCCTGGCAGACAATAAGCAGGCTACGTGACTCACGGCAGCGCCCCGTGTACCACAGCTGTGCACAAGGGAACGCATGTGTTCTCATGCTGTGCTGTTCCGGTTGTGTTTTATGGATTATTATTCTTTCTCACTCCATAACTGGATATAATTAACTGTGTGCGTGATTTGTGTGTTGTGATTCTTTTTTGTGCTGTTTGATACAACTTCGGTTCATAACGCACGTGTATACGTATATCTATGGAGGTAGTGTTAGCTCAGCAAGTCGTGTATGTGTGGTGCTCTTCTTCTTCTTCTTCTTCCTCTCTCTCTGCGCGCGTGTGTGTACACGTGTGTGTGTGTGTGTGTGTGTGTGCGTGCGCGCGCATGTGTGTGACCGACCCTGCATTGGCTAGTCTTGTTGCTTACGTGTAGGCCTACTTCATTCCGATCTTTTGTACGTGCGTACGCGTGCATGTTTGTAGCGCCAACAATGGCGGAGGCGTTTGAACACAACTTCAGTGAACACAAAAGACGTGTAGATTTGTTGTGCCGTGTGTGTGGCAGTCGTGTGCTCAGAAAGGTACAAGATAAAGGATTAAACGCTAGACTTTGTGTCAACTTCTCCAATGATTTGTTGCAGTATTTCACTCTAGATATGATGAAGAAGGCAAACAGTCCAAGTGTATCTGCATAAAATGCTACCATAAACTGAAAAAAATGACACATGTCAGCACATTCTCAATGTTATACTACAAAAGAAAATGCTGCTCATGACATAGAGAGACTGTCATAAATCTGGACAACTTTTGATCCAGATCTTTCTTTGAGTCAGTGTACATCGTGTCGATTCTTTCAATCTGCCGGACTTATTGGTCATCGGAAAACAAAGAAGAGCCGACCCGTCAAAAGATCTGCTCAAGAATGTTTAGATCAGTCTGATCTTTGCTTGCGCACAGATGAAAGCGTGTCATTATTTTCTCCGTTGGTATCAACCCCCGTGAAAAAGCCTAGAACATCCTCTGCACAAACCTCACCAGTCATAGCTAGCACATCCAACTCGGCATTTGAATGTGTTGACATATGTCTTATGTATGCTTCGATACTAATGAAAGTGTGTCTACGTCAGTTTGTCAGTCACCATCGACCGCTGTTGTTGGTGTGTGGTTTCTGTCAGTGTGTGTGTGTGTGTGTGTGTGTGTGTGTGTGTGTGTGTGTGTGTGTGTGTGTGTGTGTGTGGGGTGTGGTGCGTGTGTGCTCTCTCTCTCTCTCTCTCTCTCTCTCTACAGTCGTGAGTAGGCTCACCATGAAGATGAAAATGAGGAAACATTTTGCATTGGTGTGTGTATATGTGACATCAATTTCAAATGATTCGAACGGGCGAAAGCACAAGGTCAGGCAGGAAGCATTTCATTGTATATAACTGACATCTGCATGTGTGGCATGCTAAAATCTTGCTTTACTAAAAGCATGGTGCGGTTGTGATAGAATCAGTTTCAGCATGCATCACAAGCACGTAGAGCACGCAGATAAACAAGCAAAACATGCCTAGGCCGTGGTAGGGAAACTGTCACCGTGCTCCCAGTGAAGCTGACCAGTGCCGACAGTGACTGCTTATTTTGGCCCGGTACCGGCTGTCAGGTAGGAGTCCCGCGAATAATTTTCCGTCAGTTGTAAAGGAAAGATATGCATGTCCAATATGGTCCAGGTTGAGCGTGATAGCTTCAGAAACGCATGCTCTCCACTGAGTTGAAATTTCAATTCACTTTGTGTGTTCGTTAGTCTGTTTCAATCGTTTTTTTGTTGGCAAATCTTTGTGGTACTTGTCAGCAATGCGTATGAAAGAAGACGTATTCATGTTTGGTATCGTTCTGTCAGCCAAAGACCCCACAATTCAGTGACATCAATCGACCACAGTTCGTTGCGTTCTGGCACAAAGTATTAATGAAGAAACACAGCATCCTGTTTTCAACACACTATCAGCCAGACAGTTAGTATCACATTACGCGTAGGGAAGAAAGCTTGTGGGAGGTTAGCTGGAGGTTAGCGAGGAAGCTGGCAGCTGTCAGCAGAAGTGTGCTGTTTAAACAAACCGCGG
The DNA here is from genome assembly GCA_018398815.1 of Conus ventricosus. Taxonomy (NCBI): domain Eukaryota; kingdom Metazoa; phylum Mollusca; class Gastropoda; order Neogastropoda; family Conidae; genus Conus; species Conus ventricosus. Next base: position 73,814,065 of record CM031601.1, on the reverse strand, counting down.
CCGTTCCATCCCTTCCCCTCCTGCGACCCATAGGCGGTCAGGAGTTATTGCCCTTGTCTTCAACTAAAGATTCCTCTGCGGACGAACGTGATACAGTCACTTGCTATGTTTACTTCACCATATCTTATAAACTGCTTGGAATACAACCTTGATAGTTGGTCCATTGACTTGATAGATATTGTAGTTTGCTTTCAAGCAATCACAATGTATTTATTTTCCTTAACTTATAACCAGGGAAGTTGGTTTGTTTACATAGTCATCATTTGGAAAATTGTTCCGGTTACAGGAGTGCAGAATACATGTTTTGGTGCGGAACATTTCTGGGTTGGGGCGTAAAGGGATTAAGGGTTTAGTCACACATAAGATCTTTATGCAAACTGTGAAATACTTGGAGACTTACAGTTTCAATTTTTTTTAACCTCCTTTTGTTTTTCACCAGATAGTGTGTGCAGAAATCTGATACATACATGCAACCAAAGTTCCAGACAATGGTAACATCTGTGTTTATCATCTTACTGATATCTTTTCATTTATCTTGTTCATGTGTATCCATTTCATCACTTTGTCAGAAGTTACATTAGTGCACATACGTTTCTGCACTTTCATATGTGCGTGTTTGTATGTATGCAAGTGTGCACATGTGCACTCATGCGCATTCATGTGTGTTCATCTGCGATTGCGTAAAACAAAGTTAAAATGAAGAAGAGACAGATTTATGCTGTAAGCATTTCAACTAAGATTTTTTTCTTATTTTCTCACTGTCACTATGACATTGTGTTTGTCAAAGCCGTAGATGAAAACAAACTATTTTGTTCACAAAAGTGTATATCATATTTATTTGTTTTAATGTTTTTTTTATTTCATAAAACTGTCTTACAGACAGGAAGTTCTTTACATGGAGTCCTGCGCAGTTTTTATACACAATAAAAGGAAGCAGAAGTGATTCTGCATCATGTGCTGAAAGCATTAGACTGCAAGGGCGGTATCAAATCACAGTGTTAGCCACAAAAATGTTGGCAGAGCAAGCGAACTGGTTTCAGCTTGCAAGAGTTTGACTTGGGACAATATATGATACCGTAGGTGGTGCTTAAATGTGTTAATTACTATTCATGCTCACACTGGCCATATTTTTTTCAAAGAAACTGAAGATGTGCTGGACTGAATCAGAATGTCAGTCAATGATTGTATGCACAATAATCACAACCAGCTAGCTCAGACAATAATCCAAAGCCCTAGCCTTGATAATTTTGCACATGTTAAGACAGTTAGTGTGTACTAAAATCTATACCTAAATATACCCACAAAGTGACGATCATCCACCTGTTAGCACAGGTGTGTCAGTTATGACAGAATATACATTAAGTACATCTACATTCCAACAAAGGCGCATCAGTCATCTATAGTGTGTACAGTAAGTATATCTACATACCTATGTATATTCCAACAAAGGCGCATCAGTCATCTGCGTATATCTACATACCTATAAACTGATCAACACTCATCTCCAAGCATAAGCATGTAAGTGAGTGATAACGTGTACAACAAGTACACCTATTTACCGACAAAGCGGCCCAACACTCGCCCATTAGCATAAGCCTGTGAGTCATCCATAGTGTATACAATAAGTATACTATACCAACAGAGTGGCTAACACTCACTTATCAGAATAGGCATGTCAGTCAATGAAAGTGTGTGCCATAAGTATACAGGCTAATACAAAGAGTCAATCACTCTGCATAAGCATGTCAGTCAGTGATAGTATGTACAATAAGTATATTTCATACACCAGTCGCTCTGACAAAGTGGTAAGTTTCACAGAGTCCCAGCTTGGAAATCATGGGATCGATTCCCCTCAGAGTGTTTATGTGTGGGATTTTTTTTGCCGTACTTCTCCTATCCACAGAGCTGAATTTGCTATGGGCTCAATTTGGAAGACTGGGACCACAAGTTCAAGTTTCATCCACTTCATCAATGTGACCCTGAGAGTGTTGCTTAAATTTCCAGGCCAACACTGCAGGTGTCTGTATCTTTTGGGCCTGCTTGATGCCTGGATACATTGTGAAAGTAAGCGCCGAGTGCTGTCATGCAGTCTCAGAAAAGAATGGAAATCCTTAGCAAAATCTTCATTATCCTCATAAATCAACATTTTAAAAAATGCCACAAATTCTGTGGCCCTTCATGCCCTGCTCTCATTGTTACCTCAGTTTTGATTTCTTCTCCACATCAATGCCCTTGGCGAGGTTCTGTCTCAGTCACCAGCATTAACAAATCCGTGGGGACTGTCATTGGTCAGTTACAGTGACGCCTTCCCGAGGGAAAGCTCACTCATGCTAACTCCATGACAAAGCAATGTGGTGAATAAGAACAGGCACTGAACACCACTGAAGTGACTCTGTACACGTCTCTTCTAGTGGGCCGCCCCATGAAAACTTGATGTTAACTGCTCTCTCTGGATTGCTGGTGCCAGGGCTGTGGCAGGACAAGCTGGGCTGTAGCTGTGGAAGGGGGCTGAAATAAGCAATGTGGGTGCAATGCCAGATGTGTGGCACAGAAGATCAGACAGCAAGAACAACACAACACAAAAAGTGTATCTAAATACCAGCAAACTCACCTGTTAGCATAGGGGTGTCAGTCAGTGATACCTACATTCAGTGGTCAACACTCACCTGTCAGCATAGTCACATCAATTAGTGGAAGTGTGTACAACAAGCATACCTACACACCAATTACGTGGCCAGTTCTCACCTGTTAGCATAGCCATGTCAGTCAGTGATGGTGTGTACAATAAGAATACCTACCGACCAACTAAGTGTCCAACACTCAACTGTTAGCATAGGCATGTCACTCACTGATAGTGTATACAATATGTATACCTACATACAAACAAAAGGGCTAACACTCACATATTAGCATTGGCATGTCACTCACTGATAGTGTTTACAATAAGTATACCTACATACTAACAAATTAGCCAACACTCACCTGTTAGCACAGGCTTGTCAGTCACTGCACTGATAGTGTGTACATTAGTGTACCTACCAACAAAGTGGCCAACACTCATCTGTTAGCATAGGTATGTCACTCATTGATACTGTATACAATAAGTATACCTGCATGCCGACAAAATGGCCAGCACTCACCTGTTAGCATAGGCATGTCGATCAGCGCTGTTGCCCTCACCCAGGGACAGCCGGCCAAAAGACAGTGGGTCATCATCGTCAATGGGACTCTGCAGGTCGTTCTGCCCTTGCCCTTCCAGGCAATAGTTGGGGTTGGCGAAACTCAGATAGCTGGGGTCCGGATCTGACAGGTACAAGAAATGTGTTAACTGTATCTGAATATAACACTGATCTACCAGGTCTTAATCTATTATTTTCATACAATATGGATGCAAAATAAATTTTTTAAAAACCTCTGCCCTCAGAATTCTAGGGGGAAAGTCGCATGTTTTTGTCTATCATCAAAGCGATTCATTCAGGTGCAGCGTTATCCTCAGGTAGAACTACCTGAACCTTCATTAATCTGTCTTAATTCACCATTTCTTCAGGCTTCAGGCACACAGGCCTATCCATCCAATCAGATTCATGTATGAGGTTCAGTGGATCGGACCTGTGTGTACAGGTTAAAGGAGACTGGTCAAACTGACATAAGGAGAAAAGCTCACTGTCTGAATTAGCAGCATCTACTGGAGATGGAACTGTACATAAGGAAGTTGAAGCCGGCTATGTGTTCAGCACAAGATGCTCATTCCTGTCAAAATATTGCTCAAAATGGACAAGACAGTACTTTTAACAAATAAAGAAGTTACTTGCAAACATCATCATTCAAACTTTATTGATAATATTCCATTTTATGTCTGCAAATCTCATAGTAAGACTTTTTTCAAGCTGGAAAAATGTTTGAAATGCAAATTACATTCACATGTTATACTACTACTACTGAGACAACCCTCCATTATAAAAACTCACCCAGCCCCTTCCTCATTCTCATGATATACAACTGAGACAATCCTCCATTCGCAGAACTCTCTGAATGTCTTCCTCATTTCTTTTACTCTATCACTCTCTCTTTCTTTCTTCCTCTTCCATACTTTTTCTCCTCTGCTGTTTTCACATTATACTGACTGCATTAAAATCTTGTTCACAAGGCAGACACCTACTTTGGGGTGGGTCAGGTGAAGGCGGAGTTTCTGACATTATGATGGTCTTGGCTGCTTCAACAAGCAGAGCTGTCACACACCACTCTCTGCCAGATCACTTTCTCGCTGCACACAGTGTGAAATCCCAGTCTGCTGACCGATCTCGGAATACAAATGACAATGAAAAAGAAAATGGTAAATAACTGTCTGGATCAAAATAAAAACAGTGGCTTTACAGGGCTAACAAAAGTCAATTTCAAGTCACAAAAACAAAAAAGACTTCAGTCAAAAACTGTCAATGCTGGGCCTTCAGTCAGTCAGTGATACCACTTACAAGGAAACACTTTTTTGACTGGATAATGGATGCACACTATGCGAGTCATCAAACCTTTTCCTGCAGGTCTATGGTGCAAAACAAAAAATGTGCTAGGCCTCAAATCAAATGAACTTTCTAAAATAAATCATATATTTCTATTCTGTGGCCTGAAGTACTGCTACACTCAGTCTCAGTGTTAAGATTGTACATGAGTAAAAAAAAAAAAATCCAAGGGATATACCAAGAATACAGCTTACATCATGAACATTATGACAATAGATTATAATTTTGACCATCTAAAAATTTCAGTCAATGAAACTACAAGCCATAGTTTGTGAAAACCCCTTTTCTTCAATCACTTAACCACAAAAAAACAAAAACACCTTCACAAATTCATTCAGGATAAATTAAAGTTTAAATAGAAAAATAAGAACTAAGTCACTGGAAAATATCATAATGGGACTGCCTGGATTACACACTGCAACCCCATACTGACTTCACTTGCTCAACAACATTTTA
>CM031601.1:73789092-73804092 GCA_018398815.1 Conus ventricosus | reverse complement strand
TGGCACTACGATATTTTCAGTGTGGGATATCCGTTCATATCTGGCACCATGTTATCGTTGGTGTAGGATATCCGTTCATATCTGACACCATGTTATCTTTGGTGTGGGCTATCCGTTCATATCTGGCACCATGTTTATTTCGGTGTGGCTATCCGTGCTTACCTGACACCATGTTTCTTTCTCTGTGAAATTCGTAAGCTGATAACCATGGTACTTTCGCCCGTAGATGTAGGATGTCCGTACTTTTTTTTGTCAACGTGTTATTTAACCCGTGATGTGTAGGAAATATCCGCTCGCACGTGGCACCATGTTGTTTCCGCCGGAAGGTGTAGGACACCCGGTCCACGCCTGGCATTGTCACTTTCTCCTTAAGGTGTAGGATACCCGGTGCACGTTTAGCATTGTTACTTTGTCTGTAAGATGTTGAATGTCCGATGCACGCCTGACACTATGTTACTTTTGCAGTAAAGTGTAGGATACTCGGTGCAACGCCTGGCGCTGTTGCTTTTGCCCTGAAGTGTATGATACTCGTTGCATGCTTGACACTGAGTTACTTTCGCCGTGCCCGGTGTACGCTTGGCATTGTATTACTTTCTCAGTAAAGCGTAGGATACCCCGTGCACAGCTGGCGTTGTGTTACTTACTCTGGAGAGGACACACACACACACACACACAGCACACACACACACACACACACACACAGAGCACACACACAGAGCACACACACACACACCCGCGCACACACACACGCACGCACGCACGCGCACGCACGCACGCACGCACGCACACACACACACACACACACACACACACACACACACACACACACACACACACACACACAGAGGTGGGGGAGGGGGGAGGTTGGAGGGTGGCATGCGTGTATAGAATGATGTAAACCAATGCGTGTTATACAAGCTGGACGATTAACATCTAAGGACATACGAAACTGAGCCATGCTGAGTGCGTCAGGCATTGGATCTTGCCATCAGTAAAAATGGAATTTCAACATCGGCCTGACGACTGCTGTCTCTCTCCTTTTGTTTTGGGATTTGGGTGGTTTGGACAGTTTGAATATTTTTGTGTGAAAACTCTTCATGATTAACTTGGCAGTCAACTGGGGGCACGTGAGGATGGAAAGCGGGGCTGCTTGTCTATTCCTCGTTCCTGCCGATTTGCCATCATCTCTTGCAGATTTCACGCACGCTCAGTTGTTGTTTTTTTTCTTATACCAGTTGAGTCTTATTTGCCTTCCCTTGAAGTCAGGTTTGATTTTTTTAATTTCTTTTCTTGTTTGTATCTAGATGAGATGGTGAAGGACGTATACAGTACACATATTGATCACACTGAGCAATGACCATGGACTTCAGAAGCTCATGTGAAACGATTGTCTTTTTAGCTCCTTGTTCCATGACACAGCAGGGGCTTGGGGAGAGTTATGACGGCTTTAACCCTTTGACTTCCTGTCTCCACGTGGGGTAAGAACTGCCCCCCCTTATTCCCCCCTTCCCTTTTTTTTCTTTTTTTCTTTTTTTTTTTTTTCCCTTTTTTCTTTTTTTAAAAATTTCTTTTTTTATTTAGCATTAAGAAAGACAAACCAAAAATTGGAGGGTCGAATGGGTGACAAGGGGTGCTTTGGTGACAAAATTTTTGTTTAACATTTTCCCCTTGCTTAGTCGCCCCCCTTTAGTCCAGCGCAGAAATCGGTTTTCCCGTGCCTCTTCAAAGATCTGCCTACATTTATACTCCATCCACTGTCCACCAGAACGAAAAATTTCGTCTGCCCGGGATCTAGTCTAAACGAATCCACCAGTGCTGACGTCGTGTTTTCGGACCCTCAACATTTGTCTCGCCCCTGTTTTTTGTTCCTTTTCCCCGGTCGCACTTTAAAAAAGGATTATTTCCGTCTTCCTGTCTTTTAAGTCGCTTTGAACCCCCGCCCCGCGTTCACTAAAACCCCCAGTCGCCACCCCTCTCTTCGTTCTCCCGCTGAATCCATATCACAAGGCCCCTTTTTTTTGGCCAAAACCACACGGCCAAAGTTCCATCTTTTGACTCCTATGTAAGATTTCCTTTTTTTTGCCCTTTTAAAAACTACGGCCACTTTTTTTTTCATATAGGGCGCCCCGTCGAAATCCCTTTCCCTTCTCCTCGCGGGCGCCACCCAAGTTTTTAAGTTTTCCCAAAAATTGTTTTTTAAAGAAGGTTTGACCCTTACCCATCCCCTTTCTATTTTTTATTTGTCTTTTTGGGCTGTTGGGCAGGGAAGAGAGGGGGGAAAAGGGGAGAGTAAGAGGAGGTGTGTGTGTGTGTGTGGGTTGTGTGTGTGTGTGGTGGGTGGGTTGGGGGGGTGTCGCTTGTGTGTGCTGTGCTTTTAAAATGTCGTGTTCCCCCATTATTGAAAAAAGTTTGCTAGATCTTTGTCTGATCGGTGATGTACGGGGTACAGTGCAGCGCAGTAGTAGTAGTTTAGAGAGGCAGATAGTGGCTAGCCCCACCACAAAGCAGTTCATAAAATAAAATAAAAACAGACTAATGCAATCGAAAAAAAGCTAATTGGCGATGGTATGACTTGCCGAAATTTAAAGGTTTTTCAAATCATTAAAGTTTTTTTCTTTCTTTCATCGGGCTGTTATTTACGGTGAAATCCGTTAGAGAACAGGAAAAACCTTCATTCTGGCTCCTTTCCCCCTAAACCCCGGGGGAAATTTGGCCAGAATAAAGGGTTTTTCCCTTTCTCTGCCAAGAAGATTAAATACCCAAAAATAAGTTATTACAAACAACTTCGTGCAGGGTTATCCGTTTTTAATACTAATTTACTAAACTTTTCAGATTTTAGTTTTTTTTTAATCCTATTTTTTTTCTTGTCGTTTTTTCTAAACTCTTTTTCGCGAACATTCTTCAAATGAGTCTTGTCTTTCATGTGAAAAACACCAGTCTTTACTTTCTCAAAAGTCTTTTAAAACTGAGTTATTTTTGATAAAACCCACACATTTACCCGACAGTTTTCCCTAAAAGCTATTTTAGACAAAGTTTTCTCTTTTTAACTGTCTTTTTTGCTGAACAGTTTAATAATAAAAGCGCTGCTTTTCCCCAACAATAAAAAAAAACGTTTGCCCTTCATCAGTTTATTGCGGGGATCAACTAAATATTTTTAATCATCTGCCCATATAACCCTTCTTTAGATATGTTTTCCATTTAAGTTTTTGGAAAAAAAAATCACAATATGTTAAAATTATAACGAAAAGTTGAAATAAGTTTTGGACAAATATTTTTTTCCCCCAAACCATTCCCCACAAAATCATTGAACAAGGGGGATTTTATATAAAGTTTAACTGCCAAAGTTTTAAAACAGAATTTAATCTAATCCAGTTATTATTTTTATCAATCTCCGTCAAAACTTGTTCAGTATAAAAAACCCTCGAGGCCAATGTGTAAGATTAACCCAATTTCAGTTCTTAAGATTGTTTCTATTTAGTCAACAGTATTTTGTTGTTTTTTTTTTTGTCTTAATACCCTCACCTTTGGAAAACCGACAACAACTTAAAGCGTTTAACGTCAAAGTTTTGCCCTAATATTATTCCCTTTTTATAAGGTCATCACTACGCCCACAACCCCCCCCCAATTTTAAAAGACAGAAATTTCAAATACTTTGGAACGTTCCCAAATTTTTTCTGTTGGGAAAGAACTGTAATTTTGTAGAAGCTTTTTTTTACAATGTTTTTTTTTCGTGGGGTGTACTGCTTTTTCCCATAGGGCCGTTATTTCAATTTTTTTTCCCGCTATTGTCGCCCGGCAAAAGACTTACGAAAAGGGGCCAGAGTTAAAATGCTTTCTGAAATTTTTTGGGCTAAATTGAAAAGGTTATGAATTCAATTTTTTTTTCCCTTTAAATTGGGTTTCCCCGGCCCTTTTGGGATTTTTTTCGAATTTTTTTATTTTCTCGGGCCAAATTTTTTGCCTCTGTTTGCGCAGCTGTTCTAGTTTGGAAAAACTTTTTCTGCGCAACCCTTTTTTGCTTTAAAATCCCCATTTTTTTGGTACTAAAAACCCAAAAAAAGTGCCTATCTCACCTTTTGTTCAAAGTCCGCAAGTCTGCAAGGTCTTTTAATTCTAAGGTTTACACCTAAAGGCGCTAAAGAACCCCGGTTTTCGGCCCCACGCGCATTATTTTTTAGTCGTATTTTTTTATTTCCAAAACAATGTGAGATTACCCATTTCACAGTTTTCCCCGTTTGTTTTTGATTTTTTAAAAATTTCCGAACCCACAAACTATTTTTTAAAAACTGTAATTAGGAATTTGTATAATTTCATAATCGCTATGCAGTTTTTCCTGCGGAAGACTCTTAAAACTTTGGGGCCTTCCCGTCATAAAGTTTTCTCAGTGCTCAGCTCATCAAATGAAAAAAGAGTAAAAAGGAATCGAGTCGAGCATTTCCCCCCCTCAAAGTTTTTTTGCGGGTCGCACTAAAACCAGAGGGGGTAGATTGCATTGTAAACCCAAACATTTTAGCTAGTTTCCTAAAAAAAAGTAAGATACTTCTAGCTTGAATGTAATTTTGTTTTTAGATTTGCATTTGTTAAGTTTGAGGTAATTTTAAAAGTTATCTTGCTTCTTTTAGCGAGAAAAACCCCGTAATAACCATAGGTATTGTTAAGGGCAAATTTTTGGCCCCTGCTCGGGAAAACTTTTAGAATTGTTATTCTCCTTGGTTTTTTTTAAATTAAACCCATACGACTTTGAAAAATTTTTCAGGAGCGGACGTTCGGTTTCGCACCCTTATCAATAGCTTTTTTTAAAAAAAGAAGGGCGGTTTTGGGGTTTGTTATTGTTACAAACATTTTTTTAAAAAAGAAAAAAAATGGTGCTTAATTACTTTGCAAAATTTTCTTTTGGGCCCCGCACTAAAATTTAAAAATATAGAAATGATACTCTTGACATTGCTGTGACCCAAACGCCTTTTTTTCAAAAAAGGGTGAGTCTCCATTGAAAGTATCTTACCCCCCCATTAAAAAAGCACATCGAAAGGGGTTTTTATTCTCCGATCGTTTTTCAGAACCATTTAAAACTTTGCTGTTTTTGCGAAAAAATGGGTGGGGATGGCGTTGCTTATTTAAATCCCCAACCTTTGTGAGGTCGTGTACGATTCATTTTATTACCCTTCAGACGTTTTTTGGGCGTTTTGCAAGGCCCCTTGCCAAATGAAAAACCTTTTAATCCCCCCAAAACAGAAGACAGAACTTTTGAAAGGTTTGTAACGAATTCAATTTTAACACAAACAGACTTTAACAAAGTTGGGGTATAATATGGCATGGGCCCGTTTTTTTTGGGCACGACAAAAATAAAAACTTTGCCCGGTTTTCTTTTTCAATTGTTGGCCCTGGCCCATAAGAAAGAGATAAAACCATGGAAACTTTTATCTTAGAAAATTCTAAGGGCCTCTAGGGCGGGAAAAAAACAAAATTAAACGACTCTTTTGTATTTTACTTTTGGGTGTTTGCTAGGTTCGAAACACAGGCAAGTCGAGCAAAATGATCCTTCTACGGTTTTTGCGCGAAAAAAAAACAATACTTAGAAAATTTAGGGGCCCCATTTATTCTACTTTTGATTTCCTTTCAATATTCAAAAGGTCCAACATTTTTAAAACGCAAGTGAAAGGGGACTTTTGTTGGCACGGGTTTTATCATGCTCCTTCTACCTCGACCCGGGTAGGAAAAAATAATAAATAAAATAATAAAATTTTATAGCAGGAAATAAACAAAGGGGGGAAAAACGCAAAAATTTCTGAGCCAGTAATATTAAAAGAAAACAAAACCAAATTAAGTCATCAAATTTCCCCCGAAGCCCAAAACCCCCCCAAATCATTGAAGACTGCAAGCTCGCGGGACTCTGTTCCGAGAATGAATATGAAAGAAGCGCTTGTTTGGATTAACCCCTGGGATTTTTGGGTTTTTATCTTACTAAATAGTAACCCAATATAAGAGAACTATCCCATAAGTGGGGCAAAACCAAAAATTTTTCTTGCGTAACAAAAGCCAGCTCGAACCCCCTAAAACCGGGAAAAAGGTCTATAGCTTTTACCATAATTTTTTTAATAAACTCGCAAGATGTAAAGTTTTTTTTTTTTTCCCAAAATTTTTATCAGGCGGGGGCGGCGGATGAAATGGACTTTGCCCCCCCCCGCTGTAATACCCATCCCCAAAGTGTACTTTTGCAAAAAAAGGCAGTTAAAAAACTTGTAATTGCCCTGTCTTAAACAATGTTCTTTTTCTTCGCTAGCGTTGCGTTTTCTTTTTAAAAAAATTTTTTTAAAAGTTTTTTTTATTCTATTACTTGATTTCGAAAAGGGGTTTGGGAGTGTTGCACTTCTAGTCTTGCTGATTCTTTGTTAAAGATCTTTTAGTCTTGGGTTTTCTTTTTTTAAATATCAGGCCCAAATTTGGGCGTCATCACCCTCAACGAGTTTTTTTTTTTCTTTTTTTTTAAATATGCCATCTAGTTCCCCTAGTTTGAAAAATTGTTTGTTAATTCCCCTCTGGGGTTCTTAAAAGTACGAAAAAGGGCTAATAATTTCGCAAGGAAATGGGGAATCTTAATTGTTTTTAAACGCTTTTTTCTGAAAAGGGTTTCCTTCTATTGTATTTTTTAAATTCGCCTCTGATTGATTTATTTTTTAAATTCCCATTTTTTTGCATTTGGTTATTGGGGAGTTCTTGTAGTGTGTTTTTGAAGTTTTGCAACCCCTCCGCCCTTTAAATTTTTCGGTCAGCAATGCAAGGCGTTTTTGATCTTTAACTGAGTTTTTTTCTAATTGAACCCCAAAAAAAAACTTTGAGGGGTCGGGTTTATTTTAAAGCCGAACAAGTTCCCTTGACGTTTTTTAAAGACAAATGACAATTTTTAAATACAAAATCTTTTGGGGGTTTTAAAAAAACGGGGGGTTCTTGGCCAAAATTTTTGAAAAAATGTTCGCCGTACTTGCTTTTAATTCCGCTGAAAGGACGTTGGCGATGCTGTTCAAAGGGTATTTCATCATTCGCTCCAGATCAAAAACTCATAATTTTTTTCCCCTTTAAATTCTGCCTTTTTTTAAAAATTTAAATTTTTTATTTTGCTTATAAAAAGCCACAACCCATGGCCGTTTCTTGCCCGCATAGAAACAAAAAAAGGCCCGGGCGTAAAGGGGAAATAAGCGGAATTTTATGTTCCAAAAACCCATCTACTATTGATGCAGATCAAATTCTTACTGCAAATTTCCAGCCCAGGGCGGATGAAGTATTGTCCCCGGGCTCGCGGTCTTATTTTAAAAATAGCGCTCGATTAAACAACAGACCAAACAGGACAGTTGTAAAATTTTGGGAGGGAAATCTTTTAAGAAATTTCTTAAAACTTGGGGGCAAAAAATATTTTCTTACAAATGCGAATTTTTTAAAACCTTTTATTTTGGGTAACGGGAAATAAAAGGGGGAGATCTTCTTTTTCAAGGAATCAGAAATGAAAAAGCACTAAACTTAAAATGGCGCTGAACTCGCCTCAGGTAAAAGCACAAAAAGGGTTTGCGTAATTTTGGTATGGAAATGCTTTTCCTTTCCTTGATTTTGAGTTTTTAAAAAAAGGCATGCGCCAAAATTTAAAGGAGCTTAAAAGACAGACTGTTATGAATAACTTTTAAGAAAACAAACTTTATTAGACAACAGCATAAACAAAGTACAGCTTTCTGACTCCGTTGGTTTTGACGTTGTTAAACCCTTTTTAGCAAGGTGTTTAAAACAAAAACCCCTCAAGATTAGCAATTTTAAAAAAGAGTGATTCTCTACAAAAAACCTAGAGAGGGCGACATATAGGGAAAATTTAGTTTTAGCGTCCCCAAAAGAAACGTTTTTTAAAGGTATTTTTTTGCTGTGCAAGATGAAGAACGTTCAAAAAAGGAATAAAAAGTTTTTTTATCCAAAAAATAACGAAAGTACAATGTTCGATTGGGGTTTTTCCTAACCAAAACTACGCACGGGCTTAACCCCTTTTCAGTTTTTATGAAATAGAAAACTGTTTGGGGTGGGGGGGGTAAAAAAAAACCCAAAAGGCCCTTTTTAAAAGATTACATCTCCAATGTTAGGCTTGATGATTATTTAACAAAAAAATAGGTTTATGGATTGACCAAAGGTCAACAGAGGATAATGATTTTGGAAAGGGAAAAAAAACTTGGAGAGAAATAAAATTTCAAATTTGTAAAGAAAAAAAAAAAAAAAAACCACTTAGTAATTGTTTTTATTAAGATGAAAAAATTATTAAGTAACAGATTAGAAATTATTATACTAAATTATTTTTTTTTTAAAACCCCTGTTTAAAATTTATCCCAAATGTCCCTACAGCGCCGGAGATCCCAAAAAAAGGGAAGCAGGCAATTCTCTGTTAAAAAAAGCCCTACATAAAAACCTTTAGTTAACAACTTACACAAATGCAAAAAAAACTAAGCGGGCCTTTCAAAATACTTTAAAACCAAACAAAAGGTATTTGCTGCCTTTTTTTTCATATGTTAATATGGGCTCGACTTAAGCGTCTACAGCAGAACGATGTTGGTACTTAGCTCGGGAAGCGCACCCGCAGTTTTCCCTTAGGGGTTTTGTCTTTAGCTCTTGGGTGTTCTTAGCTGAAATTTCCGCCAGAAAAAAAAAAAACAACCCCAAAAGCACACGCGGGTTAACTAAAACACTAAACTTAGCTCTTTTTAAACGACAATAAAAAAAGCGCTATTGATCAAACACCCAGGTGAAAAATTTAAATTTTTTTTTTTCGGGGTGTTTTTTGATGATAAAAAAAGACAAAAGTTTGATCTTCAAAGAAAGGCGGTTTGAAAATTTTTTCCAAACACCGACCCCGAAGAAAAAAAAGGGAAAATGTTAAAAAAAGTAAACGAGACATTAAACTCGTTCTAAAACTCAGTAACAACACGAAGGGTGTTTATACTTTTTTATGATCCAAGCGCAAAAGCCTTTGATTTGATTCTGAAAATTTATTTTTTTTTTAATTTAAAAAAATATTTTGAGTTAGAAAAAAAAAGTCAACAGGCTAAGAATATAAAGGGCAAGACGAATTTTTTGAAGGAATGCTTAAAAGGAGAGCGTTTAAAGGCCCTTGATATATGATCAGAAGTCTTTGATCCGCAAAGTGCGGGGCAAGGGTTTTTTGTACATGCATTTTCAAGTTCCAAGAAAACTACTAATAGCCCCGCCATTTAAGTAATGTTAGTGTTTTAATCGACTATGTAACAAAAATGAAAAAATCTAGAAGTCTGGGTCTAATAAACAACGATGTTCTTTCTCAAACGCCTTAACACCCCGGTTGGGCAGACAATGTTTACACATTTGCGCTCCCGCTGAAAAGCCAAAATGGAGGCTCATTGGTCGGGGGGAAGTCTTAGAGATAAATTTTTAAAAGGCTAAGTATGCGCCGATTTTTGGTAAGGTTACATAAAACTACCCCCAGATATTGCAAAAAGAGCAGTTCAAAACATAAAAAAAACAACAACAAATTTTTTATTGGGGGTTTTCTTGAAGGCTGATACGCCCCCAAAAAAAACGCAGAGAGATGTTAACTATCACCGTTACACAATGATCTTAATTTTGTGGGGTTCCCTTTCCTTTATGTAGCCCCAAATTGATGGGTTTTGAAGAACAAAAAACCAATAACTGTTTTTTATAAACAGGGATGGGAAACAATTTGGTCCCCAATTAAAATTGTCCAAGAACGCCCAAACGAGGGGGCCCCAAAAATCATTTGACTTACTACTGATGTTTTCCCAGCGGGGTAGCTTTAAAACCATTTGATACGAAAAAATGGTGCTAATGCAGCAACTTCAAAAGTCATGGAAACAAAAAATTTCTGTAAAAAATTTTTTAACAAGATGCATCTGTGCAACCCCCGCGAGTAAACATATAAAACATTGTAAAAAGTTCTGGACTGAAAATAAGAACTAATTACCCCCCCCCGCCAGGATCTAAAGTTAGTTTTAAGAACTGAAACGGCTAAAACTTCCCATACAATTTTTAAAAAATCGTTTTTTTTTTGGGGGGGCCCCAAAAAAAAAAAAAAAACAAAAAAAAAGGAAAAACCAAAGGTTTATTTGCTTCATTATTGTTAGGTGGGTTTTGGAAAGGGGGGAATTTCGAGGCCCAAAACGGAGAAATTTTTTCCCGGTGCCAAGTTTAAGCTGTTCAATTTAAAACATCGAATCAAAAGACCCTTTTAAAAAACAAACTATAAACAGCCCCCAAAAAATGGTTTGCCCCTTAGGGGTAAAAAAAAGACCAGAAATTTAAAAATTAGAGGACCGGGGCCCAAAAAAAAAAATGCAAACTCAATAAAGTTTGATCCAAAACTGGAACCCGTATTCTTTCATTTAAATTTCGGTTCGAATCCCAAATTAAAGAAGGTGCGTTTTCAGGGGGGGTTGGGAAACTTCAAAAAGTCATTTTAAAAAAAAATTTTTTTTCCCTTTTTTTTATTTTTGGGGTTTTTTAACCCGGCCAAACAAATTGAAAAAAAATTTTTACCCCTTTTTAGAAAGGGGGGTTTTTATAAATGAAAAATTAAAGGGTAAAATTAAAAAGGTTTTTCCCGGGTTTTAGAAAAGGGGATGTTTTAAAAAATGAAAATCTGGGAAATTAGGTTTTAAAGTGGGGCTATTTTAAAATTATGGGATGTTTTTTTTGGGGACCTTTGAAAAAAAAAAGGCCGATGAAACTTTAAAATTTGGATCCCAAAAAATTTTTGGGGGGAAAAATTGGGGGTGTTTTAAAAATTTTTGGGGAAAAATTATTTATTGTTTTATAAAATGACAAAAAAAACGGATTTTGGGGGAATTTTGGGGGGGCCCCTATGAAAGAAACAACATTTGGAGAAAATTTCCAATTTAAATTTTAAAATACCAATTTTTAACCCAAAAACTTAGGTTTGGGGGCCCAAATTTCCATTACGTTTTTTTTTTTAAATGAATAATATTCAAAGGTTAAATGGTTGGGTTTTAAAAAAGGAAACAAAGGTGGTTTTTTTTAAAAAAGGGAAAAAAAAATTTAAAACCAAATAATGCTTCCATTAGAAATAATTAAAGATGGTTTAAAAACGCCCTTTCTTTGGGTTTTTGAAAAAAAAATTTGCTCCCCTTAAGACCACTTTTTTTTTTAAAAACCCCTTTTTAAAAAAATTTTAAATTTTTAAATTTTTTGAAAAAAATTTGAAACCTCACAGAAGAACATATTAAAACCCAAACCCAATGCTTCAAAAACCCTTTTTTAACGAAAAAACTGTTTGGAAAGAAGGGAAAAAAAGGAAAAGAAAAAAACCAAAGGGAAAAAGGTTAAGTATTAAATAATTTAGGGTTAAATTTTTTTAAACCCCTTTTTTAAAGATAAAAAAAAAAGTCAAATTAAAATTTTTATTGGGGACTTTTTAAAAAAAAGTTTTGGGGCTTTTTTTTCTTTTCCCCCGTACCTGGGTCCAAATTTTTAAAGAAAGTTTTTTTGAAGATTCCCCAAAAATTTAAAAATAAAAAAGGGGTTTTTAAAGGGATGAGGTGGTTTAAGGAAAAAATGTTTTAAAATTGTTTTTTTAAAAATAAAATTTTTTTGGAAAGGGGAAAAGAATTTTGGAAAATATAAGGGTTTTTTTTGGGTTTTTGGTGGAAAATTAATATTTTAAGGGAAAAAAAAAAAAAAAAATAAAGGGTTTTTTAGAAAAAAAAAATTTTTTTTGGGGGTAAATTTTTATAAATAAATGGGGTTAATTAATGGTAAAAAATTTTTTAAAAAAAAAAAGGGGATGAAAAAAAAAAGGGGGGTTATGGTTTTAAAAGGGGGGGCGGGGGGGAAATAAAATTTTAAAAAAAAAAGGGGGGGGGGGGGGGGTTTTTTTGGTTTTTTAAAAAAAAATTTTAGGGGTTTTTGGGGGTTTTTTTTGGGGTTTTTAAAAAAACACATTATTTTTTTTTTTTTTTTTTTGGGTAATAAAATATTGGGGGTTTTGGGGGGTTTTTTTTCCCCCCTAAAAAAAATTTTTTTTTTTAAAAAAAAAATATTTTCGGTTTTTTGGGTTTTTTAAAATTTATTTTTTCTTTTATCTTGACGGTTTTGTTTAAATTTTCATTTTTATTATTGTCCAAAAAAGGGGGGTTTTCCCTTTTTTGGAGAAGTAACGCCCTTTGGATACGGGAAAAAGAAAGCCGGCCCCTTTTTTTAAATTTTAAAGCCTTATTTTGAAACCCCCCTTTTTTTAATCTAGTTTTTAAAAAAAAATTTTTTTGGCCTTTTAAAATTTTTTTACAATTTGTAGCAAAAAGTTGGGGCCCCGGGGAAATTTTATGCGAAAAAACCGGGCCCCTTTTTTTAAAAACCCCCCGCTCTTTTATCTTGAACCATTCAATATTTTGGGGGTATTAAAATTTTTTTTATCCCAAGGGGGAAAAAAAAAAAGGTCCAAGGGGGGGGCTTCTTTTGTTTTTTAAAAGGGGTTTTTCTGATTGTTTTGGGGGAGGGTTTTTTCCAAAATTTGTTTAATCTTCTTTTTTTTTATGGCGTTTCTTGTTTTTTTTGGTAAAAAAAAATTCCAATTTTCCCTTTTCAATAAAAGTTTTGTTTTTTTATTGCCATTTTTGTAACTTTCCCGGGATTCCAAAATAAACCCCATTTTTTCCTTTTGTTTTTTTTTTAAAAAAAGCTAATTTTGGTGGGGCAATTTTTATGGTTTTTTCTAATATATTTTTTTTTCTTTTAAAAATTTTTTGGAACGCAGCCCCTTTTTTTGTTTCTTTTTTAAAAATTAAACCAAAGGGTTTAAAATTTTTTCACGGTTTTCCCAATTTTTTTTGTTTTTTCCTGCCCCATTCCCCCCTTTTTTCAAATGGAAATTTTCCCCGGGGGCCTTAAAAAATATATTAAAAATTTTTAAGATTTTTAAAAAAAAGTTTTTTTTAAATAATTTTTTGAAAAATTCCCTTTTTAAAAAAAAAAGGGGGGCCCAATGCATGTGAAACCCCTTCCCAATTATTTGCCAAACGGGTTTTTTTTTTGGGGCCCCAACATTAGTATCCTACATTATTCCCCAAAAAGGGCGAATGGTAAAAGGGGGGGCAACGTTTTTTTGGGGCTATTTTTTAAAAAAATTAAAAATTTAAAAAAAACAGAACAGGTTTTTTAACGCAAGGGGAAAAAAAATTTTATAAAAATTTGGAACTTTTGCCCCAAAAAAAGGATTTTTTTTGGGGTTTAAAAAAAAAAAACCCCGGAAAAAAAAAGATTGAAAAAAAAGTGTGGCCCAAAACATTTTTAAATACAAAAAAGGATGAAGCCAGGGGTCTTGTGGTTTAAAAAAGGGGGGGAAATTTTGTTTTAAAAAATAGTAGATTTGTCCATTTATTTTAAAAAACCGAGAAAGAAAACCGTTTTTTAAAATTCATTAGGCAGGCTTGGATTAATTTTAAAATTTGGGAAATTTTGGCCGGTCGGGGGAAAAAACTTTAAAAGTTTTTTTTAAAATAGGGCGGGAAAAAGCAAACAAAAACAAGAAAACAGGGGGGAAAAAACCCCCCAAAAAAAAACAAAATAAAAGGGGGGGGAAAATTTTCCTGTTAAGCGAAAAAAATTGATGGAAAAAAAAAAAATTTTTTTGAAATGACCCCCATAAAAAAAACCCCCGGGGAAAAAACCTTTTAATCCCCAAAAAACCCTTTTGGGAAAACACCAAAGTTTTTTGGGTTTTTTTAAAATGGCCCTTTTTGGGATTTCCGGGGGGGGGTTTTTGGTTAAAAAAATTTTAAAAAAGAAGGGAAAAACAAAAAACAAAAAAATTAAAAATTTTTAAAACAAAAGGACAAAAAAAAACCCAAAAAAAAAGATATTTTTTATTTTAAAAAAATTTTTAAATTTTTTTATAAAAATGAAGGGTATTTATAAAAATTTAAAAATTTAAAAGATGGGTTTGTTTCCAGACCCAAAGTTTTGGGTTGCTTTGGATGAAAAACCCCAAAAACAAAACCAAAAGCCCCAATAAGGGGTTTTGGGGGTTTTTGGGGTGGGACAAAAAAAATTACTTTTAGTAAAAAATTCTTTTTTTTTTTAAAATTTTTAAAACTTTAAAAAAACTTGGGTTTTTTTAAAGGTCCAAAAAATTCCCGATTGCCTTTTTTTTAAAAAATTGTTTTAAAAAATTTTGGGGAAAAATTTAGTGCTTTGAAAAAAAGAAATTAAATAAGTTGGAAAAAAATTTTTTTAAAGGGGGGGGGTGTGGGGGGGGGGGTGGGGGGGGGGGGGGGGGGGGGTTTTTTGGGGGGTCCCCCCAAAACAAAAACAAAAAAAAAAAAAAAAATAAACCCCTTTTTAACCGGGGGGTCGGGGGGGGCCAAAACACACAAAAACCAAAAATGAACTCCTGGGATTTTGTTTGGGTTAAAACCCCTTTTAAAAAGGTGTGCGGGGAAAATAAAAAAAATCCCAAGGGGTTTTTCCGTTTGGCTTTCTTTTTCCCCCCTTTGTTTTTGGTAAAGGGGGGGTTTCTTTTTGCCCGGCCCCAGGGGGGTGGTTTGGGGGGTTTCCCCAAGGGGTTTTTTTGCCCTCTTTTTCAACCTTAAATGGGGAAATTTTCAGCAATTTTGCCCAAGTTTTTTTCCCCAAAAACCCTTTAAATCATCCACATTGTTTTTTTTGGGGTTTTTGGGTTTTTTGAAACAACTCCTTCCTTAGGTTTTCAATGCCCCCTTCAGTTTTTTTTAGAACCCCCCAAAAAGCCCCCTTTTTTTGTTTTTTTTAAAAAAATTTTTTTTAAAAGTTCCCCTTTTAGATTTCAACTTTGGGGGGGAAAGTTTTAAAATTTAAAAAAACCCCAAATTATTTTTGCAAGAAAAACGGTTCCCCAAAAAAACGTTTTAAAAGCTTTTTTTTTTAAAAAAAAATTTTTTTGCCAAGAAGCCCCAAAAAGGTGAGGTTTTTTGGGGGGGCAGTTTTAAATGGGCC
>CM031601.1:73781592-73784092 GCA_018398815.1 Conus ventricosus | reverse complement strand
CGCCGGACCTCTTGTGTACAAGCTTTCATGCCGTATCTACATTATCTACAGGAAAATAAACCTAGTCGAGTTTGGTATTAAAAGAATTGTCGGGAATTCGCCTATTCAGTCATCTCAAGAGGCACAGATATTTTTACATTTTTCATGACAACCACTGATTATCAAACTAAGAGCCCCATTTCTAATGGCCGTCATCAATGCCGAACACATTGCTGCCAGACCGGCTGTACACAGATGACATTCAGTTGGTCGAGTACAGCACGGTTAGCTGGCTGGTGGGGAGCAGCCTGCAGAAAACACCCCTTTCCTTGACCTGCATTCACGGCTTGCCCTCTGCAGCTGTGGGAGAGCTGTAAACTCCCCTGCCTCTCAGAACTAAGTGGCTTGCTCTGAACAGCGTGCTGCTCCAGCGAGGAAGACTTCACTATACAAGCAGCCAAAATGTCACAATTTTTCACCAACCGCGGATACCCCAGTTCCATCATCAATGCAGCAGTCCGCCGCACCATAGCTGTATCCAGAACATCTGCTCTGGACACCCAGCATCCAACCAAGACAGACAGACCCACAGCCTACCTCCTCTACCACCCGCACACCCTCCCCATCTGTAGGATCCTCAAATCCAATTGGCACATTGTACATAACCACAAACCCGCCTTCCATACCAAACCCATGATCACATTCAAACGTGACAAAAACCTCAAAGACCTCCTCATGCGTTCCAGTTTGAACAGAACCACAGCTACACCACCAGGTTACTCGCCCCTGCTCCAAACCCAACTGCAAAATCTGCCCCTCACCAAACCAGACACCATCCTACAGGGCCCCAAAGACTCCTTCACAGTCAAACGCACATTCTCATGTCAGAGCCGCAACATTATATATGCCATCCACTGCCAGCTGTGTGGCAAGATCTACATAGGGGAAACGTCACGCACACTCGAAACACGCATCTCTGAACACCTGGCCGATATCCGCCACCACCGACCCAAACCCGTCGCCCTACACTTCAACCACACCCAACACAACATCGACCATGTCAAAGTCATGGCACTCTGGCAGTCACAGAGTGACAGCTTTGAACGCACAACTCAAGAATCCCATCTCATTGCCAAACTGGGCACACATACACCCCCAAGGCATCAATATCCAACAATAACCAAACACACATACTCACCTCTTCCACCCAGTTGGCAAAATCCCTACCAACACACACACATACACACACACATACACACACACTTACATACACCACCACCACATCCCCTTCACTCACTTCATACAGTAGTTACAGCAACCCTCCATCTATTTAATCTTAGTTTTGTATTATCCTTCCCTTAATCCCCCCCCCCCCCCTTTTTTTTTTTCTTCCCCTTACCATTATTATCAATCACCATTACCACAACCATCACAAAGATATCACACCATCCCAATAAACTGGACACACAACCCTATCATATCACACACACACACCTCCCCTGACGCAACCCCCCCCCCCCCCTCCGTTTCCTCTCCCATAATCCCCTGGCCGCATGTCATTTCCGCCCACCAAACACATGGACAAGAACGGATAAGTCATTTTTCATTCTTTTTCGTTTTTCGTTGTTTGTACTGTCCCACATGTTAAATGTGATTTATTTTTTCGCCTGAAGAAGACCCAAGTGGTTGAAATGCATCGTGTCTTGTCTTGTGCTTTGTTTGTCAATGTCATTGGCGGTAAGTTCTAAACAAACTCTATTCCTAATCTTGCTTCGTTCGCCGCCGTCAGTCACTCCATTTTGAAATTTTAAAATAATGTTGGTATCATCGAATTAAAAAAAAAAGGGGGGGGGGGGGGGAGGGGACTACATAGCTAACAGGGCCAATGGCGCAGTCAGATGGTATTAGATACGCCTAATGACTCGTGAATGCTCGGTTAGACTAAAATAATTTTGAAATCATCGAATTAAAAACAAAACAAAAGGGGGGGGGGGGGGGAACTACATAGCTAACAGGGCCAATGGCGCAGTCAGATGGTATTAAATACGCCTAATGACGCGTGCGCGCCCTGTAATGTGGACTAAAATAGTTGATTAATCATCGAATTAAGGGCTGATAGGGCCAATGGCGCAGTCGACGGTATTAAATACGCCTAATGACTCGTGAATGCCTGTTACGTGGACTAGTCTAATGCTACGTGCAATAAGAATTTAATTAGAGGGGAAAAAAAGAAAAAGAAAAAAAAGCACGCATGTGGGTCAGATGACCGTCACCAGCTGAGGTTGGGACAAGGACTTCTAGAACCTTGGAGAGCTGGCATCCTGTGTGGTCCGAGAGGAGGGGGGGAGCCAAAGAGCCGGAGAGGGCGGGTCGCGGGACCATCGTTTGGCCGGCTGGTGGGCGATCCTCTTTGGTGCTCGGAAGAGTTCGGGGTCGTCGTCAAGGGGGGTTGTTTTGCTGGAATCTGTCTCAAAGGGAGGATGCGGGTGTTGAAGGCGGATCGGAGAATAACGTGGGGAAG
>CM031601.1:73769051-73774052 GCA_018398815.1 Conus ventricosus | reverse complement strand
CGGGCAACACGTATCGCCAGTCGGCCGCCTCGTCACTGAACGAGATTTGAGATCGCGATTCCACTTCAGTTCTATTCATTCTTAAATCAGCTCAATTGTGACTAAAAAGCAATAAATATACACGAATCGTGATATTTTAAAGAGTTTTTGATCACTGGCTGTTATCATTTTGTTTTGAAAGCATGTATTTAATTTTTTATGGAACTGGGTCAACTGATGCCCCGCTACAGAGCCGCAGAAGCAGACGACACACAGCAGAAAGAGGCGTTTGCCGTCTTTGTTTTTTTGTTTTTTGGTTTACAAATTATAATTTTATCAGAAAAAAATGCACACATGGGCGATATATAGACAACATCAGTTTTGATTCCACCAGCTTCGGGGATTTATTTTTTTTTAATCTGAGGAACCTTTTTAGTTAAATTTGCAGTCAGTTATCATAGATCTGTCTTAAGCAGAGTAGTGAGTACGTGTGGAAAGATTACAGGTAAAAAACAAGAATAACTACATAAACTGTATGAAAGTCGTGCTGTCAGAAAAGGTACTGAGATCGCTGCAGATAAGTCTCATGTATGCGCGCATGCGTGCATTTGTATGTGCACATAAGGAGGGGCGGGTGGAGGGGGGATCTTATATGTGTATGTAATTAATTTTTGTTTGTACATGTACTATTGCTGTAATCTGTAAGTTGGCTGTCATGCATACCTTTTTATTGGCCACTCTTAATTTCTCAAAAGAGATAATAAAGTGTTTTTGATTTGATTTGGTTTATCCAAACATGAGAGAGAGAGAGAGAGAGAGAGAGAGAGAGAGAGAGAGAGAGAGAGAATGTGTGTGTGTAAGTGTGTGTGCGTGTATAAGGTGTGTGTGTGTGTGTGTGTGTGTGTGGTTTTCTGCATGACATTTGCATATACTTCAACATAACTTATGTCTCTCTGTTTTCAGATGGTAGCCGAAGAAGGGAAAAAGAAGAAATGTTACTTTCTACCAAGGATGGACATTCTCCTCGTAATGGAGACTTAAACTTTAGCAGCTGCATGCGTTTGCGCGGATGATCGCTAAAACATGAAACCGTGTAGAATGTCACCAGATTTTATGCTAAAATCATGCACGAAGACTGACACAGCCTGCAGTGTTACGAACGCAAATAGTGATTTACACACAAAACAATAAGTAAAATAACATTTATCTAATGCACAATACAAATCTAATCTAACAAGCATATTTACGAAGACATATTCAGACGTACAAAAGAAAAGAATACCCCCGCCCCCCTCCTCCACCATCTGAGTCAGCATCAAAATCATGTGCCTGTGGCAAAACGATGGCAAATTCCTGTCTTCTCCCCTGCTCAAAAGAGCATGTGTTACTTCCCTCGTCGGGGGGGGGGGGGGAGGGGGGGGGGGGGGGGGGGCTTGGGGGACGTGAGCCGCAAGCACGTGTAATCTAAACCTGAACTGGAATCACGTACGTCATAAATCTCGATGCGTGTACGTATATGGCGATACGTCACGTGGAGTCTACAACTCTAATTGTTGTGTGACCGTGCCAACGTAGTTTCTTTTGTGGTTTGCTGGTGTCCGCATATCTACGCATGGCCCGATGTGCTGTTTGTTGGTCTGGCGCACCTGTTCAGTCGTGATGTAAACAGTATATCTGATGTTTAATATCTTGCAATGACGCCTTATTGCTATAGTTGGGTTCTTTCTCCCAGGTCCATGTCGCGTATACTTAATGGAAAATGAAATGCACCCGCGTATGCCGGAACCAGATTTGTGTTCCATAGAGATGTTATCGTCTTTCCATTCAGTCTGGACACAACTGATGCCTTTGCAGCTCTTGAGAGGATAGCTGGTTTAAATCTCCCAGCGCTGAAAATAAATCCAAGATTTATGAACTGTTTAACAGTTCCTACCTAGCTTCAATTCCATGGTTATAACGGCACTGGAATGTGGTGCTGTGGCTGGCCATGAGCTTTGTCTTCGACTCGGTGTTGATACATGCGCTGTCTCGTACAATCCCTCCAGTGTTTAACAAGCTCGGTGAGTTCTCGTTCAGTGCCCGCCAGGCCATCGAAGTTATCTGCAAGGTGAAGGTTCGTGATAGTTCTTCTTGCAGTGCCGACTGTGTTGACAATGACATGCAAGTGGATCATCCATGATGCATTATGCTACGTTTACACGGGATGCAACTAACTTGCAACCAGATTCAAATTTTGGTTGCAAGGCTGTGCATGCGACTGGACGGTCTCCGCAGGATGCAACCGGCGGCGACTTACGTGCAACTAACTAGGCTCCTCCCCTTTCTTTGGCAGTGGGGCGCCGTGTCCGACTCGCTCGCTGCGAATTTGGTTGCCTGTTTTTTGTGCAACCAGCACTGCAACCAAGTTTTGTTTGCAAGGTGGTTTCCTAGTAGTCGTCGCTGGTTGCAGGCTTTGCTCGATTTCTGTGGATGCCTACGCCGGGCGGTCATCAGGGTCTCCTTGGGATATTGCAACTAGGGGCTACTGCAACATGTGGCAACTGCCGCAATTAGTGTTCTGCAACTGCCCCCAAACTATAAAAGCCCACTGTATGTTTGATTCCAACTCCTTCATCTTCACTCAGCATGGCTAACCCTTTGCCACTCCTCGGCTTGTTCGAGCATCATCACCGCCATCAACATGAGAATCGCAGGGGGAGGCGCACACGCACCGTTTGGGTCAGATACTGGCTCACTGAGGAAAGCAGGAGGGAGCTGGGCCATTTCTACACCCAGGGCATGCAGGATGCAGTGAAAGACGCCAGGATGTTCCGGAACTACACCAGAATGACCCCACGCGTCTTCATGGACATCCTTGAGCGCATTCGTCCCAACATTACCAAAGAGGACACGAATATGCGTCATGCCATTGAACCTGTCGGATGCCCAAATCTTCCTGGAGTGTGACCTGCGACAGGAATTTGAGGATGATACCATCGGCAGGCCAGCCCCACGCCCTCTCACAGATGACCCTGAGGACACCACCCCCGTACCCTTCTTCATAGTCAGTGATGATGGCTTTGCTTTGAAGGATTACTGCATGAAACCCTACTCCAGGAACAGCATGGAACCAAGGGAGCTGATCTTCAACTACAGGCTGTCAAGAGCAAGAAGGGTGGTGGAGAATGCTTTCGGGATTTTGGCTCAACGCTGTCAATTGTATCTATCTCTCTATAATAAAATAAAAAAATAAAAAAATAATATGAATAAACAAATAAATGAAAAGAAAATAAACAAACAAATAAATTAATAGATCAAAATATTAATCTCCAAAATATTTTTGTTGCGATACACATCCAACACAATGTCATAAAATATACCCGTCTTTCAATCAGATCAGAGCACCCAGGATGCACTCAGTAATTTGTGGTGCCCGAGCCTGAGCCTGAGCCAAACCCCAAACCCAAGTCACGTGTTGTGCTCGGGTCGACTGTTGACAGGGTTGCAGTGCTGCGGGGGACATGTCGCTTTGGAGTGCTGCTCTTCCTGGGCGAGATCCTTAGTGGAAGCTGACTGGACTGTCAGTCAGGGTGTCAATGAATTCCTGAAGTTAATTATCTGGCTCTGTAGAAGGACCTGCCAAAGGCTGCTGGTAGACCTGGTTGCCCATATCCAGTGGGAGCCCCATACCTGCTTGTGGAAACCCAAACCCGACCACAGAAGAAGTTGTTGGTAGTGGCTGGGGTATGGCTGGCTGAGCATTCCTGCAGTGCCTCATAACCACCTCAAAAACGTCTCGCTCCATATGGTCTCTCTGACTGTGGGCGTTTAAGTTTGACGTTTTCCACATCAAGTAGTGCCAGAAGTGGGTTTGGTGATTTTCAGCACGGTCAAGGTAGCGCTGCAGTTCAGCTTTCAGGTGGCCACAACATTCAGCGTGAGAGGCGTGAGAGGATGGACCTGGAGCAGCCGCAGATGAGGTAGTGGCAGTGGCAGGGACAACTTGTGGTCCGGCAGCATGGCGTCTCTTCTGACCAAGTGAGTCAGTGTCCAGCGTCTCTATGTATGGAATCATAAAGGCCAGGTTGTCCCAGACCTACTGGAAAGCGTGAGACAGCTTGGTGTTGGCAGAACCGCTCTTGGACTTGATCTTTTTCACCCTGGCCAGCATGGTCCACATCGACCGGTACCAGGTCATGACTATGTCGACGTCAACTCCCATCTCGTCAGCAAGCTCCTTCCACTCTGTATTTCGGCCAGCAGCGTCCTTGTAGGCCGTCTGGCTCTTGCTATAGATGTGGGGCCTTTCACGCAGGAACTCCGCCACATCCTCCTTCTGTTTTCCACTCAGGCTTGCACGCTTGACCACCTTCCGACCCTTGGCCTTGCCTTGACCACCTCATCCAGCTTTGGTAGATAAAGCAGCTTGGGGCTCCTCAGCCAGTTGATCTTCCAAGTCGTGTGCAAGCTGAGACAGGTTAGTGGCAGAGTCAGAATCATGGCTCGACATCTGGACTTGAAAAATGACAGCGCAAGACTGGCGTGGGTCCGTGTTGCAGCAGAGGTGGAATGAAAAAATATCACTCAGACGGCGACCTACTTGGTTGCACACAGCACATTGCAACCAGCGGCAACCCGTGGCGACTGGTGGCCACAGGTCTCCCCCTGTCTCCGCCGGTTGCAACACACACGAGAAACCACACTGCGAGCGTCTGTCAAGCCAGACAGAAAATCCGTGACACGCGTGCCGCTTGCGTCATCAATTTCCTGTTGGAAACCGGCTGAGACGAGCGGCAAGCTGTGGCAACCGGCGGCGACCGTTTTTTTTTCGCAGTTTAGTTGCAAGGCCCTCCAAAAATTATCGGTCTGGGAGTGAAAATAAAATGGGCCTTGCGACCAAACATGCAACCAAAAATCGGGAAAATCCGTTGGTTTCTGAGACCGGCAGCGACGGGCCACAACCGGGGGCAACCAGTCTCCACCAGTCTCCGCCGGTTTCCAAGAGTTAGTCGCAAGTTGGTTGCAAGTTAGTTGTATCCCGTG
>CM031601.1:73666551-73761551 GCA_018398815.1 Conus ventricosus | reverse complement strand
GGTCTCACCACTCGTGGCTCCAATCCGAGTAAAGTAAGAATTTTTCCCAAACGCCAGCTGCCGATCAAAGGGGAATAACTTCCAACGACTCGGTGAGCTCTCCACGGGTTTTCACAACTATCCGGGTATCTCACAGAAAGCGATGTCCATGCGGTGCAGAAGGATGCATGCAAACCGCACGGACGGGCAGACCTTTCTCCCTGAAACGTTGACAACACACACAGCTGCCCATCCCTCTTTTACACACAAAAAAAATAAGGTGGTAACAAATTGACAAACTTAACTCATTAAAAGCGGGATGGAGGGCTGTCCGTCCGTGACATACATCTACAATTTAGGTGTTTTATATTAGAATTAATGGCACACTGAGCTGCAACCGCAGTTGTTGTTGTTCCCCCCCCCCCCCCCCCCCCGTCCCCCGCACACACACACACACACACACACACACACACTCGCCCACCCAAGCACCCGCCCAACCCCAGCTGATGCTTTTAGACGAATTTATTTTACAATCGTTTATGTTCTTTTCAATCTTTGGTACCCTAGTTGTGACTCTTTTTCATTCTTTCCCTTTTTTCCTTTCTTCATTCCTTTCTTTCTTTCGTGTATTGGTTTGATTGTTCGTTAGTTCATTCGTTGTTGTTGTTTGTTTGTTTCTTTCTTTGTTAGTTCATTCGTTGTTGTTGTTTGTTTCTTTCTTTCTTGTGTTTTCGCTGGTTTGTTAGGTCGCTTGGTCGCTCGTTTAGTCATTCTTTCGTTCAGTCGGTCGTTCAGTCATTCATTCGGTCAGTCGTTCGTTCAGTCATTTGTACATTTGTTCGTTCGGTCGCTCGTTTAGTTATTCACTCGTGTAGTCGGTCGTTCAGTCATTCGTTCGTAAATTTGTTCGGTCCGTCGCTCATTCATTCATTCATTCATTCGTTCAGTCGGTCGTTGCGTCATTCATTCGGTCAATCGGTCGTTCAGTCATTATTCGTTTAGTCGGTCGTTCGGTTATTCATTTGTTCAGTCGGTCTTTTAGTCGGTCATTCGTTCGGTCGGTCAGTCGTCGTTCAGTCATTCATTCGTAAATTGGTTTGGTCGGTCGCTCGTTCAGTCAGTCATTCGTTCTTTCGGTCAGTCGGTCGTTCATTCATTCAGTCCATCAATTGGTCGTTCAATCATTCGTTCGTAGAATAATTCGGTCGGTTTCTCGTTCTATCATTCTTTCGTTCAATCGGTCGGTTGCTCGATCGGACATTCATTCGTTCAGTCAGTCGTTCGTAATTTTTTTTTTTCTGTCGGTAGCTTGTTCAGTCATTCATTCGTTCAGACGGGCAGTCAGTCGTTCAATCATTCATTCGTAAATTTGTTCGGCCAGTTGCTTATTCAGTCGTTCATTCGTTCAGCCAATCGTTAAGTCATTAATTCGTTCAGAATAAGCAACAGCTCCCGTGTGTGTGTGTGTGTGTGTGTGTGTGTGTGTGTGTGTACATATTTCAGGGCGTGACATGAGTCTTGATATGGGAGGCGTGGATTTTTTAGAGCAAGGTATACGTGAGGATAGGGAAGGGGTGCAGTCGGTCGAACATAGATTTGTTCTGCCGGTCGCTCGTTCAATCAGTCGTTCGTTATGTCAGTAAGTCGGTCATTCATTCATTCATCCATTCAGTCGGTTAGTTGGTCGTTCAGCCATTTCGTTAGAATAATTGTTTGGTCGGTCGCTCCTTCCAGTTATTCAGTCATTCGTTCAGTCGGCGGGCATACAGTAAGGCATGAAGACAGGGCGTGACGTGGGTTGGGATACACGGAGCGCGAATGGTGGGGTCGTGACAAGGATGGGCGTACGTGGAAGGGGGCGGGGGCGGAGAAGCGAGTACAGGATATGATGTGTGGAAATACGTGGGACGCGGGTGCAGGGTATGTTATGGGTACGGGGTCGCGGATGCAGCATACAACACAGTTGCGGGTACAGAAGACGGGGATGCAGCGTATGGCGAGGTGGGGGTACGGCGTTCATGGTTGCCGAGTGTGACAAGGGTGGGGTGACGGGGAGGAGGGGCAGATGCAGGGCGTAACATGGGTGGGGGTGCGGCGTTCATGGTTGCTGAGTGTGACAAGGGTGGGGTGACGGGGAAGGGGTGCAGATGCAGGGCGTAACATGGGTGGGGGTACAGGGAGCGCGGATTTCGGGTCTTGACATGGGAGGGGCTGGGGGGAAAGAGGGGTGTGTGTGTGTGAAGATGCAGGGCGTAACATGGACACAGGGAGTGTGGATGCAGGGTGTGTAGCATCGAGTGGGAGTACAGCGAGTGGAGCTTGGCTTAGGAGGTGGTGGTAGGGGGGCGCAAATTTCATATCATGACTTGGGTTGGGGTGGGAGATGCGTAGAATTCGGGGTGTGACACAAGTGAGAATATGGGGTGTGTGGATTTCCGTGTCTGACCCCAGTGTGGGTAGTGGAGGGGGGGGGGGGAGGGGCTGTGTGTGTGCATATTTCAGGGCGTGACATGGGTCTTGATTTGGGAGGCGTGGAATTTTTAGAGCAAGGTATAGATGAGGATAGGGTAGGGAAGGCGTGACAAGGGTGTGCCTATACAGGGCATGACACGCGTGAGCGTATTGGGGCAGAAGGGTCGCAGATAAAGGGTGCCATGGGTGGGCGTATTGGAGCAGAGGGGCGCGGATGAACGGCGAGACGTGGGTGCTTTATCGGGCAGAGTGGGAAGAGGGGACACGGATAAAGGGCATGACGAGGGTGCTTTATCGGGCAGAGTGGGAAGAGGGGACACGGATAAAGGGCGTGACGTGGGTGCTTTATCGGCAGAGTGGGAAGAGGGGACACGGATAAAGGGCGTGACGTGGGTGCTTTATCGGGCAGAGTGGGAAGAGGGGACACGGATAAAGGGCATGACGTGGGTGCTTTATCGGGCAGAGTGGGAAGAGGGGACGCGGATAAAGGGCGTGACGTGGGTGCTTTATCGGGCAGTGGGAAGAGGGGGCGCGGATGAAGGGCGTGACGTGGGTGTTTTATTGGGCAGAGTGGGAAGAGGGGGGGGGGGGGCGGATAAAGGGCGTGACGTGGGTGTTTTATTGGGCAGAGTGGGAAGAGGGGGGGATGAAGGATGTGACGTGGGTGTTTTATTGGGCAGAGTGGGAAGGGGGGGGGGGGGGGATGAAGGATGTGACGTGGGTGTTTTATTGGGCAGAGGGGGAGGGGGGGGGCGAATGAAGGGCGTGACGTGGGTGTTTTATTGGGAAGAGGGGGCACGGATGAAGGGCGTGACGTGGGTGTTTTATTGGGCAGAGTGGGAAGAGGGGGCACGGGTGAAGGGCGTGACGTGGGTGTTTTATTGGGCAGAGTGGGAAGAGGGGGGGGGATGAAGGATGTGACGTGGGTGTTTTATTGGGAAGAGGGGGCGCGGATGAAGGGAGTGACGTGGGTGTTTTATTGGGCAGAGTGGGAAGAGGGGGCGCGGATGAAGGGCGTGACGTGGGTGTTTTATTGGGCAGAGTGGGAAGAGGGGGGGGGGGTGAAGGATGTGACGTGGGTGTTTAATTGGGCAGAGTGGGAAGAGGGGGGGGGGGAGGGGGGCGGATGAAGGGCGTGACGTGGGTGTTTAATTGGGCAGAGTGGGAAGAGGGGGCGCGGATGAAGGGCGTGACGTGGGTGTTTTATTGGGCAGAGTGGGAAGAGGGGGCGCCGATGAAGGGCGTGACGTCGGTGTTTTATTGGGCAGAGTGGGAAGAGGGGGCACGGATGAAGGGCATGATGTGGGTGGAGGTATGGGGCAGAGGCGGCCTGGATGAAGGGCGTGACGTGGGTGGTGTAACTGCAGTGGAGGGGGTTGTGGAGTGGATGCAGCATGTGGAATGGATGGACATGGGGGGGGGGGGGGGGGGGGAGCGTTAATGTACATGGGTGTGCGTAATGAGGAGAAGGGAGCATGTAAGCAGGGTGTGATATTATGGGTGCTTTATTTTGGGGGTGGTGGTGGGGGCACGGATGAAGGCCGTGACATGATGGGTGTATTTGGGAGGTGAGGGCGATGGTAAAGGGCGTGACACGTTGGGCAAATTGGGGAGAGGGGACGCGAATGAAGGGCGTGAGATGGATTGCTGTATTGGTATATAGTGAGTGCGGATGAAGGGCGTGACATTGTGGATGTATTGGGACAGAGGGTATGCGGATGAAGGGCATGACATGGGTGGATGTACTGGGCAGGAAGAACACAGATGAAGGGCGTGACATGGATGGGCGAACTGGAGGGGGGCGATGTAGAGCGGATGCAGCATGCAAAAATATATGGGGGGAAGGGGGGTGGCATGGGTGGGCATAATGGGGCGGAGGGAGCGTGTGAGCTGGGCGTGAAATGGTGGGTGTTTTATTGGGGCAGAAAGTGCGCATATGAAGGGCGTGACATGGTTAGGTGTTTTGGGGCGCAGGTGAAGGGCGTGACGTGTGTTGGCGTATCGGGGTGGATGAATGGTGTGATGTGGGTGTCATATTGGGGCAGAGGGGGCAGATAAAGGGCATGACATGATGGGTGTTTTATTGGGGCAGAGGAGGCATGGATAAAGTGCGTGACGTGGGTGTCTTATGAGGATGGGGATCGCAGATGAAGGGCGTAGCATAGGTGGGCGTTTGGGGGCAGAGTGGGCATGGATGAAGGGCGTGACATGCTGGGCGTATTGGAGCAAATGGGGCGCTGCTAAAATGCGTGATGTGGGTGTCTTATTGGGGCAGAGGAGGCGCGGATGAAGGGCGTGACGTGGGTGGGCGTGTTGGGATAGAGGGGTGCGGACGAAGCTCGTGATGTGCATAGACGTTTTGGGGCAGAGGGAGCATGGATGAAGGACATGACATGGGTGTCTTATTAGGGCAGAGGAGGTGGAGGAAGGCGTGATATGGGTGTTTTATTGGGGTAGAGGGGGTGGTTAAAGGGCGTTCCATGGGTGGGTGTATGGGGGGGGGGGGGGGACACAGATGCATGCGACAAGGATGGGCAGATGGAGGGGGGAGGGAGAAGAGGCACGGACACGGGGCGCCACAGATATGGGCATACATGGGAGGGAGGGGGCTGGGTGGGAAGGAGCGAATACAGGGTATGAGTGTGGGGGTACACGGGATGTGGATGAAGTGTATGCCATGGGTACGACGTTGTGGATGCAGGATGTGACCTGGATGGCGTTAAGGGGGTCGCGGATGCAGTGTATGACATAGTGGCGGGTATGGAGGACGCGGATACAGAGTACAACATTGGTTGGGGCACAGCCCTCTCGGATGCAGGGCGTGACATGGGGGGAGGGGACGATGCGGGGGGGGGGGGGGGGGGGAAGGAGGTACAAATGTAGAGTATGACATGGGTGGTGTTGATGGGGGGCGTGGATGCTGGGCATGACAAGGGTGAGGGTGCAGGGAGTGTGCGTGAAGGGCGTGACATGGTGGGCGTGACAAGGGTGAGGGTGCAGGGAGTGTGCGTGAAGGGCGTGACATGGTGGGCGTGACAAGGGTGAGGGTGCAGGGAGTGTGCGTGAAGGGCGTGACATGGTGGGCGTGACAAGGGTGAGGGTGCAGGGAGTGTGCTTGAAGGGCGTGACATGGTGGGCGTGACAAGGGTGAGGGTGCAGGGAGTGTGCGTGAAGGGCGTGACATGGTGGGCGTGACAAGGGTGAGGGTGCAGGGAGTGTGCGTGAAGGGCGTGACATGGTGGGCGTGACAAGGGTGAGGATGCAGGGAGTGTGCATGAAGGGCGTGACAAGGGTGAGGGTGCAGGGAGTGTGCATGAAGGGCGTGACAAGGGTGAGGGTGCAGGGAGTGTGCATGAAGAGCGTGGCATGGTGGGCGTGACAAGGGTGAGGGTGCAGGGAGTGTGCATGAAGGGCGTAACATGGTGGGCGTGACAAGGGTGAGGGTGCAGGGAGTGTGCATGAAGAGCGTGGCATGGTGGGTGTATTGGGGCAGAAGGGGTGCAGATGCAGGGCATGACGTGAGTAGGCGGGGAGGTTGGGCGCGGACGCAGTTCATGACATTGCTGGGCGAACTGAAGGGGGGTGGGGGATAGTTGCAGCGCGTGAAATGGATGGGCGTAAGGAGGCGAGGGAAGTGTAAATGCAAATGGGTGGGTGTAATGGGGAGGAGGGAGCACGTAGGCAAGGCATGACATGGGTGGGTGTACAGGGGGAGGGGGGAACACGGATGCATGATGTGACAAGATGGGCAAACGAAGAGGGGAGGGAGGAGAGACACGGATGCAGGGCGCGACAGCTATGGGCATATGTGGATGGACACTGGGTATGCCATGGGTACAGGGTTGTGGATGCAGGGTTGTAACATGGATGGGAGTAAGGGGGTCGCGGATGCATTGTATGACATAATGGCGGGTATGGAGGACGCGGATAGATACAGCGTATGATGACATCGGTTGGGGTATGGCGATCGCGGATGCAGGGCATGACATGGGTGGGTGGACAGGGGGGAGGTGAGGCGCAAATACAGGGTATAATATGTGTGGAGGGATGCGGGGGGGGGGGGGGGTGCGTGGGTGCTGGCCGTAACATGGGTAAGGGTGTGTGGGGCACAGATACAGGGTGACATTGGTGGCAGTACAGGGAGTGCAGATTTTGGGGCTTCACATGGTTGGAGGTAGGTAGTGCGGATTTCAGATCATGATATAGTTTGGGGTACCTGGAAAAGGGTAGGGGCGCGTCGCTTTCAGGATGTGACATGGGTGGGACCATGGTGGGTGGGGTTTTCAACACCTGACGTAGGTGGGGTAGCGGAAGAGTGAGGGGAGGCTTATTTTAGGGCGTGACATGGATTTGGGTATGGGGGGTACGGATTTCAGAGCATGACATAGATGGTGGTAGGATAGGGAGGATGCAGGGCGTGACCTGGGTGAGCATACAAGATGCACAGATTTAAAGGTGTGACATGGATGAGGGTATAGGACGTGACATAAGTGGGGGGACATGAAGTAAAGATATAGGGCCTGATCTGTGTGGGCGTATTTGGAAGGGGGGAGGCATCAGCGCAGCGTGTGACACGGATGGCCATGCTTGGGAGGAGGGGACGTCGATGAAGGGCGTGACATAGGTGGGAGTATTGGGGTAGAGGAGGCATGGATGCAGGGCGTGCATAACACCGTTGGGCGTATTGGGGCAAATGGGGCATGGATGAAGGGCATGACCTGGGGGTGGGGGGGGGTAAGGAGTCGGAGTGGGTGTGGATGAAAGGCGTGACGTAAGTGCGTGTACTGGGGCAGAGGGGGCACAGATAAAGGGCATGACATGTTAGGTGTAATGGGGCAGAGGGGGCGCGGATGAAGGGCGTGACATGGTGGGTGTATTGGGGCAGAGGGGGCGCGGATAAAGGGCATGAGATGGTAGGTGGATTGGGGCAGAGGGGGGCGCAGATAAAGGGCATGAGATGGTAGGTGAATTGGGGCAGTGGGGGCGCGGATAAAGGGCATGAGATGGTGGGCGTATTGAGCAGAAATGATGCGGATGAAGCAGTGACATGATGGATGTATTAGGGCAAAGGGTGCGTGGATGAAGGGCGTGACGTGGGTGGATACATTGGGACAGAAGGGGCACAGATGAACGTGTGATGTGTTGGGTGTATCGGGGCACTAGGGGCGCAGATGAATGGCATGAGTGGGCGTATTGGGGCAGAAGGGGCATGGATGAAGGGCTTGACGTAGGTGAATGAATTAGAACAGATGGGGCGCAGATGAAGGTCGTGACGTGGATGTTTTATTGGGGCAGAGGGGGCGCTTATGAAGGGCTTGGCGTGGGCGGGCAAACTGGAGGAGGGTGGGGTGGAGCGGATGCAACATGTGAAATAGATGGGCGTTTGGGTGGGAAGGTAGGCGTTGATGTTCCCTAGTGTAAAGTGACCTTGCTGGTCCAGAATATGCCCTGGATAAAGTGTCCGAGGTCAAAATATACTCCAGATATAAACTAGCCTAGGCTAGCATGAGAGTACAGTTTTGCGTAGGCCAGTTTATATTCCTGGGACTATTTTATACCCTCCTCTTTCCCCCTGAAATACATTGATATTTGAAAGCGGAGAATATTGCCAAGAAATATAACCCTAGAAAGCAGGCTAGTTCGAAGCAGTCCGTGCATTTGAATGAAACTATCGTCTTGGTATAATTGCAAAATTGCGTATTGAAAGTCCCCCCCCCCCCCCCCCCCCCCCCCCCCCCCCACACACACACACACACACACTTCGAATGTTGTAACTGATATATTTGATCGGGAAGTTCTTCTTGGCGACCTGAAGTTGCTCTGATATACTTTGATAGCTTTTGATGCAGATATGCTTTGAATTATTTTATAGGAAATGATGAAATGTAAGGAAAAGGACTGAGAAGAGAAAAGCAAGGGAAAAAAAAAAAAAGAAGCAAGAAAGAGGAAGAGGGTGTTCAGAAAGGAGGTACCCGCTAAAACCTAAAGGGAAGGAAAAGAAAAAAAAGGATAAAAAAAAATCATATTGCAAGAGCGCGTCTACACTTGCGCACACGCGCACGCACGTGCACGCACGTGAACACACACACACACACACACGCACGCACGCACGCACGCACGCACGCACGCACGCACGCACACGCACACACACACACACACACACACACACACACACACACACTCTCTCTCTCTCTCTCTCTCTCTCTCTCTCTCTCTCTCTCTCTCTCTCTCTCTCTCTCTCCCCCTCTCTCTCTCCCTCTCTCTCTCTCTCTCTCACGCAGGTACGCACACAAGCACGCACACACACGCACGCACAACACACACATGCACACGCACGCACACACACACGCGCGCACGCATGCTCGCGCGCGCGCGCGCGCACGCATGCTCGCGCGCGCGCGCGCGCGCGCACACACACACACACACCACACACACACACACACACACACACACACACACACACACTCTCTCTCTCTCTCTCTCTCTCTCTCTCTCTCTCTCTCTCTCTCTCTCTCTCTCTCTCTCTCTCTCTCTCGGTAGGCAACTAGAAATTGTTAATCAGTATAAATATCTAGGTGTTATCTTTTCCACGGGTCTTTCTTTTTCCCACTGCCTTGAGGATTTAGCATCCAAGGCAAAACGTCAAGTCATCAATATTATAAAACTACTGTGGAAGTTTCAAAGTCTTTCCCCGAAATTGTTCTTTAAACTTTTCGACTGTCAAGTCCAGCCAGTGCTTAGCTATGGTGCTGAAGTATGGGGTTTGATTGCAAACAACTCAATTATTGAAAAAGTGCATTTGTTTGCACTCAAGAGATTCTTAAATGTGTCCATAAAAACACCCAGCGCCTTAGTCTATGGAGAAACTGGTCGGTATCCACTCTATATAAACAATTATACTAAATGTATCAAGTATTGGATACGTGTCGTTAATATGCCGGATAATCGCCTTCCTAAGAAAGCTTACAACACGTTATATGATTTGCATCATCGAGGCAAGAACAACTGGGTTTCATCAGTTTGCTCTATGTTAAACCGATATGGCTTTGGGTATGTATGGGAAAACCAGAACGTTTACAATGTCAAAGGTTTTCTCTTAGAATTTAGAAATCGGTTGATTGACTGTCATCTTCAAGAATGGTATACCCGAATGGATGTTAGCGATCGCTTTTCCTTCTATTCTTCCTTTAAGCAATTCAGACAAATACCGAATTATCTGTTTACGGTAAGTAATTTGAACAATCGTAAAAATCTCATAAGATTCAGGTTAGGCGTATCTTGTTTAAATACTCACAAACTGCGGCATTCGAGTGTTCCCCGAGAGGCACTCTGCTGTCCTTTTTGTCCAAGTCAGTTGGAATCTGAATATCACTTTTTTTATTGTATGCCCTAAATATAAGGATGTTCGAGAGCATTTCATACCCACTAAATATTATGCAAGAGCGTCGGCTTTCAAGATGTCATTATTACTTGCCAATGATAAAATGGCTAAAGATGTTGCTGCTTTCATAACTAAAGCTTTTGAAATCAGATGTAAAAAACGAATGGGACGTAAAGTTCATACATTTTATGTATAATTCGGGGTACATTTTCCCTCTAAAAGCAAAAGAGCTTGTATGTGTGAGTGTATGTGGGCGAGTGTGTGTGTCATGTGTATGTGTGTGTGTGTGTGTGGGTGGGTGTGGGTGTGGGTGTGTGCGAATGTGTGTTTGCGTGTGTGTGTGATCATGAAAAGGTTTACAGGTTTTTTTAGGCAATTACAAATGAATGTATCTTCTGTGAGATTTGTAAATGATATGCCCTAAGCTGTATATTGGTGCGTATTTTGATCAGTATGTATACATCCATGACTGAGGAGAATGTGAAAGTTACCTACCTGGCCGAGAAAGTGCATGTATACTTGCAAGGTGTTGTTATTTTGCTGTTACTTTTGCTTTTTCCACAATGTTGTTGTCTACCCCCCCCCCCCCATCCCAATGTCCCCATTGACACGGGCACGAGGCCTAGCTCAATTAAATTATTTGTCTTGTCTTGTCTTGCCTGTCTCTCTCTCTCTCTCTCTCTCTCTCTCTCTCTCTCTCTCTCTCTCTCTCTCTCTCTAGGAAATCATGGTCCAATGCTTTTATTTTTACAAAGAATGTTCGACAAAATCAAAATGCCTTCTGGTCAAAGCAGTAACTGAATGTTCACAAGATGGAATACTCTCATTCTCAATCCAAAAAAGGTATGATTACAATAACTTCATAAATAGTGGGGGGGGGGGGGGGGGGGGGGGGGGGGGGGGGGAAGACGAATAGAAGAAACCTATCCGATTATGTGTGCTTATGGCGCGCGCGCGCGCGCGCGTGTATGTGTGTGTGTGCACGCGAAAGCTGAATGTGTGTGTGCGTGTGTGTGTGTGTGTGTGTGTGTCTGCACCATCAATCAATAAATGGATTGCAGGGGGGGGGGGGGGGGGGGTGTTGTTGTTGGGTTTTTGTGTGTGTGTGCGTTTTGCCAAATATCGTACTTTATTTCAGTAATAAGACGAAGCATCGTCTCACACAAACAACATGGCTTCTTGGTGGCAATCGCTCTTTAGCAGTCTGATAGTACTGATATTAAATGCTTCTTTGCACGGTCGATATTGCTCGGAAATCGTTGATGAATCAGAGCGAATGTGCAGCGCTTCACGATTGACGGTTAAAGCGTTTGTATCGTCAACAAAAGAGAAAGACTGGGTATCCAACACAAGAGTTCTTGTTGAAGGCGGAAAATATCGAGGGTTTCTCAGGTAGATATTTCATTTGTAATACGTTTCATTATAATGTATTGCCTGTCATTTGGATTAAACAAAATGCATTGTGATCAGATTTGAATGACATAAGTAATTTATAGTTCCTTTTCTTCTGATTTAGGATATAAACCGTCATTCATGGATTATTAGCTCTCCTCTCAAATTCGTACTTGAATATCGGTGTGTGTTGGGAACTAATTCGTAATATGACCTAACCCCTCCCATCCAAGAACACACTCACAAAATAAGTAGCATTAGCATACTGAATCAGCGAATATTGATTTGGTGTTGCTTTGGGATGTGTCAGAATCTTCAACTCAATGAAGGTGGACACTCAAACTACAAAGAAAGAAAGATGTAGGTTGACACATGTCAAACCAAAAGGATACCACCTTTTATCAGCTACTTTACTAGCTGCCGCCATTG
This sequence comes from Conus ventricosus, assembly GCA_018398815.1. Taxonomy (NCBI): domain Eukaryota; kingdom Metazoa; phylum Mollusca; class Gastropoda; order Neogastropoda; family Conidae; genus Conus; species Conus ventricosus. The sequence continues at coordinate 73,749,898 of CM031601.1, read as the reverse complement.
AATCGGAGAGGTTTCCATTCTGTATAATTTTTTTTTTTTCCATTGTTTTTTTTTTTTCTCCTCCCTAACCATAGGAGAGATGATGGTTGTGTTTTCGGAACTTTTTTTAATGTAATGCAACATTGATGTGAACTAGTGTGAAAGTTACAAATAGAATTATAACTATATAACAAACAAACGAACAAAAAAAGATATTGTTCACATGTTTCAGAGAGTTTTTGTGACGTCTGTGCATATATATATATGCATGCATGCCAATGAGTGCAGTGTGGGTGTATTTTGAGGGATGGGGGGTGATGGTGTTAGAGGAAGGTTGTCAACTAATGCTTGAGATTAATCATAAGTTTAAACAGTATTTTCACTGCAATATGATCATATTTCATAAAACTTTACGTACATTGATGTGGTAATTATGATAATATTACTGAATTATGATAATCCTGAACATATCTTTGAGTTTGAACACTTATCATACAAAAACTTAGTCACATGTGTGGAAATTACAAAAAGACTGCATCATCAAGCCAGATCTCTTTCCCCACACCATATTAATCCACTGTCATTCTCGGATGGCCTGACATGCACTGGGTCAACCAAGTAGAGGGCTTCTGTTTTAGAATGTAATGAGTTTGACCCAGTGAGTGGAGTTGTTTGTAGTGGGCTGGACCAATGCATTGCCCATATAATGGGTGTAACCTGACATGTGTTGGGTTAAATCTTGTATTGGTTAGTGACATGTTTTGAAGCCAGCACCTAACCTTTTAACAGAATTTTAAAGAGTCATCAGACTCTTAGTTTCTGGTTTTAACTTCTTTTTTTCTTATGAACCACCCACATACAGGCAGCAGCATTCTCCTTTGTTTACTATGTGCTGCACGGCACTGGGTGGTGCAGTCTAAGTATACAGCTATGCATAAAACTAATTTGGGAAAATCTCAGATTAAGTGATTTCTATTAGAATTGAATTTATACTAGGAAAAAAAAGTGGATTATCAAACTAGAACGATCTAATGCGAAAAAAAAAAGAATGGTAAAGGTTTTTTAAAAAAAATACAAAAGCATCTTGTGAAAACCATGAAAGTGCACACCGGGGGAAAGACTAGCCCACTCAAAACAGAGTATGGAGGGAAAGGTTAGGGATATTGAACCTTGATTAAGTCACGCCCTGTTTAGTTTCTGAGTTGGTTGTTAAAAAAATGAGAGCCCGTTTTTGGGTTTTTGTTGTTGTTTTTTTTTTTGTTGTGCTTTTTTTTGTTTTAAGGGTAAGTTTGGGAAATCGGTTTTTGAAAGTTCCTCTTTTTTTATGTTTTTTTTTAAAGAAATGTTTTTTTTTTTCTTAAAAAATTTGTGTGTGGCTTTTGCCATTGAGGTGTGAGTGATTTTGGGTTTCACTTTTTGTGTGTGTTGTGTGTGTGTGTGGTGTGTGTGTGTGTGTGTGGTGTGTTTAAGAGAGAGAAAAGAATTGGGGAGAGTTGCTGAAAAAATTAATTTAAAAGGGTTTTCATATTGCTGTGCCCATGTGTTTTTTAAAATACTATTTAAAGGTTTGCAATGAAGGAGCAGCCATTCAATCTTTGGAAAATGATAAAACTTGCCTTTTTTTATGTTTGTTTGTTTACGTGGAAACTAGACCAAATCGAGCAATGAAAGCTGGGCTATCAACATCTTGGTTTGTTTTTTTGCTGAAAGAAATTATATGGCTCTTTTTCAGTGTTTCACTACCTAAAAGCTGTTCAGACTCCCAGCAAAATTTTTCGGTTCTGTTATGCACAATCTTTTTTTTCTTTTTCTGCGTACGCAGGCTGTACCCCGCGGACATCCCTGTATCCCAGGCAGTGGATTTTTGTGTGTAGCCTTTTCTATCCCGCCTTTAAAGGCATCCCTTCTCCATTTCGGGGAAGGTGCATGCTTTGTGTCAGTGATCCTCCCAACGGCCAAACTGGCCTTCTCTTCTGAATTTGGTGATGGGATTTTTAGTGTGGAAAGATGTGCGTGCGTTCACACACGGAACTCGGTTTTTAGTCTCTTCGAAGGACTGTGGGGGAATGGAGTCAGAACCCAATTTTAATCCGAGGGAAAAACCCCCCATCCAAAATTCGAACCGCAACCCGGACCCTGAGCCCGGCGCTTACCAAGAGTTTTCCCGGGGCCCCCATCCAAACATCTGACTTCAAAGGATCAATAACTGCTCGTTTTTTTTTTGGGGTCGTGTGCCTACAAAGCAATTTAAAGGGTTTTTTGTGCAAAGGGTTTTTTGTAATTTACTCACAGGCCATCCCAATTTTTGAAAAAAATCTGTTGTGCCTTTTTATTTGAAAATGAACCATGTTCTTTAAACCCAGTAGAAGTTTCATGAAAAAACCTGTATGGTCATCTAAAGGGGAAAAGAGAAAAAAGGAAGAGGTCAGCTATTTTTGAGAAAAATGATAGGGTAAATCTATCAAAAAAAAAAAAAGGAATTCATTTAAAAATGGTGAAAGGGCCATGAAGTGTTTGATTTAAAATTGCAAATTACTGTCCTTGTCAAACATTTGCAAAGTGGGGCCTGTTTGCTGCTGTAGTGATTTTCTTGGGAAATGTTGTAAAAATAATTCACGGGATTTATGTACAAAAAAAGACCCCAAATTGGTTGCTGTTTTTTGATTTTTTTTCCCTTTTCAGGACTCCCCATCTCTTTTATTTTTTGGGGGTGTTTTCACTTGCTTTTTTTTTGGTATTTCCCCTGAAGGGAAATTTGTAAGAGTGAAAGCCAATACTTTGCCCAGCAGTAATCAGTGTGAAAAATTGGGAAAAAGATTTTGCAATTGCCTCACCGTGCTGCTGTGAAAACTTGCAAAGGTAACATTACTTTCCCTACTTTCAGCACGGGTTTTTCTGTGGCTCGCATTGTGGGCTTAAAATTTTTGTAAATCAGAAACTTTTCAACCTTTTTATTGATGAAAAAGTTTTAAATTTTTGTGCTCACTTTCGTTTTGTAGCGGAAAAAATCACGTATTTAAAGTATGGTATAACTTGCAGAGGTAAATCTCATGGTACACCGACAATCAAAGGGTAAATTTAAAACTCAAAAAAACCCAAGATACGCACAAAAGTTGCACGTCATACCCTCCATTTTTTAAATTTTTTTTTGTGGTTGGGGTGAAGTTTTTCCTTGAGCTTCTTTTTTTTTTTTTTCCCCCCCAAAAACTGTCCCCCCGGGGGGTTGCGACCTTGTCGTGGTCGGGGGTTTTGCGTGGTCCGTGACCCCTTAGGTTTGCGGGCGGGGGCATCAAATTTGGGAAAGGCTTTTTTTTTCTACTGTTTGGCCTGGAGGTGCAGTGCTTTTGGGCCTAAGCGTAACGGGGAAAGGAGTTGATGCCCCTGGTAGGGTTTCCCCATGTCAGATTGGGGTAAGGGTGAGGACTGACAAAGGAAACCCCCCCTTTCCCCTTTTTTGTTTTCTGCCCCCCCTTATTTGGCCTTTTTTCTTCGTCTCCCCTTCAATTTCTTTTTTTCCCACACCTTTTCTCTCTGTGGTCTCTTAGATCCGCGCTTTTGCCGTGCGGTGCGCCCTGTGTCGGGGGGAATGAGATCCTGGTTGAGGAGGGCCACGCTTCAACTCACTTTGGCTCAGACCTCTCAGACGGGTACATTTGGCCGGGTTTTGTATAATCGGCTCCCTTCTTGGGCTGGCAAGAAAGCGTTCCCTGGGCCCTGTGAACCCCTGCAGTGCTCAGCTCTCGTCCCGGGAAAGTTGAGCATGTCGGGGGGGGGGGTTTTAGTTGTTCTGTTTGTGTAGTCCCCCAAAGCCGGGAAAGGGGTCAAAACTTGGTTTTTTGGGCCCCTGGCCCCTTTGTTGGACCCCCAAGGTGGGGGGGGGAAGGGGGGATGAAAACCAAATTCACTCAATAGGCTTTTTCTAAACACTCCCCCAAAAAAGAGGAAGGCAGCCCCCCTATTTCGGGGATTTCGATTTGAAGCGATTCGGATATGGAGGTCGACAGAAGACGGTTTTTTTTGGGTTTCCCCGGTCGTTTGGAAGGAAGGAGAAAGGGAAGCCCTTTCGCTTTGAGCCCTTTTGCTTCCAAAAGGGCTTTAAAGGTATAGCGGGTGCCCTGGGTCAAAAAGGGTTGAGGAATGGCCCTTTTTTTTTATTAATGTAAGTCAAAAAAGCAATCTGAAAAGCTGCTGAAGGCAACGAAACTTGTGGCCCGGGGTCGGGTAACTCCCACAAACAATTAAATTCATCAAAGGAGTGTCGCTGCAGGGTTATGGGTGTTTCTGAGGCAGAGATCAAAACGGGCTGGCACCCGGGTGGACGGAGGTAAGGGTGCAGAAAAGAAGGGTGCAGAAAGAGTGGCACCAACACCTCTTTCTGCATTCGCAACCCCTGTGCTCCCTCCGGCTCAAGTGGGTCCCTGATTGTCGGGTTCTGTTGTACGTTCCTCCCCGTTGAGGTGCTTCGATGCAGAGTTTGGCCTGTCAGGCCCTTTGTTTGGGCAGGGGGTGTGGTATTTGTTTCAAGGCAACCTGAGGGCGGTAAGCCCGGAATGTAAATGCGGGGGGGGGCCCCCCCCCTCCTCTTCCGGAATTCCCCCTCTGTGGATTCGGAAATTGCAATCAAAGGGTTTAAAGACAGAAAAGAAGTCTCCTTTTTTGAGCCCGAAAGCAGGTTGGGGGCAGTGTCGCGCGTTTTTGTTGCTTGGGGTTAAAGAAAGTTCCACTTTTTCCAACCGGTCAGTTGTGTCAGATGATAACTTTACGTTTTGGGGGACTTTTCCCGGAAAACGTCAGTTTCTGGGGGAAAGCGGGGTCCCCCCCTCTCACCCAAAAATGGTGCCCCTGGTGGGGGCAAAAAATCCGACCCCTCGTCCCCAGCAGTCTAAACATCTGCTGGGGGCAGATTAAAAACCAGCCCCCCGACTCGAATCCTCTGCCCCAGTGCCTGCGGGCGGGAGTTAACCCGTGGGGGGGTGGGAAAGGGAAAGAAACCTCCCCGTCCCCCAAACCCAGCTACTTACCTGTTGGGTCTGCCGCGGTCTCAGTAGTCCAGTGAAATTAAGCAACAAATTTACAGCTTTAGCAGAGTTTTGGGAGGGAGACCTGATCTCTCCCTTTTCCCCCCTCTGCACCTGGTAATAAAATTTTCCATTGGAATTCCGTGGTCTAAATTCCCAATTCGAGGAGCTGCGCTTCTGTGTCAGTCTCTAAAACCTTCTGTGTGGCTCTTCAGAAACTCAAAAACAAAGCCAGAAAACCTTTACTCTTTTGGTTTTTTTTTTTCGAAACCCCGCACAACCACACGTTGGGACTGTGGGGGGTGTTGCCCCTTTCCCCAAAAAATTGTTGTTAGTCCCCGTCCCTGTTCCTCCTTCAGGCGTAGCTGCGGGTCCTCCCCAAGGTGACAATTGTTTCTTTTCTCTCACCTTCTTCCGGTTTTTTTGTCAGGGCTTGTCGTCTGATAGGGAATCCCCCGACCTTTTTGTGTTGGGTGCCCTTTTAAAGGTCACAAACCCCCTTTGGGGGAGTACCGGTTTGTCATTTAAGGTTGCTGATTTGGGGTCCCTTTTGGTTTGGATTTGTGTTGTTCTGAAAGACGGTTCTGCAACTTACCTCCATTCTTCCCCAGGGTTTTTTGTTTTAGATTTGTCGGTTTGTGACCCCTCGTGGGCTGGATTTGAGTGGTTGTCATGGCGATCTGCCGGAAGGCCATTTCCCCTCCTTCAAAAACCCGAATAATGAACCACGTCTTGTTCTCAGATTTAAAATTTAAGAAAGAAACTGGGGTTTTTTGCAGCCACTATTTCCAAGGGGTTCCGGGACATGTTTTCTTCGATCCGACCAGTGAATCACTGACTAATTCTATGTTAAATGGCTAAAGCCCCGTTTCCGTGTTCGACAAAATTCAAATCCAAAACAACCCCGGGTTTTATTCAGAATCCAACAAATTTCCAAAATTAGAAAAGGGCCGCGTCAGGGTTTTCCCCGCCTTTGGGTCCCCAAAGCTCGAGCCCATCAGAATCCGGCTAAATCAAAAAAACTTTTTTAAATTTAGTAAAAGTTGGTCCTGAGAAATTCTGCTCCGGTGACTCAAAACTTTAAAAAAAAAGTGTGGAACCATTAAGAAAATCAAAGGGGGAAAACCTGTCCCATGTGAAAAATCTCAAGTTTTTGGCCTTTAAAAAACAGAAAAAAGCGTTGTTCTGCTTGCTTAACCCTTTAAAGTTCCCCCCTTCTAAAAATTTTAGCCTTTTTGTCAAACACAAAGCCCCAAAGAAAAATTCCCTGCAACTTTTTTCTGACAAACATGGGACTCTCTTCCTTTACTTAACGAGCTGAAACTGCCTTACTTTTGCAGCGATTCCCCTCCGGATGTTTACATTCATTATCAATATTGATAAACTTCCGCAGAAGGTCTGAAATTCTGTTAAAAGGGATAAACCACGTGTGGAACAGGTTGCTTTCACCCTCTTGGCGGCAGCCCCCATTATTCCCACCCCAAAATGGAAAAGTCTTTTTTAATCCATCTAACTACCCCTCCATGCTTTGCCAGTGTGTCGTAAAATTTTGGAAAAAGGTCAATGTAGGTTTATGTGGAAACCGAAACCCATGGCCTTTTGGGGGAAAGAAAAAATGTGGTTTTTGCAAACATGTTATACAGTGACCTTTTTTTGTTTTGGGAAACTCATTAGGAAGCCTTTTTTAAAAAGACAGCATGCGTGGCAATTTTCTTTTATTGGGAAAGGCCCACGTTTCCACCGGGAAATCGGGGTACTTCATGTTTTCCCGCTGGGTTTTGAGGTTCTTCCCCTTTTTTTTCAAATTTTTTTTTGGCCCGAAACGCAGTTTCGGTGGGTTGCACCACCTTTTCCTGAGTCCCCGGCAGGGTTGGGTGTCCCCCGGGAGATACTATCCCTCCCTTTTTGTTTTAAATCAACAACATTGTCAATCGTTGCGGGTTTCGTTTTCATTGTTTGTGGATGTTTTTGCTGTCTACGAAATGGCCTGTACCCCGGGTCCAGCGCGGTCCAGCTTTGCGAGATAAAATCCCCGGTGGGGGATGAAAACGGTTTACCTTTTCTGTACAAAAAACCCCGTGTTTCATTCCCCTATTTTCCCCTCGTTTTTTCCCGATCCGGGGGGGCTTCGGGGAAAATCCCCTTCCAGCTGTTAAAGAGGCCAAATTTCTGGGAATTTTGCCAAAAATTAACTTTTCGCCATATTAAAAACCTCAAAATGCTTTCCCAAAAAACATGAATATTCTGGGGTCGTGCAACACCGACTGGGGCGTGTAAGAAAAACTTTGTTGCACCCCCCTACAAGAGCCCCGGTCCGTTCTAAATGGACTAGGGGTTGTGCTGTGTACGGGGTCCGCAAGTCATTTCCTCAAAATCTTGGCCCTTTTCCCCTCGAGGGGGTTCGTCTCGTTTGGGCGTTCCCCACCCCCTGTGTACAGCCTGTACGAGGGCAGGTGAACTTCACGTCAAAGGCTGAAACTGTTTTGAAATTTTTAATCCGTGTTTCGAACCCCAGAATCTGCCCCATGACTGTGTTTTTTACCCCCCGTTCCAAAGTAATTTGAAATAACCCGAATGTTTCCCCGTTTTGGGGTTCGTATGCAGCCTCCGTGCGGAATGGGTATAGACCTGGGGGAGTTTCCGTTTTTTTCCAAATTTCGGGTCCTCCCGGACCCTTTTTTACCCGGATTCGTTTTTATTCCCGCTTTCCGTAAAGGGGCCGCTCTCTGGGTACAAGGCTTTGTATGCGAGTCTGTTCCAAAATTTCCCCTCCTTCAAAAGTTTTCCTGAGGTTCCAGTTGGGAGGAGTGGCCCGGCCGCCTTGCCTGGGGTCCTTCTCAGATACTGTTGGAAATACCATTCCGATGCTTCTGTCTTTTTGCTGAACTTACTGCTTGGTTGGCTTTTAAAATAATCTCACATTCCTTCAAAAAGGGCTTTTGGTTCTGCAGATTCGCTGTTGCTTGGAAACCCTGTGGCCCCAACCCTTTAGCTCCAGAACTTTTGCATTTCTTTTTACTTTTTGCAAGTTGAAAACGGACGGTTACCACATTATCTTGCTTGGTTTCTGGTCATGTTTGGATCGGCGGGAACAAATGGGTTTATGTTTGCCAAGAAAACCCCAGAGAGAAACTGCCAACTTTTTTTTCCCCTGTTCAGTGTGAAACCAAAATTACGATTATTGGAGACCTTGGCAGGGGATTGGACCTGCGGTAAAAAACTCTTTCGATCCGTCAAAAACCTTTAGGCTTCTCCCTCCCGCGGGGGTCGTAAGAGGAAACGGTTCTGTGGGCCCGCCACCCGGGCCTTTGTATTTTACCATGCTTCCTTTTAAAAAAGGGGAAGAAGCTCCGTGGTGCTTCCATGTCTGCGCCACTCCAAAGAAACTGTTCTTTTAGAGTTTGGGGACTTGCCGATGTGGACAAAACTTTTTCGCGGAGTCCATGAAGATCCCGTTTGGGATGTCCGCCGTGTGTCCTTGAGTTTTTTAGAGGATTAACATTTTTTATCTGATTTAATTTTTCGGAAGAAAAAAATTTTTAAAAAAGTTTTGGTGCGTTTGTAGCAAAGTCTTTAAGGATGTAGAAAGTGGGTTTTTTTTTTTTTTTTTTTTTTTTTAAAAATGATGGTGAGTTGATTTTAAGTGGGGGACAGCCCCCGACATGGCCCTTTTCGGTCGGTGGGCTATAGAAATTTTTTATCTTATTACCCAAACTGTCTTTTCTTTTTTAAATAATGGAAAAAAAATTTCGATGAAAAGGGCAGTTGAGTTGGGGCACTGATGAAGGGATTTTTAGGGAAAAGTGGTTTTTTAATTTTATTGAGTTGATCCGCAGAGTAAGGTGGACCCCGGAATAAATCTGCAGTCTTTTTCCAGGGATTCACAGATCCTTTATAGCCATGATAAAAGGTGGAAAACAGACTTTTCTTCACTTTTTTTCCAAACGCACACTTTTTACAAATCAATTTGTTCATCTTAGGTTTTTTCAACAAATGCCCAAGTCCCCTTTTAGTAGTTCCAAAATCAGAGTTGGAAGGGTGGGGCCTCTTTGGCCGTTAACAAACATGGAAAAAGTTCAGAATGCTCAGGAAAATTTTATTAGTGTGCATTAAAATGCGGGTTGTCCGAGGAAGCGGGGGGCCATGACACATTTTTTGCCCGTCAAAACGCTTTGAAATTAGGAAAATTAGAAAGTTGTCACCTGTCAAAAATGTTCTGGGGTGTGAAATCTTCAGATTATTTACATATTGTACGTAAACCTAGGTCATGGGAAAAATAATGCATCTAATGTGAAACCCACTCTCTCTCAATCAACAAATGATGAAAGGTAAAGTTGGTATTTAAGCAACATTTTTAAACAGGGATACTGTGAATAATTTCCTACATCTCTTTGTTTATGCACATGTGCACTTATGGTTAGATTTTCTTTTTCTTCTTTCTTTTGTTGTAGTTGTTGTGGCTGTTTATTTGTTGATTGTGGATTTTGTAAAAAAGAAAAAAGAAAGAAAACCCACTAAAATGAGTAAACTAACTGTTGTGTTACAGGAATGATGGCTCTTTCTCAGTGAGAGGCCTCCCATCAGGATCATTTCTGGTGCAGATTGCCAGTCCCACCTTTGTGTTCGAACCTCTGCGTGTAGACATCACATCCTCAGGCAAGATGCGGGCACGCAAGGTGAACCGCCTGCAGCCCACCAAGCTGCAGACAGTGCAGTACCCTCTGGAGTTCAGGGAGCTGGCCAGAGCCAATTATTTTCTGAAGAGAGAGGAGTGGAGAATCACAGATTTTATGTTCAATCCTATGGTATATATATATATATATGTTTTGTTTTGTTTTTTTAATTGGGGGTTGGGTGGAGGAGTCAGATGGGGAGGAAGAATTGAGGGGAGCTATGTGTGTGAGTGTTTGTGTTTGTTTGGAGGGATGTTGAGAGTGAGATGGGAAGAATGGGGGGAAGGTAGATGTATGTGTGTGGTGTGTGAGAGAGAGAGAGAGAGAGAGAGAGAGAGAGAGAGAGATGAAATTTAAAACAAAATGAGAAGCTTATAAAAGAAAACAGTTGACAATGGAGTGTTTGTTCTGAATGTTCAAAAGCATAGGATACATGTCCTAGCCCATAGAATATGACATTTCAGAAATTTGTAGGTTAAAGTATTGGGATGCTAATGAATACATTTTGTTTAGCAACTCGGTGACTTTCAACTTTCACTGAAAAAAAAACAAAACCATTCAGGTTCACAGAACTTTGGAACGTCAGTAAGTGAACATTCACAGCTTTATTTTTCTGTCCCATTCGAGACACTTAGTTATAGGGCCGAACAAACAAGCCTTACACATTTCTGACCCAACATTTTTGTTGTTGTAGTCCAAGCAGAGGCATGTATCAAACTTGTGTACTAGTTAACTAGGGAAAATTAAGTTCCCAGAAAGTGATGACGTCATTCTTGCACAATTGTGTGTGTGTGTTGTCATTGTTTGAATATCGCCTGACCTCTTGTGTACAAGCTTTCATGCCGTATCTACATTATCTACAGGAAAATAAACCTAGTCGAGTTTGGTATTAAAAGAATTGTCGGGAATTCGCCAATTCAGTCATCTCAAGAGCACAGATATATTACATTTTTCAGGACAACCACTGATTATCAAGCTAAGAGCCCCATTTGTAATGGCCGCTCATCAATGCCGAACACATTGCTGCCAGACCAGCTGTACACAGATGACATTCAGTTGGTCGAGTACAGCACGGTTAGCTGGCTGGTGGGGAGCAGCCTGCAGAAAACACCCCTTTCCTTGACCAGCATTCACGGCTTGGCCTCTGCAGCTGTGGGAGAGCTGTAAACTCGCCTGCCTCTCAGAACTAAGTGGCTTGCTCTGAACAGCCGTGCATTTGGACAAAGGGATCTGGAGTCATACTGTGTGGAATTAATTGTCACAATTAATTCCACACATATTCTGACACTAGGAATACAGAGGAAATGAAAGTCACAACTGATTCCACAGATATTTTTGAAAGCAAAGTTCTTCATAACACTGCTCACAGAAAAAGGTCGATTCTGTCCCAGAGTCCAACATTAACTTCACAGCATCCATCGTTCACACTACATCCCCAATCAAAGGTCATGACCCTTGACCCAGTCGTCTGGTAATTCAATCGTCATCTTTGCCGTACAAGGAGAAACAGAACAAACGTTCTCTGACTTAAATACAACACAATGCACACATCTGTATTGTGAAATTGGAAGTTCCTGTGTGTCAGTGTTGATTTCTGATGCTATTCCTCTGTTTTACTGTTGATTTCTGACAATACTGGCTGACTGTGATGTGTGTGTGTGTGTGCATGTTGCAGGTGCTGACAATGGTTCTGCCATTGTTGCTGATCATGGTGCTGTTGCAGGTGCCGACAATGGTTCTGCCATTGTTGCTGATCATCGTGCTGTGTGTGTGTGTGTGTTGCAGGTGCTGACAATGGTTCTGCCATTGTTGCTGATCATGGTGCTGTGTGTGTGTGTGTTGCAGGTGCTGACAATGGTTCTGCCATTGTTGCTGGTCATGGTGCTGTGTGTGTGTGTGTTGCAGGTGCTGACAATGGTTCTGCCATTGTTGCTGGTCATGGTGCTGTGTGTGTTGCAGGTGCTGACAATGGTTCTGCCATTGTTGCTGATCATGGTGCTGTGTGTGTTGCAGGTGCTGACAATGGTTCTGCCATTGTTGCTGATCATGGTGCTGCCCAGGATGATGAATTCTGCCGACCCAGAGTCGCGCAAGGTCTGTTGCACACTGGCGCTAACTCTGCTTCATATGTAAATGGGTTAAACTCTTCCATCTGTGGATGGAAATCAGTTTCTATGAAATTGTCCCGGACAGAAATCTGTTTTTAGCGTTTACAGGCATGGGAATTGGCCGCGGATTCGCGGATTTCAGCTGGAAAAAAAATTCTGTCCGCGAAAAAAAAAAAAATCTGTCCGCGGAAAAAAAAATCCGCCGAGTAAGTTTTTCGCGCGGGGGGAAAAATCCTGTGCACCGTCTCGCGCATGCCCGGAGGTGTGTGTTCAGCTAACTCTGCTTTCCGCTTCCGCTCGAGAAATGAGAACAATGGCGACGCGTATCATTGAACGAGGCAATAAATTCGACTCTTCGTGTGCGAACGTATGCGAACGCCTAGAGGTGGGAGTGGGTGGTAGTTGTGCACGAAGTACAATGGAAAGAAGAGTTAAGGAAAGAACGTGTCGGCACGCGCACGCGATTCCGTAAAGTGGACTTGCCAGGCGAGGCACGATGCGTCACTTGCAACAAGCATGTCCAGTATGGAAGTCGTGGATTGGTAGCGCTTCTTCTTCTTTCCTTTGGTGCCCACGATCATGAGGATGATCATTATGGCACATAAAGGGGGGGGGGGGGGGGGGGGGGGGGGGGGGGGGGGGGGGGTGTTGTTACTTGTAGGCAGTCCATTTGTGCTGACGGACCATCTGGCCGGCAAACGACACTTGGAGAAGAGTGCTACTCTTGCAAACAACCAACGCTTACCGGGCAATTTTGACAATAGACAGATGGAAATTACGGGAAAGTATTGTGAAATGAAATGGTTTGGGGTTTTTTATCTGCTTTTTTTTTTACCAAGGATACTGCTGCAAACTTGTCAGGCAACACTTTCCATAAGTGCTTATTGAATTCAACAGATGAAGGTAAAAAAAAAATTGCTTGCATGAAGATATTAATTGTCATTATTATTTTAAATTAATAACAGGGTATGACAGTCTATTACAGAGAGAATGAACATGAAGAAAGAATGAATACTTTTGTAATCACTGTTTTTAGTCCAGAAATACACATGTTTGCTGTTTAAAAATAAAGGAATTATGTGCACAGAATGCACAGATTTTACCATAAATTTCAATTTTTTTCCGGACCCCTAGTTTCAGCTGATTTTGAATTTTCCAATTCCCATGCTGGTTTACAAGGAGAGGAGGGGAAAAATAGAGTGCCTCAATCCATGGATTGCATTTTCATTTGACACAAGGCACCAAATTTTTGTTGATCAGAAACAGAAGACTCTCTGCTGACTAGTAGAACCCCTTTGGCAAATGCTTGTTTCCTGTTATTATTCGATTAAGAATAGTCGAGTCTCATGTGGACTTCACGTTTGATTTGTAGTTTCAAAACGTCATGTGTGAAAGGAAAGTGGACACGGGTTCAGTTGATGTCAGCATCAAGGACATGTGGAGGATTGGTTAAACAGAAAAGATGTCAGTGGAGTCAGACATTGCATTTGTTGTTGAAGGTCAAAACTGGCAGTGTGGAAAGTTGTCAGTCGGCTGGGTGTGTGTTCAAAAGAAATCAAAAGAAAGAAGTGAGCGTGTAAGCCACACACAAGATTAAAACAAAAGTCTTGTAGAGAAGCTATTCTGTCTCTGATGGCATCAGTCAGTGATTTTGATGTTAAAAGTGGGTCCTCTAAACTAGGAGTTGTTGTTATGAATACCAGCTGCCTTTCTCACGTTTCTCAGCTTTTTGCGCTCAATGATTTTTGAGTGAGAAACAGGTGCTGGATCCAGTGCTATGAAAACTAAGAGTTAATATGTACATAAACATAAATATAAGGAAAACTAGACAGCCTTTTAGCTTGACCTTGTAACTATGCACAGTTCTTTTTCTTTTGATGGTGTTGTCTCAAGACAGTTCAGAGGTTGCTTTTTCCCAGGCAAGATAGCAGATAACAGTAGTTCTAATTTCAAGTGGCCCTTGAGCCTGTGATAGGTGAAAGATCCAACATTGGAACATTTATAATTGATGAAGGGAACATTGCTTTCATGAAATAATGGGTGTGATTCTTCCCAGTGTATTTTTGTTGTTTTGACCAACAGTAAAAATATGGTATTGGTAAGCACACATTTCTCTCGCTTTCATTTTCGAGAATTAGTGATATAGTTTAAGATGCTGTAATTTATAACGAGCACTCATGGGGAAATTTATTCAGACATTTAAATTCAGTATAGAATAGGTGGTTTGGTCATTTTGTGTATAGTCCGTCGAATTTTACAGTATGGTTAAACAGTAGGTCTTTAGACATCTACAAATCTTTTTTTTGTGTGTCCCACTGAGTTAATTGAACATCTCCTTTTTCCTGATTTGGGCTCCAGATGTTTGACATCATGCGAAAAATCATCCAGTTACGGGTCCATTTAGACAATGTTTGAGTCACTAGGCAACAGCTGTGTATGAATGCAGAAGAAGGCACTCGCATACATTACCTTAGATACCAACCGTTCTAATTTTAAAAAAAGAAAGAAAAAGAAAGAATTTCCATGGTCAAAATATTCCTGGAATCCTAAATTTATAGCAACAAAAAAGTCCAAAATTGGAAATGTTGCTAATTTTCATTTGAAAGGTAAGAGTTTGGATTTTAAAAAAATGTTTCAGAGTTAAATCATAATCACCAAGTTCTCCATATGGAGTTGAAATACAATGGATAGAACATTGTCTGTGTGATCCCTCCGTTGGTCATCTCAAGCAGTGTTGTATAGTATGGTTAGTCTGAAGCCATTCCTGCCTGTACATCCTCTGACTGGAGAAACTGCACTCCATAAAGTTAGCGACAATACATGGCTTGTGAGTAGTTGGTTCACCATTGTTGGCTTTGTGGCCCTGTGATTGCAGGAGATCCAGCAGCAGATGAACGCCTTGAACCAGAAGCCCAACATGCCGGACATGTCGGAAATGATCACCAACTGGTTCTCTGGAGGGCAGAAGCCCGCCAAGACTAAATCTTCCTCCAGGCGCAACAATTAGTAGGATAAGCGTATGTGTGGATTTAGGGGTGGGTAGGTTCTGCTTTCTTTGTTATGTGTGTGGTGTTCTCTTTCTTCGTCTGTGATTCTTGTCACTGTGAGTAATTGTAAGAAAAGGTTTAATTAGAAACTAAAAGGAAAAAAAATGTTTGTGGATGATTTTGAATAGGGTGTGTGTATGTGTGTAACACTACGGATATGTCTGAGTGTGTACTCTTAAATCACTGTATGCGTTTGTGTGCCATTGCAAGTGTTCTTAACTTGTTTGTACGTATATGTCATTCCAAATTTTCAGATGTTGGCAAAGTTAATATGTTAACTGTTATATATTTAGAGAATTCAACCTGCAGTTTTTTTATTATGCAGAATTAACATTTTCAGGGAACGTTTTATTCAGTATGGCTGTGTTCTTGTAGATGATATTCAGATTTGATTTATTTAGCATCAGCAGTGCCAGTATTATCTTCAAACTTGCCCGAAAGAAAGAATATTGGCTGTATTGGTATTATCATTATTGATATTGATGACTACCCAAAAACTCCATTCTCACAATGACCAAAAATTCCGTGACATTATTTCCCACACTCTATTGCAGTTTTTTTTTTGGTTAGTTTTTTTTCTGACAAACAGTTTATTTACCCATAACCTACAGCAGCTTCTTTTTCTCGGTGGGTTTAACGTGGTGACAGCCCTGATATGGCCCTTTGCGGTCGGCTGGGCTATAAGCAACATTATCTTATCTTATCCTATCTTCTCAGTGGTTGAAAATTATTAAATAGTAAAAAGCACCAACACTCAATAAACATATTGCGAATTTTCGGTTTATTTATAAAACCTTTATCAAGCAGAAAAAACCAAGGGCCACATTTTTGGAAGTTGGGTGGTGAGAGTAGGGATTCAGTTTTATGAAAGAGAAGCTGTCTTTTTTTGTATGAAATCAATAGTTCTTGAAATGAAAGGCAGGGTTGTTTTGTAAAGGTGATCATGTGCAAGGAGAGGCATAGATTGCTTTGAACTTGAGATCCATTGTTTACTGTACTCATGTGTTGTTATGTTTAAGGATGAATATGGCTCTTGCCATTTGAATTCGATGTTTTTCCCTTTTCTTTGTCCGTCTCATCTCCTGTGCCACTCCAGTGGCATCATCCCCATGCCACTCGTTCCCGCCCTCCCCCCTCTCCCCAGTCAAGCTCTGGTTTGTCCCATCACAACCCCAGCGGCAAGAATCCATAGGGAGAGTCAGTATCAAGTTGTCATCAAGTGACCCGCCAGAGGAGACACTGCACTGCTGCCGAGTCACTTCGGTGGTGGTCAGTGCTGCCAGTTCTGAGGAAACGTGCAGGACGTCACCCACTAAAACCTCTGTTGTCGACAGTAATTGCTCAGTTATTGAGCCAGAATGAGGGAGCATCCCCCTGGGGGTGGTGCTACTATGGACTCTGTGTTTGATGAGAATGATACTGGATATGCTGACTGCTTCTTTGTTTATATATTCATTGATGTGAAGCTGATCCTTTGCATCACTGTGAACATGGATGATAAAGTACTCTTCAGATCAGGGAAAGCTGTGACCGATTCAGCAGTAAGAATGTTTTGATTCTCTTGTATCGTGAGCTCTATAGTCTGTAACTATGAGAGCTCCTCTCTCAAGTGCATTCACTTCCTGATGCTTGACAGGTGTGACCCCTCGGTAAGCAAGCACAAGAACAAACGCTGGCCCGGTTTAGGGAGTTGAACATGCTCAACTGTTTAGGTGAGACGCTCACACAGCGAAGGTGATGAGTTAGTCACAGCAAAGGAGCAAGTTGCGCGCTCCAATCCCACTGTCTCCTTTAGGCAGGGTTGTACATCCTTAGCAGTATCTATAGGACAAATGTCCTGGACCACCCTGAAGTAATAGGACATTTGTCCTCTTCATAACAAAATCAATCGGACATTTTGAACGCAAGCCAGATTGAAAGTATATTAAGTTTTATGCACACAAAAATGGTATTACAAAAAGCTGGTCACGTCATTTTCACTTGCGTCCACAGCACTAGATGTGTCGGCACTCTCTGTAGATCTACTGTCCCGATTTGCAGGTGACAAAAAAGTTGCCAAAGTCTTCTGACCTGCGTCTTTCTTGAGTTTCTTTTTGGGTGGTACAGTCTGATAGTGATAAATGTTGCACGCTTTGCGGCTTAGGCAGGCGTCGTGGAGCAAGGATTCCTTTCCAGTCTCCGCTTCAGCAACATGTGCCTACATGGCCTACAACACGTAACAAGTACAAGGCTTATCGCTCTTTAGCCGCTTTATGCTAAAAATAACCCTGACACAAGCTGGCTGCGAGCTCTCAGCTGCGAGCCGTGTACCTCGCTGGCTCAGCCTCTGCGAGTCAGGGAGGCAGAGTTGCAAGCCAACGAGCTAAAAATAGACCGCCACGGCTCGCCACTAAGCTTAGTGCCAGTGGCACACGGGACTAGGCCTAGTAATGGGCCTAGTGATTCACAGGGCAGTGGGCTTACACTAAAGTTACAGACTGGATTTCTGTACGACGGTCGGACTCAAATAATTATGCGGGCTTGATATAAACGGCCGGTGCCATGTCCGTGAGCATCGGAAAGCTATCGGACAGTGACCGCGTTTTCGGCAAAGTAATGGGACATTTGTCCTCTTCACTGCCAGTTATATCGGACATTTTGCATGTGCAATCGGTCTATGTCCGATGTCCGACGTGGATGTGCAACCAAGTTTAGGCTTGATAAAAGTTGGATTTTTCTGTTGTTTTTGTTGGTCTTCATCAAAATCAATTATTCGTCATTGCTTTCAGATTCTGTGTCAACTATATTCTTCCCATAATACTGTACTCTTTACTGATAAAAGAAGTGAGAATGCCTCAAAGTGCGCTGAGCGAGCGACATGAAGTGAACCGCAATGAGGTCCACTTATAAGTCAGATGACCAGTCGTTCTGCATACAACTTTCTGGAAGACTTGCCTGATTTTACCACAAAATGGCGAGGCAAGGGAAAGTGATTGCAAGAACAAAAGGGTTTTCTTGCACTAGAGGGGGAGGCTTACCTGGTGTGACAGGGACTTGAGAAGGCATGAGCTGGGGTGTAATCGTACCTTGGTGTGTATGTCGTTTCTTCTCACAGATACACAGAACCATACTGGATGATAGCTTCTTCTGCGTTGTGATGTTGGTTACCAATTATAGTCCACTGTCTTTGTGATACTTGTTTGTTACGTTTATATCTCTGTTGTCCTTGTGATGCTTGTTACTGTTTCATGCTCCACTGTCTGTGTGATGTTGGTTCCTGTTTTTGCTTCACTGTCCCCGTGAGATTGTTTGATATATATCACCTGTTGTTATGATTTTGGTTAATGGTGGTTTTATGTCGTCCGACCCTTGTCATGTTAGTTATTGTTCATATTGTGCTGTCTTTGTGATATTGATTACTCTTTGAAAGTGCTCTTGCTTCTGCTGTCCTTTTCAATAAAATCAGTATAATAGTGGACTTGTGCGCCTGTATATTATAGAAGATGCTTGTGCATAGGTGCATGGTTGTTCAATTAAATTATACCTAGACTGATGCACAGACATACAACACGCCTTTCATTTTCACAAACAAATTCAGTGTGGTTTGATATCTGGAATGGTCAGCCATACTATATGCCCTTCATTTTTACAAACGCATTATGGCGTGATATTTAAGAGTAGTGCGCATACATGTAACAAGCCTTTAATTTTCACAGTGTTGTTGGACACTTTGTATGGTGCACAGATTATGAAATATACTATATGCCTTCCATCTCACAAATACAATTGTTTTGGACACTGGGATGGTGAAGACACAGCATGCTTTACATACTATACATACAATACACATAACTTCCATTTTCCGAAAGATAATGTGGTTTGACATTTGGAATAGTGTACAACATGCACTGTTTTGACGTTTCTTGGAATTGGGCACAGATGTATCAAGCCCTTCATTTTTGTTAACAAATTCAGCGTGAATTGACACCCCGGTGGTGCACAGATCAACAGAATCCCCTCATTTTCACAAATTCAGTGTTATCTGGTATTTGAGATGGAGTATATGCATATAGTATGCTTTTCATTCTCACAAACAATTGACCTGAGAATTGTTGAGTTATACAGCTCTGAAAAATGGAGGAAGGCTAGGCCACAACCATGCAGCAGATCAGGGCACCTGTTGGGACGCATTTTTTACATCCAGTGGTGGGATGAGTCTGCAACAAGTAGCAAAGATTCGGATAGGAACCATTCTCCATGCAGATCCTGAGTATGATGTGATCCTGGATAGGACACGCCCTCAGGAAGTAGGCACAAACTCTCCTGGTAAGGCCGTGACCTTGAAGTGACCTTGTGACCTTCCATCAGTTTTGTTTTAATTGACCCGGGCTGTCTTTATAACAGTTGCTTCCTTGAACATATAAGGACACCACATCAAGAAACACAAACATCCTCACAGCATGGCTTGTGGGGACTATTGTGCACTGCAGCAAGCCTCATCAGTTGTTGGTGGACTAGTGAACTGGCAAGGTGAAGGTAATAGATGGTGTTCAGAAATATGTAAGGAAGGATAATCTGTGTTAGAGAGCGTGTTCATTCACAGTGACCCGATGTTTTCATGGAACAGATGCCACCGTTTTGGCATGCCCAAAGCAGTGTTGCCTTACCAGACAGCCTAACACTTGGATCAGAGAGAAAATACGAAATCATAGGTGTGAAACGGTACGCCTGTAGTGCTGAGAGTCGATATCCTGATCGTTATTCTGCATGCACGCTTCAGATACGATATTTGACTTTCTAGGTCTACTTTCTGGACCCATAAACCGAGAATAGATAACTGTACTTTCAATGAAAAGACAGGCATTATCTTGCACTGTTTTCATCGTTGGTTTCCCGAAGGTGCCTACTCCCTTATGGAAGACATGATAATACTGAATTTTGAAACAATTATTTTAGGTGAATTCAATGTAAATTTATTAAAATCAAACTGAAATGACAAAACTACAGATTGCTCGATTTAGAAAAACTCACTGGCAGGCCAGCAAAGGTAACTAAAAAGTATATCCACTTAATTGATCACATTTATACGAATACAAGACAAGACATTATGGAAATACATGCCCCCACATGTGGATGTACTGTGATCATTACTCCCTCATGACGTTCCCCTTTCATCTACACCATACCCTTCCTCCTCAGGATGCAATATTCCCCTTTTATTTACACCACCCTCTTACTTCTCTGGATGTGAGATTCTCCCTTCACCGACACTTCCGCTTTCTCCTCTAGATACGACATACTCCCATCATCTACACCAACCCTTCCTTCTCTGGATTTGATATTCCCCTTTCATTTACACCACCCACTCCTCTGTATGTGACATTCCCCCTTCAGTGTACCACCCCTTCCTCCTCTTGATGTAGAATACCCGACATGTCTTCCATCATCTACAGCACTACCTTCCTCCTGAATGTAACACCATTTCCCTCTCCATGATCCTAGCTCCCTCTTCCTTTTCTGAGCATCATTTTGTTATGTAGGCTAAATTTTTGTGTCATTGCAAAAATCTCGTCAGTTTACTTGGAATATTGATTATAATGTCATATGGATGACACATATACACCCTCAATGGAAGAAAAATTCAAGAAAGACCGAGCGATTGATTTTAGATTAATGAAATGACAAATGACTGAATGAAGTGCTGGCAGGCAGGCCTCCAATGTGTCGGCTGTACTTTGACAGGCAGCCCAGTGTGTAAACCAAAACGTGGGTTTAAAGTACTTAGAGCTTGATCTCTGACCAAGGAAAGGTGCTATATAAATATGATGTCACTACACTAAAGCATAAACGATGATCCAACACCTTTCTTTACTTTGTTTAAAAGTAACTAAACCAATTCATTTCTTGTTCAGAATTTGATCCATACTTTTCTGAATTTAGAAGCCTATTCTCACTATTCAGCATGTTAAGTTTAAATGTTCTCATTCTGAACATTTTCCTCGTTAAAAAAAAAAGTGAATACGTTTTAAACAGAAACGCATTTGCCATTTGTGTTATAGCCTAAAACAGCTGATGTCACACCGTGATTAAAGGATACTTTGTTTGTTTTCCAAGACGTGGACTGTTGACGGGATGAAATCTTGAAGTGTTCAGATTTTACAGCCTTTCGCATAATGTTGAAATAAAACTCTATAACTGCCTAGGGCTGTAAAGTATTAGAATTTCAAGATCCACTTTCTTACATAGCTCTTCATCAAGAACTGCCAGGCAAACAAAACAACACAAAACATACACATAACACACACACACATGCATGTGCGCATGCATATACACACGCGCATTTCAGAAGTAGGACAATATTTCAGTTCAATTTTCTTTTTGTTCAAAACATCTCTGACGAAATGATAGCGGATGTCAATGTGTTTAGATCTTTGTCTACTGACAGGATTGTTTGCCAAAGCGATTGTGCCTTGATTGTCTTCCAGAATCAACACAGGACCATAACTGTTCTTTCTGTCAATGTCCTCTAGTAACTGGCTCAAATATAAGCTTTCCTGAACAGTGGCTGCAAGAGCAATATATTCTGCCTCACATGTGGACAAGGCCACGGTTGGCTGTTTTCTTGATTTCCAAGAAATGAGAGGTCCAGTCTTGGACAGTGAAAAACAATATCCAGTAGTGCTGCGTCTCTCTTCAGAGGACGACGCCCAATCAGCATCACTATAGCCTATCAATGATAAGCCTTCATTATTTTTCCTGAAAATCAATCCATAGTCGATTGTACCTTTCAGATATCTCAACACATGTTTCACAGCAACCCAATGAGAAGCTAGAGGTTTTGATAAATGCTGTGACAATTTAGTGACAATCAACCTATGTCAGGCCTGGTACAAATCATGATGTAAATCAAAGTGCCCACAATTTCACGGTATTTTCTGCTGTCAATTGGATCATCATCTTCACTGTTCCCAATTTTTTGTTCACAAGGAGTGGATCTTGGTTTGCAATCAATCATGTCAAATTTTTTTTTTTTTTTATTGAACAATTTTTCGTTTTTTACAAGACAAATGTAAAGCACAAATATGCACATATCAAGAGAAAGGAATAACAATGAAAGTAAAGGTGATAATTAAATAAAGGTACCTATTCCAGAAACAGCATTGGACACAGCACTTCGATAATCAAGCATGGATTCGACAGTACTAGTAATAAGACTATATAGCAACTAGTATCTAATGAATCAGTAAATGCTATCATCATTTCTATGAGCAAAGCTGACTCATAACACTAGTTTACATAGGCATTATATTGATCATACAAAGAGCTATGTATAGTAATTCCAATAGTTATAACCCCAAAAAGAAATAAAGACATTGATACATGAAAACATTCACCTTGTCACTCTTTCTAATAATGACACCAAATAGCCTCTATTATGAGTGCACACACACACACACACACACACACAAACACACATACACACACAAATACACACATACACACATACACACACGAACACACACATATGTATATAAGCACTACATAAACACCAGCAAGTAGTGTAAGGAAAGCAGTGCGAGTCTAATGTGGTATGGGTCATTGGGACAGGAGAGGTATAGCATCACATTGTAAAGCACTCAAATTCCTTTACCATAGTATATAAATCATGTCAAATTTTTTCAGCATTTTTTCTATGTATCTTTTCTGGTTCATCTTTACATACCCTACACCTTGTTCAAAATCCATACTCAGAAAGTAAGAGAGTTTTCCAAGATCTTTCATTTGGAATCGGTCTTTGAAAATTTGCTTGTTTTCAGATGGCAATTTTTCACTGTTTGCACCCACAATCAGGTCATCAACCCACACAACAATGATAACCATTTTGTCTCCATCATGTTTGGTGTAGACACAATGGTCAGTAGGACTCTGTTCAAATTTGTTCTGCACCAAATGCCTGTGAAGCATGTTATTCCAGTTTCTACCAGATTGTTTCAGGCCATATAAAGACTTGTTCAGCTTATAAACAAGCTTCTCTCCATTTTTGGATTGAGTTTGAAAACCCTCTGGTTGTTCCATGTAGATTTCGCAATCAATTGGTGCATTTAGATATGCACTTTTCACATCCATTTGGTGTAGAATCAAGTCATATTGTGCAGCAAGTTGCATCACTGTACGAATAGAGGTCAAATTTGCAGTTGGTGCAAAAGTGTCAGTGTAATCAATGCCTGCAACTTGACTGTACCCTTTTGCTACAAATCTAGCTTTGTGGAGATGTGACCCATCACCTCTTTCTTTTACAGTGTATACCCAACGTCCCCCCACTGCTTTTCTACCCTCAGGTAGGGTGGTCAGTGTGAATGTCTCATTCTCTTCCAAAGACTGAATTTCATCTTTCATTGCTTCTTTCCACAGAATAGACTCAGGGGATTTAATAGCCTCACTGTAAGATTGTGGAAAAGCTGCAAATTTGTAACAGTAGTCAATATTCATCATGATTTGATCATCATCATCATCACCAAGGTTTGTTTCATAATCAGCCAAACGAACTGGGGGATTTCGTTCTCTGTTGGGATACCTTCGTTCTGCGGAAGGTACTTTTTCATCGGACATACACTCTGACCTCCCTTGAGTAGGTGGAATTTCTGTCTTCTCATCATGTGTACTGGGTTTATTACTAACCTCAACATCATCATTGCGCTTCAACATCAAATCATCCATGTCAAGACAACTTTCTGTCTGTGTTTTCTGATCAGTCAAGTTTCTTGTCAGTGTGTTTTTCTTTGTCACAAATGTTGATGTGGGTTTCTTTGTCCTAAATTCACCCCTTCTGTACCGTCCCACCTTATTTGTCTCTGTAAAGTACACCAAGTATGCTGGGCTGTCCCTGTCATAACCCACAAAGATACCCCTTTTGCATCTGTCATCAAGTTTCTTTTTGTCTTGAGTGTATGCAAAACACTCGCACCCAAATATCCTCCTATTGGACAAGTTTGGAGTGTGTCCAGTCAGGGCAGAGTAAGGTGTCTGATTGATGCGCTTGCAATAACACCTATTGCGTATGTAAGCAGCTGCCATAACTGCGTACGGCCACAGCTCCTTCGGGAGCTCAGCCTGAATGAGCAAACAACGGCCCATTTCAAACAGGGTAGGCCAATACCTCTCAGCTGTGCCATTTTCAGGGTTCATACAGATGTGACCAAACAAAATTCCATACTTTTTCCAGGGCTTTTCATAATTTTTCCAGACCCCAGAATGTGTGTGTGCGTGCACCTCTGTATGTGATTACCATGCTAAATACACCAGAAAAGAACTGCTTTAATGATATCAGAGCATTCAATACTTACCAAAAAATTTAGTGTGTGTCTGTGTGTGTGCGCGTGCATGCACATGCGTGAAAAGTCAGAGAGACGGAGACAGAGAGAGAGAGAGAGAGAGAGTCAGTGTATTTGTCTATGTATGTGAGAGAGAAAGAGACGGTGTGTGTGTGAGTGTGAGTGCGCGCGCGCATGTGTGGGTGTAGGTGTGTGAGAGACAGACAGTGTGTGTTTGTGGGAGTGTGTGTGTGTGTGTGTGACAGAGAGATATGGTCAGGTCAGGTCAGGTAAGGTCAGGTAATTAGGACACTAGGCCTTGCGGCCTCTCAACTGTCCTTTCATTTTAATTTGGATGTTCAACATGGCTGAGTACTTACAAGCCCATGTGCTCTCTATTCAATTCCGTATTTAAATTTTGACATAATTTTTTGGGTAAGACAGAGAAAGAGAGAGTGAGTGCATTAGAGACAGTGTGTGTGTATGTATGTACAGGGTTCCTACACACTTCCAAGAACAAAATTCAAGGAGTTTTCAAGGAGTGCCTTTTCTATTTCAAGGTTACAATACTTGCCTAAAAATTGAAAACAGAAACCGCAGTTTGATTTTCCTGTGTTAAGGTTGATGAAAAAAAAATTACTTACAATTTTTTTTGTATAAAGAAAATAAAAAACTTTGTTTTAAAATAATTTTTTATCAACCTGAACAGAAAAAAGTCAAACTTATATTTCTTTTTTTTCCAGTTTTTATCAGAGTGAGTGTGCCAGTACACCACACATTAGAACATTAACAAACTCAGACTCTTTGTATTAAATGCCAAAACACTAAAATCAGCAAAAATATGTCCATTTGTAAGAGAACATACTGACTATGCATGGTGTGTAAGAGACTGGTTGGAGGAAAAAAAGTAAAAAATAAAAATAAAAATAAAAACTTGTTAAAAAAAAAAAGTTTACAAACGTCGTCGCGAGCGTTAATACCAAGGGAGGTAATTTGATCAAAATTGATGAAGTTACAAATACCTCCCTTGGTAATCGTCTGCTAAACCTCCGGCCAGAGATCTGAAAACCGCGATCATTGTGCGTGATTTAATTTCTGTTTTTATTCCTATTTCAATGTTTTTGTAAAGAAACTTCAAAGCAAAATTCGACATCATGAAAAAGTTTGCACATCTTTTACAAAATTCCAGGACTTTTCCAGACCCATGGCACAAATTACAAAATTCCAAGACTTTTCCAGCCCTGGAAATGGTGTTCCCTGGAAATGGTGTTTTCATTTTTCCAGACTTCCAGGACTCTGTACGAACCCTGCATTTTGATGTGGCCAGTAAGGCGCAGATTTTTCATGTTTTATTTTGTTCATCCTGAGAAGCGAGACGAATGCCTCAGAACAAAATTCTGTACCATTATCTGACCTCATTGCTTTTACTTTGCCAAAAGGAGCAGAATCCGCCAGAAACTTTTCGGTTGCTACAACAACATCACCCTTTTTCTTCAAGAAGTACACAAAAACAGCTCCTGAATAATCATCAGTGAAACTCATGGCATATTTGAAATCATATTTTGAAGATGGGGTAATTGGCCCTGCAAGGTCAGTATGAACTAACTGTAAAGGTACAGTTGAACGAGTCTGTCGTGGCCCCTTGTTTCTGTCATTTTTCATCTTGCCACGCACGCACACATCACATTCATCAGGTCTGTCTGTCTTGTCTGTCACTGTCATGCCCTTAACCACTTTTTCAAGTTTTAGTATATCATCAACATTGCAGTGACCCAAGATTTCGTGCCAACCTTTCAAATCGTTTGCATAATTCATGCGATCAGTTTCAACATTTTGATCAAAAGTTTGCAGATAATACAACCTGCCATGCTTCTCAATGTTGAATTTTGTGCCATCTTTGTAGATAATTTCAGCTGAGTCTGGTTGGAACGAAACCTTAACGCCCTTCTCAGTGGCTGCTTGGACTGAAAATATGTTCTGGGGGTATGATGGTACATACAAAGCATTTTTGAGTGAAGCTGTAACATATTTACCATTCTTGCTCATGATTGTTACATTCACATTCCCCCTTTTCAATGCAATATTGTTTTGCCTTTCCCCATTTGCAAGTTCAATGTAATGTTTCTCAGGATAAAAATTGTCATCAAATTGAACAAATTTGGACACATCGTTGAAAATGTGAGTAGTAGCACCACAATCAACTAAGAGTTTGTCACTCTTCACCTGAGAACTATCACTACGGCAAGCAAAAGCAAAAGAATGATCATCTTCAGACAGTTCAGACACTTCATTGACTTTATCACGGTTTTTACCCTTACGACGACATGAATTGTCTGTGTGATTGTTCAAGTGACAATGACTACACCACAGCCTTCCCTTCCCTTTCTTTTCATTACAGTTTTTCGCAAAATGACCAGGAAGTTTGCACTTGAAACAGATCATGTCTTTCCCATCTCAATCCTGCCTGTAACTCGGCCCAGCTCTGGAGGCAGACTTCAGTAGCGAATCATCATCCGCAGCAGATCTTGACCGCTCCGTGTCTTCAAAGCTTCGTAGAGACACTTTGAACTCTGTGAAAGTCCGTTTACGTTCACTTTGTGTAACAACAGCAATGAAAGATTGAAATGAATCAGGTAAACCTTTCAATACCATTGCAATAAGCAGACTATCGTTCACTGTTTCACCGACATTTTTCAAAGCAGCAGCAGCAGTTTCAGCACGAATAATATAGTCAGTTACTGTTTCGTCCGACCGTTTCACAAGCGAGGTAAGTTCAGTGTAGAGGGCTATCACATGTGGTGTGCCTTTTCCAGCATAGTGTTCACGTAAAATCTTCAAGGCTTTTCTACCATCATCAACAGCGTCAGAGAACTATAAAAAGCTCATTCTGGCTCACCCGGTCTCAACCAGTTTCGACCGGCGACTCCAGAATGAGCTTTTTATAGTTCTCTAACAAGTAAGACTTCAATAACCAAAAAATAACACAGATTTTAGTTTTTGCTTAATCCTATGTTTTTCCTGTTCATTTTCAATAACATCATTTTCGCGCATACAGTCATTTTCAATAACATCATTTTTGCGCAGACAGTCATCAAACTAAGACTTGGCCGGGACACTGTGTAAACAACCCTAATTAGAGGGGTCGGGGATTGTGGCAGGCAGTACCATGTACGGTGGTCCTGGGCGGATCCTATGATACCTGTAATTAGCTGACGCCATAAGGTAGGGCTGGCGTCACCTGACCAGGTTAACTTGCAACATTCTCTCACTGACTGCCGCACGAGAAGGACGCGTTTACTGTGCTCTCTACTGTGTTTTGGTTGTGTTTTATTTTAAAATGGCTAACAGGTTTACCGAAGAACAGGCTTGTGCTATTCAAGACCACAAGTTTTACTTTAACCGCATGTTAGAGTATTTGTCGAAAAAAGAATTAGGCGAAGCATGTTCTCTACCAGTGAAACCAAAAAGAAGCATTGCTTTTCTAGAAGGTGGAGAAAAGAAAAAAGTGAACTGACTGCTTTGGAAATGCACGACTATCTTAAAGGTTTGTTGGTTCAAGAAAATGAAAACGCTGAAAGAAATATTGCTGAACAAGATGTAGCCAGTTTCAATATGTGTTTGACTATTGATGAGATGGTTCCTTATCTAATAAATGGCGCTGCATTGTTGAAAGTCGGCCAAAGCAAAACAATCCATCACGCGTTAATTGTTGGGCGCTGGCTTGAGACAGCTCAAGTCATGTTTAAAAAAACAAAAACGCTACAAACATGGCGTTCATTTCTCAAGACGCAGGTGAACATGGCTGATTCGTATGCTAGAAAACTTATTCAACTTTCTGCGTGTTTTTATAACTATCCTAAATTTCACAAGCTAGGAATCAGTATAAATGAACTGTGTAGCAAACGCCAAACCATTATTAGACTTATGCAACAGAATAACGATTTTCGAATGTTCTGGCAAACAAACTAGATAGGGTTAGGCAGACCTTAGTACATCTACCAGTATGGAGAGGAGTAGTGTGTAGCCAGCACTATCTTCATATAAATGCTCCAAATATACAATGACGGATGTACTACTACTGGCGATTAGAGCCGCCATAAAAGCTCGGCTACAGCAATTACTGCTGTAACTCTGCCAAAGCCAGTTGCAAGCCTGGTTGAGAAAAGAGGAGCACAGCGGCAAACTAGGGCCCAAACGATCATATATGATCACTTGACCTGCAAAGCGCGGCAGTCTGCCGCCAATGACGTCAGCACGGAGCACCTGCAAAGCTCGGCGGCAAACTAGGCCAAGTGATCATATATGATCGCTTGACCTGCAAAGCGCGGCAGCACCTGCAAAGCTCAGCGGCAAACTAGGCCAAACGACCCTATGTGATCACTTGGCCTAGTTGATTGAGGTTGCGCGCGGGGCACAACCTGTTTAGTCACAAAGCAAGAAGTGGCCCTAGTAGTTCCACTTCTTGTTTGTTTGTTGGTGTTTGTGCGTTTTGTCCTACCCACGCATGCACACCCCCCACCCCACCCCACCCTGCCCACCCCCACCCCACGCATGCACTCAAATCACTTCTAAGTTCTTAACTCAAGTCACCCCAAGTCACTTCTAAGTTCTTACTCAAGTTGTCCTCAAGTCATCCTCAAGTCATCCTCAAGTCATTCACAAGTTCTTACTCAAGTCATCCTCAAGTCCCCCCAAGTCACTTCTAAGTTCTTACTCAAGTCGTCCTCAAGTCATCCTCAAGTTCTTACTCAAGTTACCTCAAGATTGTAATTAAGTCATCCTCTAAGTACAGCCAAGTTCTTATTCAAGTTATCTTATAATTATCAAAAAAAACAATACATATGTTTTTATCTTAAATAGTAGATGTCTAATATAGTACACACACGTCTCAAAAAACGCGTCATCGTCGAGGATGTCTTGCTTAACGTCCTTAGCGCGAGATCGGTCAGCATAGATCTTAATGAAGTTCTTACATCCTAAGCAAAACCGCATTGATTACAATTCTGGTCTATGGAAATGTCTTTTATAGACTCCATGTCTTTATTTATTGACTCCATCATTTTAAACAAATAATAATCCGTCATGATTTATTTTTATCAAAGAAACAAATTTATTTATAATAAATCAAAAACCAATCCAGTCTGTTAGGATTGCAGTATTAATATTTATTAAGTTCTTTAAAATATTAATGCATCACAAATGGATCAAAATCAACTTTTGTTGTTGGCGGTTTTGGCATGTTTTTGTGTTCGACTTCTGTTTTTAGTGGTGGAGATTGTTTGGACTTTGGTTTTTGCTGTCGCTGTTATATATTTTATAACCGTAATAACACCCCCAGCAACAATGCCGCCAAAAATGACAATTGCTTTAAGAAAAGTCCATGAAGACTTTGGCGGTGTAGACGACCCTGTTGTTGTTGTAGGCCTTGAATCAACTTGTTCTTGTTCTGGTGTTTGTTTTTAAAGCTGGCGTTGAAACAACTGGCTGCGGCTCTAGCACTTTTTCATTATGAGTTATATTATGTGCTTGTAATTTTAATTTTGATTGTTTGTTTCCACTCTGCTAATCTTTTTCCTGCTGCAATACGCCCAGGATGAGGGGGCTTTTTACTGGTTATATTCTCCCCCTGATTCAATGTTTCCTGATTCATGTTTTCTGATTCAGCGTTTTTCCCGATTCTGCTGTTTTTCTGGCTCGGTCATTTTTAAGGGGAAAAAAAATCTATATGATTAAAAGTTATTAATCCCATGATTAACGGCGATAACAATGTTCCAAATCTGTAATATAGATCGCAGCTTAGAGACTCTAATGACTTTGTTTAAAACTGGATCCTGCGTTAAATCATACATAAAATCTTGTTCAGAATCAATGGGAGCAAATCTACTGACTAGTTTAGTGTACAAAATAAGAACCGTTTGTCCGACACTTTTTACCATTCTCGAACCAAGTTGCGCTTCATACCTGTTATGATACTTTAAAATGTCTTGTGGCGACATCTGTTGAATCTGTTCTATGCTGAATTCAGTTCCGAGGAACTGTTTTGTTTTTCCACATGCTGCCAAAGAATACAACCTCTCCTTTTTAGGCATAATGCTTGGTCATCAACTTCTTCATTTGTAAGTCCAAGACAGTTTAGGCCTCTCTGTAGCTCTAGCAGATCATCGCTGTTCATGTTTTTTTTTAATTATAATTATTTTATTTTTAAAATGAGCGCCGAAAAAACTGTTGCCAACCTTGTATACCATTCTGCTGTTATTGGGGGTCTAAGTGTAGGATACACGATGCTTGGTAAAAGCTTGTTAAAAAAAGCCAGCAGATCTTGGCAAAACTAGACTTGAGGATTCAGCAAAGCTAATTGCTATCATTGCAGCTTCGTTCGCTACGAAAGATTTTCTAGTTAAGCAAAAATAATTCCTGACAGTATTGATATGTAAATTAAAAAAATAACATTTATAAAAAATGGTTTCACTCGTAATGATGATAGGTGGCGCTGTGGTGAATGCGCTTGCTTTTTAAGCGGAAGTAATTACGCATTTAGTAAACTATGGGACGACGGCGAGAGAAAAAGACATAACAAAGCTGTGGAGCAACTAGCTGCAGCACAAGATCGCTATGAAAAGCAGAGAATTGAGCAGTTAGATTTCATTAACGATGCCCTGAAAAAACGGGGGCATGCAGCTTACACATTTAAAGATGTTGATCAAGCAATAAAAGAATATTATCTTGTAACAGGCAAACCAATCGAAACATTGCCCCCACCAAAATTCAGTGACTTTTATCAAACATCAGAAAAACAAAAGATGCAAGAAATCGCGTTTATTGTCTTTGGCATGACTGTTGTGTATTTTGTTGCGCATAATATTGGCTGAATAAAAAATGAACAAAATCTATTATTCGCCCAAAGGATATTGGAAGGGAATCACAGCAATTAAAAAGCTAAGCCAAGCAGCGGGAGTCAGTGAACAAACAGCAAAAAAGAATGGTTATCTAAACAAGCGATTTGGCAAATTTATTTACCTGCACCTAGGCGAAATACAGAAGACCACACTTTGTGAATACAACTCCAAACGACACCCATCAAATGGACCTATATTTACCCCATGATACGATTAGACGAAAAAGATTTAAGTACGCACTCACAGTCTTGACATAGCTTCAAGATACAAAGATGCGGAACCATTAACACAAAAGAGTGCTTCTGCTGTTGCTGTTGCCATACAACTGATATCCAGCGAGGCCCGCTAACTTATCCTCGCATGATTCAAGTCGATGATGGAAAAGAATTTAAAGGCCAAGTGAATCAATTATTGTTAAAACATAGAGTTACCATTAAAAGAGGCATTCGGGAGTTCACAGATCACAGGCTTTAGTTGAAAACTTTAACAAACAGTTACCTGAAA
Organism: Conus ventricosus; assembly: GCA_018398815.1. Taxonomy (NCBI): domain Eukaryota; kingdom Metazoa; phylum Mollusca; class Gastropoda; order Neogastropoda; family Conidae; genus Conus; species Conus ventricosus. Next base: position 73,718,383 of record CM031601.1, on the reverse strand, counting down.
GACTTTTTTCTTACCAGTATCACAGAGAGCTTATTGACAATTCTCGCAACACAGAATGGGTTAGACGACTGCCCTCAGTTTTGCACGCAATGAATAATGAAGAATTTAAAGGGCTAAAACCAGTACAAGCAATCAAAAGAAAAACAATAAATGTTGCTGAAGACTCCAGTTCATCCAGCAAACTATTACCGTTTGGTTTAAAAAGTAAGGTACCTTTATTTACCGGGGAAGCAGAAGGGGACACTCGCATCAGGGCAACCGATCCAGTTTGGAGTGTCGATCCATATGAAATAAAAAGAATTGTAAAAATGAATCCGCCCGTGTATTATTTACGAGAAACTGACACAACAAAACAGCCAGCTCCTCAAAGATCTTTTGTGAAGGAAGAACTGCAGATAATCCCTCCAGGCACAGTTCCAGTTGCTTAGTTAATTTACGTAAATATATTTGAGTTTAAAATGGAAGCTCAGAAGGAAGCGCAGAATGAAACAAGAATGATAAAGGAAAAGACCTTCGAACTGATACGGAATCATTTGATTTGAGTTCTGCTATTAGTGCAACATTTGCGAGGGTTCATCAGCACATAGCAATGCATCCAGATCACCTACAACCCAAAATCCCAAATTTTGATTATCAAACATGGGGAAAAGAATATCTTGAAATAATAATAAATATTCAAGCGCATCAAGCAAACATGAGAAAAAATTTGTCTGAATTGGAGGATGATTATGATTGATTTTATAGATAAAGTTGATGAAAAATATGGGCCTGAATATATACCCAAAGAAGATATATAATTACGCTGTCCTCCAGTGCCCGATTGCATATGAAAACTCTGGATTAACAAATACTCGTTTAGTGTTTGTTCTATCTAATGACTTCTTTGTTACAACCGTTGTGTTGATCTCATGTAGATTAGATCGTAGTTTTACGTTGTCATGATGAAAAGTCTTATTGCCAAACAATGCTTCTTTGTAGTTGTCATGTGATATGTTTGACTGCACAACACTGCGAGATATTCCCTTTGCTTTCTTAATGATTTTCTCCTGGCTCGAAATACTGTACATTTTCGACCTTAAACCAATAAACTCCTTAATCACCCTTGCGGTCGGCTGGGCTATAAGCAACATTATCTTATCTTATCTTATCTTAATCACCCCTCCAGATAATTCATCCTTCATCTTTCCTAAAACCTTCTTATTAGTAATTGAATGCAAAGGCGAATCTTTAGGGTAATCGGACGTGTCATACCATCCTGCATGCCCTTTCGCTACTTCTATTTCCATGTCTTTATAGATGTCTTCAGTAGGGATATCTATAACAAAACTATCTGTATCTGTGTAAAGTACTCTGGACTCTGGATACAAGGGTTTAAAGTAGTCATAAAGAAACTCTAACATTAAAAGCTTTGATAATTCTAAAACGGTAAACCCAATAAATACAGGTTTGTCCAATTTGACTTTCTTTTTTTTTCATTATTATGCCAAAAAGCTGATCATGAAATCTTCTGAAGTCCTGATAATTAGGTTTTGAAGTCAGCTTAATTGCTTCGTTCTCTTTGGTGACTAATCTGACATCTTTGCGCTTGTGCGGATTCTCCAGTCTTTCCAAAACAGCTGTTGTTCATCAACTTGAAAAAGTCTTTTTCTGAAGCATCTGTGGATTTGGTTCTGAGATCAGTGTTCTTCATGATGTATGGTTTCATGAACTGTTCTTGATCAAAAGCAATTATACGATGAACAGCTGTCAGCTTCAAACCATGTCTTAAATAAAATTGTAGAAGTCTGTAATGACAGACAAATTTTTTTTTTCCTTCGAAGATTGGGCACAAGTTTAGGGGGCCTTTTTTTTTCGCCATCTTTAGCTTTCTGCGCAGGATAGTCATTAGCGGGTCAGGTTTTTTCATAGGTTTCTAAATCAACTTCTAGAATAAACCACCTGTTGACCGGGCTTAAACTGCTAAACCCACTTAATCCTTTAAATTTTTTTTGGGATTTTTTCTTGTACTTTAAATTACAAAGGGGAAGTGATTGCGCCTTTTCCCTCCATAAAATTTGTTTGCATCTAAATAAAGATAGTTAACCTTTTATTTGGGATCATAGTCTCCAAGTTTTTGTTTTTTCCCTTTACAGAAAGATGCGACCCCATACTAATTCCTCCCCCAAATCCTTTTTTTCAATCACAAAATCATTGGTAAATCAGACAATAAATAATCTTACTTCAGTAAACTTAAGAAAAGCCCCCAAACTCACCCCGGGGCGCAAATTAATGCGCGGGATCCGGGCATAAATTTTTTTGCAGTCTTTTAAATTTTCAAAGACTCCGCCAACAAACATGTACGCCATCAAGTAGGAATCATATAGTCTCCCATTTTTTTACACCCCTAACTTTTTGCCCCCACTTGAGCATGCTGGAATCAAACGCTGAGTCCTTTCCCCTAAGCTAGAAAAAACCGCCTTTAGGCGGAAATGTTCTTTTGCAAACCTTTTCCAACTGTTCATGTACTCATAAGGGGAAACACCCTTTCTAACAAGAGTTGGGTCAAAATATTCTTCTGTTATTGGGCAGGACTTTAAGGACATAGCCAGCGCCTCTAATGATCCCATCAGGTGTTGCATAGAGTCATAAAAAGACATGTTATTTAAAGTGAAACACATGTACTTTTCTGATGACTGTGCAATGCATGACACCCTGAAGGCGTTGGTTACTGCTTGCATTATAAGATGAGAGTCGTAACCCCGCAAGTTATGAAAGAAGATGGGCAGCTTCCATGTCTTTGGGTCAACCTTTAGTTGAAGATTGCATTTACTGTGCGCCGCTCCTCTGAACTTTCCGCTAATGTGATCATGGTCTCTTACTGTCGGATTCTCTGCGTCTGATGAGAGGCCAAAAACCGCAAATCCAACAACGTGTGGCTGAGTCATACAGTTGTTGATCTTCAAGAGTCATAATAATGCCTGAGAGATTCAGTTTATTAGAACAGTCATTTCGCACTTTCTGCATGCGTTCTAAGAAGTATTCTGCAGCATTAGGCCCTCTATATAATTCTGGCGTTGAATGAGCGCCATCCGATCTGACGACAATGAAAGCAAATGAACAAATCTGGTGATTACTCACAAAGTCTGTTTTTGGAGGTTTCTGTGGGGTTGGTCCCTCATAAGAAACAATGAGTGATTCGAAGTCTGCGTAAACAACAATATGGACTAGTTTGCATCCGTTTCCAGTTCTTAAAACTAACTTTAGATCCGGGTGGGGCGTAATTAGTTCTGTATTACAGTCTACAGAACTTTTACAATGTTTTATATGTTCACTCACAGCTTGAACAGATGGAATTCTTGTTAAACATTTTCTACAGAATTCTTGTTTGCGTCTTTGTTTTGAAGTATGCTGCATTAGTCTACTCATTGTTCGTATCAATGTGTAATGGGGTAGCCCTGTTGGCGAAGACATTAGGAGTAAGTCCCCATGACTTTTGGCTGGATCGCCTATTGTTGGGCTGTCTTTAGACACTCTAATAGGCACCAAATTTGTTTCCTCATCCCATGTGTATACATTAACAGTTATTGGTTTGTTTTGTTCTTCAAACTGATCAATAGAATCCACGCTAACAGGAAAGGACATCCCACTATTGACTAAAGTTAAGATCATTGATGTAAGGTTCATAGTTAGATACTCTCTCTGCGTTTTTGCGGACGTAATGCAGCCTTGCGAGAACACACCACATAAAGCATTTGTTGTCTGAATTCTTTATGTTTAGAACTGCTCTTTTTGCGACTAATGCTGGGGGCAGCGGAATGTAAGACTTGCCTACGATCGGTGCATATTTAGCCTGTTTTAATCTAATCTCTAAGACTTCGCTCTCCGACCAACCAGAGCCTCTCATTTTGGCTTCTTCGGCGGCCACATCAAACTGTGTAAGCAGTTGGTCTGCCCAACCAGGTGTTAAGTCATTATGAGAAAAAATAACCTGTTGTTTAGTTGAGACCCAGACTCCTAGATTTTCTTCATTTATTGTTATATAGTCGATTAAAACAGCTAACTGTACTTTAACTGGCGGGTCTATTGTTAGTTTACCTGGAACTTGAGAAATAGCATGAACAACACTTGCCTGTACGTTTGTTGGATCAACGACTTCTAGATCAATATCGTTTAAAGCTTTTGACAAACGCTCTCCCTCCAGCATTCCTTCAAACAATTCGTCTTGTCCTTCATATATCTTATCCATGTTGAGCTTTCTTTTCTAACTCAAAATATTTATTTAAATTAAAAAAAAATACTTAATCAGAATCAATATCAACGGTCTTTTTGTGCTTGGACTCATAAACTAAAGTATAAACACCCTTTGGCGTTGTTAATGTGAGCTGTTTAGAACAGAGTTTAATGTTTCGTTTACTTTTTTTAAGCATTCCTTTTTTATCTGCTCGGTTTTAGGCTGTTGAGAAAAAGTTGCCCTCGCCTTTCTTTGAAGATCAAACTTTTGTCTTTTGTAGTCATCAAAATCAGTCTGCAAACGACTAAATTCTTCATCTGTGATGTTTGAGTCAGCTAGTGCTTTATTTATTATCAGCTTGAAGGAACTAAGTTTAGCTGTTATCAGTTGAACTATAGCTGTGTGCTTTTGGAGTTTAGTTTTTAATTTTTTGCCAGCAGCACCTACAGCTAATGAACACAGGCCAAGAGCTAAAGACAAACTGCCTAGAGGTAAAGCTGCCGGTGCGCCTATGCCCGATGCTAAGAGGCCTACACTTGTTCCAGCTGATGCAGCACTAATAGTCGATGCTCCAGTATTAACATATGTAACAGCATTAAAGGCAGCAGAATACCTTCGTTTGGCTTTGCTGTATTTTGAAAGGTCCTGCTCTAGTTTTTGTTGCATTTGTGTAATGTTTGTTAATCTGAAGGTTTTTACTTCAGGGTGTTCTACAGCAGCAGAGACGGCCCTGGGTCAATGTTGCCTTCTATAGCAGCAGAGTTGCCTGCTATCTCTTCTTTAGGTACTTTTGGATAATTCTGAACAGACATGCTTTTTATAAAATAAAAATATTTTAGTAATGTATATCTTTTAATCTGTTATCTTGAATATTCAGCTGCGCATCATATATTAAAAACAAATGTGCATTAAGGGGTTTATCGCCATCTTTTTCTTTATCAATTTGAATGTTTATTACGTCTTTAACCGTCTCCCACTTCCATGCAACTGATTATCCTCTGTCGACCTTAGGTCAATCCATAAGCCGTATTTTGTTGTTAAATAATCATCGAGTCTAACATTGTGAAGGTGTAGATCTTTAGACACAAGGTCTACTGTTGGACTTCTACACCTCCCACCCCCAAACAATTTTCTTATTTCATCAAAATGCTGATAAGGTTTAAGCCCGCTAGCGTAGATTTGGTTAGGACTACCCTCAATTGTACATTGTACTTTCGTTATTTTAGGATTAACCCGTTCAGTGCCTCACAATAGTACAAACAAAGGTGTTCCCAGGTGCCAGGGACATCTCATGATTTGGGGTCATAATTAACAAAAAATTCTAGCTCAGAAACTACAAAAGATAGAAAAATGAAATCTGTATCATTTTTGAAGGAAATTGAATGAAGATTTTGAATCTGCGCTTCTTTTGTTTTAATTTTGATGATAAAAAAGTATTTAGGCATTTAGATTTGGATAGATTTTTTTGCATGATCAAAAACATATGTATTTACCACGACATCTTCACATCCAAACAAGAACACACAGCAAAAAAGTTGAAAATAAAGTTTGTATTGTCACACTACACCTATAAATGAAAGTAAAACAGTTTGGAAGTCTATCAAGACGCTCACACTCGATGCAGACTGACCAGTCCACGACCACGCCCCCCCCCCTCTCTCCCCACCACACCCCCTTGCTCGACTTCAACCCTCTCTTTCACCCCTCATCTTCCCCTACCTTTCCGTCTGCACCGTGTCACGCCGCAAGACAGACCACGCACCCCTCTCGCACTGATTTTCACATCACTGGACACCAGCACGCGGTGCAGAGTACACACTAGGCTGGCTCGTTCGACGCTGTCAGCTGAACACACACTGAGGTCACAGAGCCCTACTCAATAACTGACGAATATGGTCGGCAATTCCACCACTATCATCATCTCACTTTCATGCTCGAGTGAGTCGTTGAATAAAAGATTATTGTGTTTGTCAAAAATCATCAGCAGAGCCTGCTCAGCTGTGTAAATACGTTGATTTGGTCGCTGGGCTTGTCGAAGGTTGCGCCGCCATCTTTGCAAGCGAGACACGAAGTGCTGGCTGGTCATCCAGTCAGTGATGAGAATAAATGGGCTTTCCCCTCACGTGTGGTCATTTACATATTATTTTAAGACTACAGACATATAAGGCTTTCTATGCAAACTCTATTTGAGTCCGTTGATAGAAATAGTAACGAATGAACATTCAAGAAAAATGCATGACGTCAGGGGAATGCCCATAGGCACTGGAAAAGCACTTTTATTCCGCCTCAGCTGACCGACTAAAGACGCTCAACGGGTTAATAAACTTTTCACTTCCTCTTTCGAATGGTTCTTCATCTTCACACAGCAATAAAATACCTTTAAGCGATCTTGCTGCGACACTAAAACTAAAATTCCATATAGCGTCGGCCTTGCTTCTGGGATATGTTGTATGATGAATCACTCTTTCGTAATATATTGCTAATTTTGACTGATATTGTTGCTCAATCAGCCTTGCTAAATTAGGGTTGCTAACAACGTCAAACTCTAACGAGATGTCAGAAATGCTGTACTTTGCTTCGGTGTCTGTTGATCTGATAACACGTTTGTATTCGTTAAAAGTTAGTTCATATGACAATCTGTCTTTTAATGCTCCTTGAAAGTACGGTGCATGCGCACTTAACAACTCAAAATCCAAGGGGATGGAAAAGCGATTTCCATACGCAAAATTTACAGCCACATACTTTTTGCCGGCTTTATTAGCATCTGCGGCGCCTATTCTGTGTTTTAGTGCTTCTTCATTATCTATTCCTTGAAACGCAAGATCAGCCCTTTCATTCTCGGTTAGCCATAGATCAGAATAGGTTAAAAATATGTCAGCATTATGTAAAGAAAATATTTCTTGCCCCTCAAGTTTTATAGAAATTTTCTTAACAATTGCCCGCCCCAAATTCTGCACAAGTGTCCTGTTTGCGTCTGTTGATTCGAGTTCTATTTTGAAAGTAAGTCGCGCAGAGCCTGGCACAATCACTTCATCCGCTCCTAGGTCTGGAAATCTGACAGTAAGAATTTGATCCGCATCAATAGTAGATGGATTATTTGGAACAATAATATTCCGTTTATTTCCCTTCACGCCAAAGGGCTCTTTCAGTCTTCTATGCGGGTCAAGAATTGAACCATATGCTTGTGCCATTTTTTATAAAACAAAAATAAAAAGTTAATTATTTAAAAATATGGCAGGCATTGGAGGTGAAGAAGATTATGGTTTTGAACCTGTAGACGACATGAGTGAAATGACTTCTTTGGTACAACATCGCTCAAGGCTCTCAATACATGATGAATTAGTAGAAGCGGGGCAAAGGCGTGAATTAACAGAAAGTAAGGTCAGATCATTATACCAAAGTTTAGGACTAGGGCCTCCAGAAACTATATACCCTGATGATTTTGAACTAGAAAATAACCATTTGTTTGTGAGAAACGACCAAGGACAACTTGTTCAGCTTACGCATAAACGAAACCCATCAAGGTTTGTAGGCTGGGAGGCAATTAGACAAAGGCTCCGTGCAAGCGAGCGGGATCGTCTTGGCTTTACTAAACCAGAATTAAATAGGGATAAAATTGCTAAACATCAAAACACACTACAAAAACTCCCAACAGTAGCCAAATACAAAACACAAAACCTGAAGATTTAATTCAAACAGCGGACGAAGTAATAAATACAATAGGAGCAGAACTCACTGAAGAAGAAGAAACAGCATTAAAAACTATACACGAACCACGGCTACATGAGAGAGAATTATTAGCCCTTGATCGCGCTTTAAGAACCATCCGGGGGGAATTATTAAACAGTTTAGCAAAACTGACTGAACTAGAGGAGCGTATAAAAAAAGAAAAAGAAAAACTCGCTGAGGCTGACGACGCCAACTTAGGACTGTGAAGTTAAAGAAAGAATAGAACAAAGACTAGATGAACTTAATATAGAAAGATTAGCTAGACTAGAAGTGTTGAATACTAACCGAAAACAATTACAAACTCAAGTGAGCGAAGTAAGAGAAACTATCCAAACAAATTTATATGAAAACACAACGCTAGCAGAACGAATAAAAACACTGTTTAGAGAGCAGGGAGTCACATTAGCAAGTGTTATAACTGCCTTAGGATTTGCAATAAGTACATTGGTGTTGGCTATTACAGGCGGTGGGGCCAAAGTTCAGTACCTCCACCGCCATCGCCTCCATCACCGCCTGATAAATCATGGGTAAAAAAAACAACTTGATCATCTTGCGAGTTTATTAAAAAAATTAGCCGGTAAAGCTATAGACTCTTTACCTGGTATATTAGGTGGTATTGTTAGCTGGCTTTTGTCTACTGCAAGCAAAGTAGTTGGCTTTATGGCCGAGCACTTATGGACATTAGTTCTCTTAATAGTTGGGTTACTATTTAGTAAGATAAAGACCAAGTAATCCTAGGCCAGTTAATCCAACAACTAGCGCTGTCTTTTCATATTCATGGTCATTATTTTTTTTACTTCTTCAACGGTCTTTGGGCTTTGGACCTCGGGGATTGGATGACTTAATCTTGGGCGTTTTTTTATTATTTGTAATATTACTGGCTCAGAATTTATGTCGTTTTTTTCCGACCTTCTGTTCATTACCTGCAACAAGGATTTCATTTGTTGTAGTTTATTATTGTGCCTATCTGGAGTCTGAGGTCAGAAGGCAGCATGTATAAACCAGCGCCAACAGCAAAGTCTACTTTTGATCTTGCGTATTGTAAAACATCTTGGTACCTTTTTATACTCGAAGGTAAATCAACTGTAGAATTAATAGCATCCTCTAAATTTGCTAAGTATTGTTTTTGTGCATCAAAACCAGTAGAAGGATCAGTTATGCTCGATCTCGTTTGTGCTTGCGAACCTAGCAAACACCAAACGTAAGTACGAATAGAGTCGTTTATTCGTTCTATTCCCGCTCTAGTTAGGCCCTTAGAAGTGTCAAAGATAAATGTTGTCCATGCTGTTTTATGCTCTTGCTCTATGGACCCGAGGTGAACACCTGTGCCTGAAGAGAAAGATGTGTAAGGAGGAATGCCAGTCATAGTTATACTTTCTGTGCACGCCCCAAAAATAAGGGGTGCCTAGACCATGATTAAGATCCAACTTTTGTCTAAAGTCTCCTTAACATTAATATTGAATTCGTTACAAATCCTTTCAAAAGCCTTCATGTCTATTCTGTTGCTGAATGGATTAAACGGTTTGTCATTAGGCAATGGCGCTTGCAGTTCAGTCAAAATACGTCTGAAGGTGTAATAGAAATGAAAATCTGTACACTGACCTCACCAAAGGATCAGGATGATTTAAGTGATCAGCATACGACACTCCACACCCAGTTGATGCACAAAACACAGCAAAGTTTAACTGGTTCTGGTAAAACTGCATTGGATGACTAAACCACACTTTCGCGATGTAGTCTTTTTTAATAGGGGGGTTAAGATATTTGTCCAATGGAGTACTAACCTTTACTTGAAAGGCGTCAGACTGAGTCGCAGAAATGCCAAGAGTATCAGTTGTTATGTTTTTAAGATTGTAGTGCGGCCCAACAGAATATTTTGCATTAGTAAATTTAAACGCACTCATTTTTATTTCGTTTAAAAAATGTTTGTAACAATAACAACTCAAGACCGTCCTTCGTTTTTAGAGCATGCTATTGATAACGATTGCAGAACCAGAACGGTCGCACTTCATGAAATATTTTACAAAGTCGTATGGTTTAATATAAGTGAATCCAAGGAGAATAATAAGATTCTAAAACTTGACAAAACAGGGGCCAAAGTTAGCCAGTTAACAATACCTGATGGTTATTACGGTTTTGCTCACTAAAAGAAGCAATGAGTAACTTCAACATTACTCTCAAACTTAACAATGCAAATCTAAAAACAATGTTAATATTCAAGCCTGAAGAAGAAGGAGGTTACTATTTTGATAAAGAGCTAGCTAAAATGTTAGGCTTTGCAGCTGACAATCATAGATTTAGAGTTACACCAGACAAAACTACTTATGAGGGGGAAAATCCGCTCGATCTTGCATTACATTCATTACTCTATGTTCATTTGGATGAGCTAAGCACTGATGAAAACTTATATGATGGAAGGCCCTCAACTGTTTTAAGAGCTCTTCCATCAGGGAAAGCTGCATATTGCGATTATGAAATTATACAATTCCCTAATTTACAGTTTAAAAGATTAGTTTGTGGGAGGGTCGGATCATTTAATATAAAAATCACAGACAAAACGGGAAAGTTGTGAAATGTGATAACCTGCACATTGTTTTAGAAATAAAATAATACGCTACTAAAAAATAATGTCGCGTGGGCCAGAAGAATCAGGAGTTACATTAGCGCCTGTGAGGTGTATAACTTTAGAATTAAAAGACCTTGCAGACGTTGCGGACTTTGAACAAAATGGTGAGATAGGCGCTTTGTATGGTTTTGAGTACACTAAAGATGGTGATTATAAACGCAAAGAGGTTGGCGACAGCAAAAAGTTTCCTAAACTAGAACAACTGCGCAATCTAGAGGCAAATAATGTTGGCCAGTATGAATATAAAATAGTTCGAAAACCTGACCTTAAATGGCACTTAGAACCATATTTAGAATGGGACATAAAATTTGAATTCATAAGCCCATTTACATTTTTAGCCGTCAAAAAAGTTTCAGAAAAGCATTCAACTCTGGCCCTTTACATGTAAGTCTTATGCCGGACGACAATAGTCGGAAAGAAATTGAAATAACGCCGTATGGGAATAAACAGTACATCCTCCACAGAAAAGAAACAGTTTTAAAGGACGCTTCTACAAAATTACAGTTCTTTCCACAAATGAAATTAGGAGACACGTTCACAATGATATTTGAAATTTCTGTCTTAAAAGATGAGGCGAGGAATGGGGCTGTGGGCGTCAGTGACGTCCTTTTAAAAGGAATTCTAATTAGCTGGCAAAACTTAGACGTTGAAAAACTTAAAGTTACCATCGTCGTTCTTCACAATGGCGAGGATATTAAGGTCATAACAACAAGCAACAAAAATCAATATTAGTCTAAATAGAAACAATCTTACAGAACTAAATTGGATTAATCTTACACATTTAGGCCTATTGGGTTTTATTATACTGAACAAGTTTTGACAGAGAGTATGATAAACATAATAACTGGATTAGATTAAATTCTGTTATAAAACTATGGAGCAGTTAAACTTTATGACAAAAACTCCTCATTGTTCATTGATTTGTGGACAGACTGGTTGTGGAAAAACAAATTTATCCTAGACCTATTACAAACAGTTTATCGCTATAAATTTTGATTATATTGTGATTTTCTGTCCAACACTTGAATTTAACAAAGCATATCATGATAGAAGGTTTATATGGGCAGATGATAACATATATTTAGTTGATCCTAGCAATAAATTGAGTGAGTGGTTAGAATACTTTTATAAAATGTTTAAAAGAACACAGACACTTTTATTATAGATGACTGTTCGGCAGAAAAAGACATAGTTAAAAAGAGAAACACTTTGTCAAAACTAGCCTTCAGTGGAAGACATGCTGGAATAAGTGTGTGGATTTATCTCAAAAATATAACTCGGTTTTAAAAGACTTTAGAGAACAGTTAAAGACTGTAGTTTTATTTCACATGAAAGACAGAGACTCGTTTGATGAATGTTTGCGCGAAAATGATGTTATTGAAAATGAACAGGAAAAACATAGGATTAAGCAAAAACTGAAATCTGAAAAGTTTAGTAAATTAGTATTAAAAACGGATAATCCTACACAGTATGTTTGTTTGTAGGGTTGTTATTTTTTTGGTTATTGAAGTCTTACTTGTCAGAGAACTATAAAAAGCTCATTCTGGAGTCGCCCGGTCGAAACTGGTTGAGACCGGGTGAGCCAGAATGAGCTTTTTATAGTTCTCTGCGTCTCTCATAACAAGAGATAAACTTCTGTCATCAAGAAATTGAATCAATTCCGCGAAGGCCTCTTCATTTTTGCTCTCATCGATTTTGTCATCGTCGTCTGCTAAGATGTCATCTTTGAGTTTTTGCAGTTTCATATAACCGAGAAATTTCAGTTCCATTTGTTCGTATTTACGTTCGTCTCCATCGAAAACGAGTCTCGAATACCTACTCGCACTGGGCCCATAACCTGTTGGCAGTGACATGATGGAGGAAAATGAACAAAGACAGAACAAACGTCTTTTTCTCACTGCATAACAAAAATGCACGTTCACTCTTGGACCGTTGGCAAGAAGCAAGAGGGCGCCACCGGTATTTATTTTTTGGTAACAAGGGACATAATTCTAAGATCACATGCCTATCTTAACACTCCCTCTCTCTGTCTTGCTCTGTCAGTCTCAGACTGTCACTGCCTTGGTGACTGATGACAGTGACGAAGTGACTGTCTGCCCCCCCCCCCCCCCCCCCCCCCCCCCCCCCTCCCTGTCCTCCTCTCCTCTCTCTCCCTCCGAGTCCCTCTCACTCTCAGCTTTCTATTTCAGTGCACAAGCAGATTAAAATGTCTTAAAAATATCAGAATTATCTTTCTGCCTTTCTCTGTGTCTGTCTGTCTCTCATTCTCTCTGTGTAATACTAATAGTCTGAATCTCACTTTCCATTCTCAGTTTATGTAAATCATCTCCCTCTTTATCTAATTGAGGATTCATGTGAACTCTTTTGTGATGATACCACTGTCCATACATGTAGATCCAGCTTGGAAGCTGTTTTCACTTCATTACAGAAGAATGCTAATATCTTAAGTAATTGGTACGATGTAAATCACATGTCACTGAATCCTAATAAAACAAAACTAATGCTGATAACAACAAGGCAGAGAAGACAAAACATAACCTCACAGCCTCCATCTGTTTTTGTCAATAATCCGGAAATTGAAGTGGTGGATAGCCATCGAGTTCTAGGCGTATATGTTGATAATAATCTTTCTTGGTCTTATCACCTTTGCAGTCTGTAAATCAATATCCAAACATATCGGCTGTACAGGATTAAGCATTTCTTAAACCTTCATGCCAGGAAATCGTTCCTACATTTACATGTTCACTCTTCAATTTATTACTGTTCAACACGATTTGATTCTGCTAGTGCTAATGCCATGAAACCTCTTACGAGTATCTACAAAAGTGTCTATAAAGGCAAGATGTGGCACGAAAATTAAAGCATTGTTCTTTTAAAACTTCTTCATTTTTTTTCTATTGTTTATTTTTTTAAAAACATGGAAAAAACATAAAATTATTTTGGGTGATTCCAAAGCTGTCCTGCAAAGTTCTTCTCTGTTGCAACTGTAGCGAATGCTTTTTCTGCTGCTGTTGTCAGATCCAGAAGAAAATGAGCATTGCAGTGCAAGAACTCCAAGTTGTACAATTTCATGCCACTCATTAGTCACTCAGTTGTTGTTGTTTTTTTTATCAAAAGACTGCTTGTCCTGTCTGACATTACTCCTGCCATTGTCTTCAAAAATTTTATTTAGTTCTGTGCCAGAGTCAGCATGCAAAACAGCTAGTTCTGAGAGCCTGTCTATAGCTAGATGCAGTCGAGTTTGGGCCGTTTCACGTGCAACCAGGTCAAAACCAAGAGAAAGTGTCTTCTTGTTTTCTAAGGTTACTTGAAAACCAACACACTTTCTGGTGTTCCGTGAGGTACCGTCAGCATGAAGATCATACCTCCTGTTGGAAAGTTCTTCAGCAATATGCATTTTTGCCAGACTATGAGTTTGATGAGCAAAATGCAAACTGGACGTCTTTGATGGTAAAAAATGTTCTGGCAAATCAACACAAAATAAATGACATGAAACAGCCATCATTACACTATTGCACCTCCTAGCTGGAACCTCACACTCTCCGGTAAGTTCCATGACACATTTTATGACTGGCTCAGTGAAATGTCCTTTCTCATTATAACTTTTCTTGTTTCTGGAACCTTTACTGTTGTTTCTGACACCTCTGCTGAAGTTCTTGAATGGTGTTATTGGCTTCCCTAAGCTTTTCATCAACTTTCCTTTTTTTAGCCAGAGTTTGGCTTGCAAACACTTGGTAACGGCGCTTGCAGGCTTTTGCTTCTTGCAGTTCCTTATTCACAGCAGTTAAATGTGCTAGCTGTTCTGACTGGTGCTCAAGTTTTTTTTCTGTCTATAATTCTGTCTGTACAAATTTTGCTGACGCAGCGAAGAACATTCACGTCTTTTTTCAGCCAATTTTGTTTTCAGCATGTTCTCTGAAGATTCTGAGTCTCTCACACTTGAAAGAAGCCTTGCAATTGTTCGGGCCTGTTCATGAATTTGCTTCTCTAAAGAAGAAATCTTTTCTTTCTTCTCTGTGACAACTTCTCTAAGAGCTTCTACTTCTGCAATTTTTATACTCATTTCTGATTCCAGTTGGATTTGGTGCGCTGCAGTGCTTTGACCATGGTATGACACTGACACTGACCCTCAGACAGCTGGGTTCTACTTCTAGAAGAGGAATCTGAAGATATAGGTGGAGAAGATAGTGTTGGTGTTGAATGTGTTTTTGAACTGTCTGGACATGGAGATGGCTCAGAGGAAGGAACTGTTGACTGATTTCTGATATCAAATGGAGCATCTAAAAAATTCTGCAATATGGTTTCTCCATCACTTGTCTTCTTTTTTTTGATTTGTTTCTTTTTCACTTCACCACGAAGATGGTGAAGTAGCCTGTTAGCCTCAGCAGCAGTAGCAAAGTTTATGTCATCACTTAGACATCTTACCCAAAAGCATAGTTTATTCATTTCCAGTTTCTGCTGGCCTCGAAATGTATCCATTTCCAACATTAACCCTACAGGAATGTTACTGAGTTTTTTTTCCCTATATGGTTTTTCTGACAACAGAAACGATTTGGACACCTGATGTTGCTTAGAATATGGTCCAATCCATGCAATGTCCTTATCAGTACTGAGGAAAGTTTCCACATGTGGTGATGCTGTTTGGGAAAACTTTCGAAGACATGTGCGTATCAGTGGTTCTACATTGCAAGCGGGAACAGGTTCTATCTGGTGTCTGCAAATGTCACTAAAGAGACTCTGGACCTCAGCCCATGTTCTCCCGCGGTTCTTCAACATGTTGAGTTGAAGTAGCAGACGATTGTTGACAACCAGACTTGGCAAATGCGCTGGTCGGCCCTTCTTCTTTGGACCAATTCTCTCAGCAAGCAGCTGGTACTGGTCATCTTCTGAAATTTATTACACACACACACGCATGCACACACGCATCCACACACACATGTACACACAACACACACACACACACACACACACACACACACACACACACACAGAGTTTTAAATAAACTGAGCACAGTTAATAACTGGACATTCGTTTTGATTTATCAATGATGAAGATGAATTGTTTGAATTCAGAGACAGTGAATAAAAGTGCATTATAATTTTGAAGAACATGGTGTTTTTTTTATATACCAAGTTCTATAATTTATGGATGTATGATTAAAAAGTAATAGGCCTACACATATTGTCACAAATTTCAATAAGTTTTAAGTGAATGCTACCAGCAAAAACACACACACACACACACACACACACACACACACACACACACACACACACACACACACCACAGCTGGTCACTTGTCGAGTTTCATCCACTTAATGGATGCGTTTCTGAGAGTGTTGCTCAAATTTCCTGACCAACACTGCAGGTGCCTGTATCTCTCGGGCCTGGTTGACGCCGGGATATATTATGAAACTTGAAAGGAAGCGTAGAGTACAGCCCTGTCATGTAGTCTCAGACCGAAATGGAAATCCGTAGCATCATCTTAATCGTCCTCATTCTCATCGATCAGCACAAAAAATGTCTCAAATTCTGTGGCCCTTCATGCCCTGCTCTCATGGTGACCTCAATTTCGATGTCCTCTCCACGTCTGTGGCCTTGGTTTGTTTCCGTCGGGGTCACCGGCATCAAGTCCATGGGGGCTGTCGTTGGACGGACGTGGTGGTGCACTCCGGAGGGAGAGCTCACTCACGCCGGCTCCGCGACTAAGCAATTATTGTTGTCAGTAGGGGCTTAGTAGGTGGTGTCCTGCGTATGTTAGATCAGAACAGGCGCCACTGAACACCACCGAAGTGACTCGGCACCAGTGCAGTGTCTCCTCTGGTGGGTTGCCTCTTGACGACTTACATTGACTGCTCCCTGTGGATTGCCGGTGCCGGGGCTGCGGCGGGGCCGACCGAGCTTTGGTTGTGGACGGGGTGTCGGAATGAGCGGCGTGGGTGCAATGCCTCTGAGGTGGCGCAGAGGTTGGGACAGCAAAAAAAAAGTAATTAAAAAAAAATAATGCATGCTCCAAGATTCCAAATTCTGATTTTTTTTTTCTCCTATCTTTTAGTTCATATGCCAATTGAAACCACACTCATACTGCAGCTTCAAGCAAACATTGACTCTTAATAATAGTTAATGAGTTTATTTTTTGTTTACTTTTTAGTTTTGCTTTTATCTCATTCATTTATGTATTTGTTGATTCTATTCTTTCATTGATTTCTTTTGTTTATTTTGGTACAACAGTACTGCAAATTAAATCAATACATCTGCTACTTTCACTTTTCATCGAGGTCTCAAACCAGGCAGAGTTATCGTCCCTGTCGAAGTTACAGTTGCCAAATTTTAATCTTTATTCGTAATTTTCACTCTAGAAAAAAGTTACAAACCTTTTAAACTGAAGTTTGAACGAGTCTGGGGAAAAGTTATTCTGTGAAGTTGTTTTAAAAAGAAAAGATTGATCACCGATTGCAACCAATCACGGGAAAAAAAAAAAAAATCACTTCTAAAATATTTCCAGAGTTAAGAAACACGAATTCCATAAAACTAACAGGGCAAGGGTTTAAACAAATGAATCGTTCGCTTACTTACCAAGATCACGCTCAAGATCGTTGAGATCCATCGGTTTAAACTCGCCACTCGACTCGAACATCGTGCCGGCTTCAGACGCTATCGTTGTCGGAATGCTGAATGTCAATTGGACAAGGCCTAGGGCCAACCGGGTTCTCTCTCTATATCCTCGCCGGAACTTATACACACAGTAGGTTGTGCATCCTTAACGAAAAGAGCATTGTTTGTTAGTTACCGCCAATGACATTGACAAACAAAGCACATGACAAGACACGATGCATTTCAACCTCTTGGGTCTTCTTCAGGCGAAAAAAATAAAGCACATTTAACATTTAGGACAGTACAAACAAAGAACGAAAAATGACTCATCTGTTGTTGTCCATGTGAGAATTCTCCACACACACACACACACACACACTATTACACAATCCGTCTGAAATCACCTTGAGTGGGAAGACGTTAGACTGAAGAACAACAACATCAGAATGCCTTTGAGTCAGTCATACAAGCCCTGCCTACAGAGCCCATCTTAGGCATAGCGGATAAAACTCAACCATTCACCCTACACTGTGATGCCAGTGGAACAGGATTAGGGGCTGTTCTATATCAAAAGCAGGGAGGGAAGCTCTGCGCCATCTCATATGCAAGTCGTGGGTTGAATAGGACCGAGCAGAACTACCCTGCTCACAAACGGGAGTTTTTAGCTTTGAAGTGGGCAATGAGCGAAAAGTTTAGGGATTATTTGTTAGGGTCAAAGCTCACCGTAGTTATCGATAATTTGCCTTTATGTTATATTTTGAAAAATGCTCAGCTGGATGCCACAAGTCATCATTGGTTGGCTTCACTCTCGTTGTTTGATTTTGATCTGAGGCATAAAAAGGGAGCTTTACACACTGATGCGGATGGACTGTCCAGACGCCCTCAGGCACCCCCGGCAGAAGATGAAGAATACCAGCGAGTTTTGGAACAGACAAAAAATTTTCAGGATAAGGCCAAAAAATTTGAAGAAGAAATGGAAACTGTATCGCTGGATAAAGAAGTTATGTGTGCCTTGCTCAAAGCAAGAGGAAGGTCTATGTCTACAGACCATCGTCAGCAGACGAAGGTACTTGATGATGATGATGAGGGGTATGCTGCCATTGAGCAAGTGCTGAAAGACCCGGCACGAATTCAGGATGATGTGTTGGACCCCCCAGGATTTACAAAGAGATCAATTTCAAACACAGAGTGGAGACAGCTACAGTTGGCTGACGGTACACTGAGTGTGGTAATTAGAACCAAAGAAGAAGGAAACAGTTAGACAGTAGTCAGATGAACCCATGTCCACCAGAATTTAAAGTATTTGTTAGGGAACAAGCCAGACTAGAAATGATGGATAGGGTTTTGTACAGGAAATCTGTAGATCAAGGCGCCATAAGTCACCAGTTGGTTGTACCACCATCTCACCGCAAAGAAGCCATGAAGGGAGTACATGAAGATCTGTACCACACACACTGTGATGATGCCCTGCAGCAGGCCAGGAAACGATTTTTCTGGCCATTCATGGCTAGGGACATAGAAAGGAAGATAAAACGCTGTGAACGTTGTATCAGGAAGGGAGCGCATGCACAAAGAGCGCCAATGCAGTCCATAAAGACTGGCTATCCATTGGAACTGTTGTCAGTGGATTTTCTGACTATAGAGGTCCGGGGACAGAAACAAGATATTTTAGTGGTAATGGACCATTTTACAAAATTCTCCCAAGCAATTCTGACAAAGAACCAAATAGTAAAAGAAGTTGCCCAAGCACTCTGGAACAATTTCTTCCTTGTGTATGGATTTCCTGCACGAATACTGACAGATCAAGGAAGAGATTTTGAGTCCAAACTCATGAAGGACATTGTGAACTGGCAGGGACTGATAAGTGTCGCACAACCTCATACCATTCGTCAGGAAATCCGGCAGAGCGCTGGAACAGAACCTTAATTGGAATGTTAAGAAGCCTCGAGGATTTTCAGAAGCAGGATTGGAGGAAATACTTGCAACAAGTGGTGCATGCATACAATGCACGGATACTGAGAGTACAGGTTTCAGCCCGTACCATCTATTTTTTGGACGCCAACCCAGATTGCCTGTGGATTTAGCCTTCTGGATAGATCTGGGAAGAAATCATAAGTGCAGTACAACACAGTACATGAAATCACTAAGAGAAAGTATGGCTGCAGATTATGATCTAGCAAAAGTGGCTATGGAACATTCTATTCACAAGAACAAAGTACGCTATGATGCAAGAGCCGCAGAACTAGAACCAGGAGACAGATGTTTAGTGAAAAGTTAGGGCAAAAATTCACTCAAAGGTCGACGACCAATGGGAGCCCGATGTGTACACAGTGGTTCCAAAAGAGATGGCCTACCTGTATATACTGTTCGAAAGGAGAAGGGCGATGGTGTTTTGCGCACCTTGCATCATAACTTACTGTTACCAGTAGGATTTCTGGAAGTGGAGCAGAAGCCGCTGCTCATAGAAAGTTGGAGTTTTCTCCGTTAAAGAAAAGGAAAAGGGACACTCCAAATCAGGTGACTGATTATCATGAGTTGGATCATGAAGAGCCCCAGGAGGAATTCCCTTCTGTGGAAATAGTCGTGACCGCTGACCCGAGGGCATTGAGGCCAACAGCACCAAGCTTTGTTCCACAACAGAAACAAAAGGTAACAGAAGTTGCTGAAGAACGGGATCCGACAGCTGAGACTATAAACCGAGGTTCCGTGTGTGAACGCATGCATAACATCTTGCACACACGTAAAATCCCATCACCAACTTTCGGAAGAGTAGGCCAGTTTGGCCGTTGGTATGGATGACACGTTACACATAGCATGCACCCTGCGTGAGAAATGGAAAGAATGAAGGAAGTAAGGAAAATGAGTGATCGATATTGAACGATACTGAATGGATGACACGGGAAACGACTGAATGAAGCGCCAGCTGGCAGCTCTTCAGTCGGCACTACCCAGGTAGGCAGCCCGTTGTGTAAACGAGTGTGGATTGTAAAGCGCTTAGAGCTTGGTCTCTAGCCGAGAATAGGCGCTATATAAGTATTCATTATTATTATTATTATTATGATCTGGCAGGAGATGGAGGAGATGAAGACAACCCTAAAGGGGAGTTGAATGAGTCATCAGGGGATGCAGAGGCCCAAAGAGAAAATCCAAGAAAAACATGATGTGCAGGAAGTGCAAAACATGTCGGAGGACAATGGCGAGGAAGAAGGGAATCCGACATAAGAGATGTAGAGGAGGAAGAAAAGGCAAAACCCCTGCCAAGGCGTTCCACGAGAACGAGGAAGGCAGTGGAAAAACTCAATCTGGGGCATCAGATCACAACAGAGAAACCGCCCAAAGAGGGTCATGAGCTGGAAAAGGTCATGATCACACTCAAAGGGTTACAGGAGCAAGGGGTACCATTCCGCTTGAAATCCGGTTTAACTTTATTTTGTGGGACTTGGGGAATGTAAAGCTCTTGTAGAATGCTAGACTTAGCGTTGGTAGATAGTTAATTGTAACAGTTGTGTGTGTGTGTGTGTGTGTGTGTGTGTGTGTGTGTGTGTGTGTGTGTGTGTGTGCCCAGTATAGGTTGCACCCAAAAGAACTGGACAGTCTTGTTACCACTTTTAGGCTGCCTCACATGTGATGGAAGGATGAAGAGATTGCAACAAACCATACATAAATTCTTAGAAAAGAAAGAAGAAATCAGTTCAAGGGCCAGTGTCACGAGTTTGTCACGAGGCCTACGACGTTCGACCCACCTAGGGTGGCGGAATTACTTATTTGTTTATTGTCGTTGCTGTTGTCGTGTAGCCGTCCCTTAGGGTGGCTTGTGGTGCAGTTGCACCTTGGTGTGGTTCAGCTCAACTTCGGTTTGCTTTCTCTCTCTCTCTCTCTAATTCCACCGCCCGTGCTATTCATCCTGCAAGTTCACGGGTGGCCGGTACCTTTCTCTCGAACTTTCTGTCTATCGGCCTCTCGCCTGTCTTTTTACCTGTCGCACGTGCTTCGTTTCTTTTAGTTTGAAGTATGCTCACTCTGTGACGCAGCATGGCATGTTGGCCGCCATTGCTGAGGGAGGTTAGCTCTTCACTCGAGCGGAAGATGTCTCTGGGGCGCCTGCTCCAGTCCTGGTTCTTTACCTTATCTTCGAGAGTACAGTCAGTACTTTCAATTCCTGCAGTCGGCCTGTAGGAGAGGGACATCATTTCTTCTGTTTCCGCATCTTCGCCTCTGTCCTCTCGACTGGACAGAGGGTAGAGAGAGTCCTTTGACCCGCCTCTTCGGGTCACCCACGGGTAGCTGGTAAGCATCAGTTTCGTGGTCTGTTTGTTTTGATTTGTTGTTGTTAGCCGGCTTAGTCTTCACTTTTGCGCAATTTTCTTTTGTTTTCGAAATTGTAAGAGAAATATTGTGTGAGACCTTTTCTCTGGTTAATTCAATCTTTAACCTGGCCATTCTAAATTATTTCCAAAATTCTTTCTCCTGTTTATGCATCTGGTGATGCGGTAGTCGGTGGGGAAGGGAGAGAACCTGGTGATTCAGGGTTGGAACTTGCTTGGTCTCGCTCGTCCGCCCCTGTCACATTCGCCGGACTTTTATCCTTCGGCCACCGTCTGTTTGTGTGTGCAAGGAGAACGAGTTTTATGTTCACGAGCGTGCGTACGCATGATTTGTCGTTCGGATGCGTGGTTGAAGATTTGTGTTATTTTGAAATGTGTTTATAAAATGTGACAGTTATGCCATTGAATTATTATTTGCAAATGTGGTGGCAGTTATTAAGCGATGGTCGCTGTGTTGATTTATTTCCTAAGGAAGGAAAACGTTAAGCGTGAGTGAGAGAAGGGTGAAGATAATTCATATTTGTTTTATAACCTGTTGATTTAATGCAGTCTTTTACCTGCATCGGTGTGAGAAGACTTGATTCAATGGTTTACTGTGTGCACTTCCCCTCGCCCATCATGCGAGTGGCTGTTAAGACTTGACAGCAATGGTCAGACGGTACTGACGGCAGGGTTCCAGTACCCTTCTTCCTTCCTCCTTCCTTCTTCTTTTCCTCCTCTCCGACTCTCCTCCCAGCTACGTCCTCCCCCCTCCCGGGGGCTTCACCTGGAGCACGAACTGGATGGTGCCACGTGCTGGTCGAGGCCACGTTCTGGCTGAGACCACGGACGGGATGGTGCCACGCGCTGGTCGAGGCCACGCCTTGGTCGGGACCGTGGACTGCTAGAAGAGCCCGCCGTCTCGACTGGCCGGCCTGGACCCCCGTCCAGGACCTCCAGTAACAGCTACGTCCCCCCCCCCCCCCCCCCCCCCCCCCCCCCCCGGGACACGCTCTTCACTGCCCGTTTGGGAGTCGAGGGTGTCGGCTTTGGGCGACTCCCTGCGAGAACCAGCCCGGCTCGGAGCACCTAGTGCGACAGGGTGCTCCCTGCGGACTTGACAGGGGCAGGACGTGGACGCACTCCATGGTGTGAGAAAGGATTGATACTGGGAATATTCCTTTATAATTGTGTATATGTCATATGTGCTGGAATGCTGTAATTGTGATCGTGTACGTCGTATGGCGAAATATTTATTTATAATCGTGCATGTTGTGGGTGTGGGAGTGCTTGATTGTGATTGTGCATGTTGTGCGCGTTGGAGTGCTTGATCATGATTGTGCATGTTGTGTGCGTTGGAGTGCTTGATCGTGATTGTGCATGTTGTGTGCGTTGGAGTGCTTTATTGTGATCGTGCATGGTGCGTGTGTTGGAATGTTTATTTTGCTGGTGTGAATAAATGGGGTGTTGTATCGTAATCTTTATTGTGTGGTCTCTTGCGGAGCGTGTGAGGTCAGTCACTCCCTTCACTCCCACCTAGACCGATCCTGTCAGGGCAGACCTCCAGGGTCGGTCGTGACAGCCAGGTCTGAAAAGAAGTTTTTCTTCTACTGTTGCTAATATTGCTTCCCATTTTTCTGCGATTACAAAATGTTCGGGTTACGTGAAATTGAAAAATTCCAATAGTTCAATCTATTTTTTTAAAAGATTTCCATAAAGGGTTATGAGAAACTTTTCTTGCTGGGGTACGTGTAAATCCCCCCCGCCCCCCCTCCCCCCCCCCCCCCCCCCCCCCCCCCCCCCCCCCACACACATAAAATAAGGAATTTCCGTGGTAGATTACAGCCAGGTTGCTTCTGCAAAACATTAGTGTAAACAAGAAAAAGAGAGTCAAAAATCACACAGATGCTGTGTGTATAGTTTTGGGGCAAATTTTTACTAAGCAGGAAGTATCCCGCAGAAAAAAAACAAACAAAAATCTATATTGTGTTAGGGATTTCTATTACTATAACATTTTAGGATCTTTATTAGTTGTATAAATTAAGGATTACTAAGGAATGTTTTAAAGTAATTTCCAATTAGAGCAAAGAAATGATTATTTCCTGGTAGGCGCCCATGTGACTTTTTGGGTGACCATGTGTGTCTCTTCTGTTATAAAAAAAAAAAAAAAAAAAAGAACCACCACATGCTAGCCCGATAGGACGTAAATCTGACCCTTAACTGTAACTGTAACATGCTAGCCAACAGTTCGGATTTTTCGTGAATAGCTAGCGTCAGAGCTTGTTTGCTAGCCAACCTTTGACTTGAGAGGCCCAGTTGCTGAACCAGAACAAGCTGAGAGAGTTTTGGGGCTGCTCTCTGCCACTACCAGCAGAAGTGGGTGACTGTCTTGTTTGAAATTGAATTTTCTACATTTGTTTTATATTGCAGGTCTCATGGTATAGAAAAAAAAAAACTAAAGAGAGAGAGAGAGAGAGAGACATAAGCAACTAAATAATCAGCCCAAAAAGTTTTCCCAAAGAAGAAAAGAGTGGAAAAGAAATTAAATTTGCACCTGGTTTGGGCCACAGGATTGACCACATGTTTCTAGGTGGACTGAACAAAGACTGATAGGCCTTTGTGACTAGAACAGCCCTGATGTGGCCCCTTGCGGTCGGCTGGGCTATAAGCAACATTATCTTGTGACTAGAATGTGGCAAGCCATCATGCAACCTACTTTTCACCTGTGGACACTTGTATGAAATACTTTATAGTAGAATGCAAATGTTTTGGAAAGGATTCTGGTTTGATGTTCTGAATTATGGTTTATTGAGAATGTGAGATTTTTATTGTGTATTGTATTGGTAAGATCTGTGCTGATTTTGTCCATGTGTATTTGATCTGAATTACTCAATTAGGGCAAGTTGCTCTCAAAGATATGATGGGATTTGTATTCATTGTTTGGTACAATTCTTGTGGGAAAAACAGTAATAAATTTGCTGGTAAATAGCAGAGAAAAAAATGGAGAAGTGAGATATCTGTTTGAAAATTTATGGCCATTGGGAAATTAATATTGGAAGGGCGCAGGAGCGACCAAAACGGGGTGATATGAGATGTTGTGGGAAACACACCTCGTATCAAAATGTTGGGTACACTGTGACGTGGAGATGTGTCAGTGTTGATAATAATTATTGAGCAGGAAATGCTCAGTAGCATTAAGTGTATACTTTGTTTGATTTTCCTCATGGGAAAAATCTTGTACAGGCAAACGATAACACAGGATGACAAAGCGATTTATGACCATGCTGTTTGGCAAAATGGCAGGGTTGTGAAACATGTGGTCAGAGACAAAGGGAAAATTTCCTTGTGGCATGGTGACATGCGACTCACTGACTGATTTCCCTACTGTAAAAGCAGAGGACTAGGGAAAGTCAGTTTATTGGCATATTTATTACACATTGTTTTCAGTTTTCTTGTAACATGTCTTTGTTGATTTTGCAAGTGTATTTTTAATATGTTTAAGATGTTATGGTTTGTAGTTTAACTTTTCTTTTCAGCCATGGTTGTCTTTTCAGGATTATGTGTAGCCATTGATTTAATTGAGGAAATCAATACACATGGAGAGATCAGACAGAAAAATCACTATGTTTGGTGGTGTTTTTTCAGACAATTTTTCTTTTGGCTTGAGACCCTTGGTTTTGATTTTGGTTGTCAGTACTGGTTTCTTATTTAACTCCTAAAGGCTCTTAAGACTCATAAAGACTAAAAAAAATTCTAAAATCACTTTAAATTCTTTGAAAACCTTTGAAACTCTAAATTCTGTAAAACTCTAAAAAGTTCTCCGGATCTCTGAGCTGTTTTTTTTTTTTTTTTTTTTTTTTTTTTAAATATTTCCATGTGGTTGTATATATATGGATAGGCCATACTGTTGGATACGAAATATTTTGGGCTGATCTGGGAAGAGTGTGTTCTTTTTGTTTTCCTTATTATTTTGGCTTAGTCCCTATTATTCAGATAAACGCTTTGTTTTGTTTTTAACTCTGTTTGTGGACTCCAGTCAGTTATATGAAATTGTGTTGAGTAGTTAGAAACAAAGATACTTAACAATCACGCACCTCACCCAAAATTGTAGCCCAAGAAAAGGGAGGGTTATTAAGAGTTCAAGTTCACTGGAACTAAAAAAGAATTTTAAACCCAAAAGGGCACAGGTTACAATCATATTATTGATGCATTGTATTTGTAGTTGTCTAATTATCATCCTTAGCAGTTTGTTGTATGTTAATATAGACAGTTTGTTGTATGTTAATATTTTACAAAAGGAATGTATCTCTCTCTCTCTCTTCTCTCTCTCTCTCTCTCTCTCTCTCTCTCTTCTCTCTTTCTCTCTCTCTCTCTCTCTCTCTCTCTCTCTCTCTCTCTCCTCTCTCTCTCTCTCTCTCTCTCTCACCCCTTCGATACAAGGATCACTTATTCTATATTTGTGTGTGCTGATTTTTTCTTCTTTGTAATCAGTTTCTTTATTCTTGTTTGTTGTTTCAATCGCTTTTTTTCCCCTTTAAAGTCATCTACGCCTTAAATGTTTATAAATGGATGAACTTTTTAATATTGTGAAGATATGTGTGTTTGTTAAAAGTTTTGTAAGTCTTAGTTGCTAGTCATTCTTACTTGGTCCCTTAGTGGGGCAAGGGCCAGATGAAAAAAGCATGTGTTTGCTTATCTGTTACTCTTGGAAAAGATTATCATCATCATCATCATCTCTCTCTGTCTCTGTCTATCTGTCTCTCTGTCTCTGTCACACTCTCTGTCATGTGACGTAGCCTCACATCAAGGCATGTGACACTCCATCGCATGTAGTTTAGTGATATGAATCATTTCCCCATGCCACTACTAGAAAGGAAGAATATTCATGTGGCTTGACTAGTGTAGCGGGCGTCCCCAAAATAATTGTGAGATATACTGATTAAAGAAAGAAGCGTGGTCATTGGGTGAAAGTGACCACTGAGTGATAGTTTAACAAGGGCTGGTAAGGTAAGGTGCTGGTCATGTGTTTTGAACACTGAGTATGCACTCACTAGGAGGAGGGAGGAAAGAATCAGTTTTAGCCCAGCAGATGGCCTAGAGACTCGAACCTGTCAGGACGGTGGTCCTCTCTGCTGACCAGTCATTACCAGGTGAGCCATAGATAGTTGGGGAAAGCTACAGGGGAAACTTAAAGAAAAGAGAAAGAAAGAATTCATAATTAAATTGGAAGCAGGTTACTTACACGAACCTTATTCGTGTTTCAGCCCTTCACCCTTCACCCTTTACCCTTCGCCCTTCACCCTTCACCTTTCACCCCGTGAGGTGGTTGAAGATGGCCATGGTGTGGGGAACACACCGGTAGTTCAGCCCCAGCAAGTACCAACTCCATGGAGAGGAGTTGGAACTCGTCAGTTCTCAAGGGACCGAAGAAGTCGAGGAAGAGAAGGCGAAACTCATATCTCCAGTGACGAGATAATTCAAGGGGCAATCCGATGTCTAAGAAAGACAGGGAATCGGGAAAGCATGGAAGCTTTTACTTGATGCAGGCAGGGCATCAGTGAGTACAGGAGCTATTTATTCTCCTGGTCTGGTTTTTTTGGGGCTACTGTAATGTGAAGGCCATGGCTTTATAGAAGCTGGACTGGATTATTTTATCTCTCAGTGTAAAGAGAGATACATGTGTAAAGATTAATTTATCTCTCAGTGTAAAGAGAAATACAGGTGTAAAATCTGTTTATAAGTTGTTGATGTGATTTAGTAAAGTGTTTTTTCCCTGAAGGAGAGGGGAGAAGAAAAAACATTCGGTAGTGCGCCTTTTGGTTGATTGGAAAGATTGCGTGTGCGTATGGAGTAAATGCTGTCATGAATGCGCGGGTGCAAAAATGACAGTGTGACACTCTCTCTCTCTCTCTCTCTCTCTCTCTCTCTCTCTCTCTCTCTCTCTCTCTCTCTCCGTCTAATGCGCGCACATGCATGCTCTCTCTCTCTCTCTCTCTCTCTCTCTCTCTCTCTCTCTCTCTCTCTCTCTCTCTCTCTCTCTCTCTCTCTTTGCCAGCCTGTCTCTCTGTCTGCCCCCCTCTCTCTCTGTCTCTGTCTCTCTCTCTGTCTCTGTCACTTTCTCTGCCCGCTTGCCTGCCTGCCTGTCTGTCTTCTGTTTATTTTGTCCCTCTCCCTCTCACTCGCTCTCTTTAGTCTTTCTCTTCTCTCTGTCTCTGTCCCTGTCCCTGTCTGTCTGCCCCCCCCCCCCCCCCCCCCCCCCACTCTGTCTCTCTCAAATCTCAAGATGTTTGCCAGCTGCCTTCTTGTATCATTTGTAGTCACAATTCTCCTTGTAATTGTACTCTCAATTCTTCTTTTTTTTTTTAAACCTTTGTCCGTAACTATCTATCCATTTATTCTTTGTCGTCTGTCTCTGTCTGTCTGCATCAGTCCAGACATGGTCCTGTGTTGTCACCTGGACTATAAGCAGCATTATATATATATCTCTCTGTTTCCTCTGTCTGTCTGTGTGTGTCTGTCTGTCTCTCTCTGAAGTGTATCTCCACGTCTGTTTATTTTTCATGTTCTAAAGTTTCATATAACATAGTTGCATAACATGATCTTTATATTTCACGTGAAGCTGTCATTTTAGTGGGAAAGGAATGTGTCATACGCTCTCTCTCTATATATATCCATGTTTTTGATGCAAATTCTTTTGTATATTTGGTATTAATTAGTTAATGAATATTTTTCTATTTGTTTACTCCCATTCCTACCCCTTATTTTGTTTTTTCCTCCCGATCACTTCAGGCCTCTACACCCCCCCCCCCCCCACCCCATCTCTCTCTCTCTCTCTGTCTTTATCTTTGTCTCTCTCTCTCTCTCTGTCTCTGTGTGTCTGTCTGTTCCTGTCTCTGTCTGCCTCAGTGTCTGTTTGTCTCTGTCTTTGTATTTCCTTCTCTCCCTCTCTCTCACTCTCTTTCTCTCTCTGTCTGCCTCTCTCATATTCATGTTTTTGATGCATATTATTTTGTATTTGGTATTAGTTATGTTAATTTGTTTATTTGTTTACTCCAACTCATACCCCTTCTTTTTTCTCCCCATTACTTAAGTTCCGCCCCCCTCCCTCGTCCCCCCCACCCACTGTCTCTCTCCCTCTCTCTGTCTGCCTGCCTGCCTGTCTGTCTATAGATCTATATCTGTCTGTCTGTCTCACTCTCTCTGTCTCTGTGTCTCCCCCTCTCTCTGTGTCTTTGTCTCTCTCTCTCTCTCTCTCTCTCTCTCTCTCTCTCTCTCTCTCTCTCTCTCCCTCTCTCTGTCTGCCTGCCTGTCTGTCTGTCTATAGATCTATATCTGTCTGTCTGTCTCACTCTCTCTGTCTCTGTGTCTCCCCCTCTCTCTGTGTCTTTGCCCTCTCTCTCTCTCTCTCTCTCTCTCTCTCACTACTCTCTCTCTCTCTCTCTCTCTCTGTCTGTCTGTGTCTCTGTCTGTCTGTCTCTCCCTTTCTCTCTCCCTCTTTCTCTCTCTCTCTCTCTCTCTCTCTCTCTCTCTCTCTCTCTCTCTCTCCTCTCTCTCTCTCTCTCCCCTCCTGCTCCTGCTCCTTCTCCCATTCATCTCTTCCTCTCTCTCCCTACTCCTCCCATACACATAGACATACTGTGTCTCTCTCCTTTGTTCAGATATTTTTGAGTCCCTGTGTAAGTCGAATAGATTGGAAGCATGCTGCTACCCACCTTATTTAGAAATGATAGGCAGGAAGAGATGTGATTTGAAATTCTTTAAAGAAACTCAGGACAGGTTTTTCTATCTTTTTGTTTTCTATACAAACAGTACTTTGGGATGGGTTTGCAGAAAGGGAAGTGGGGAGTCCTGCCGACCGTCTGTGTGTTGACTACCCAGCTGCAGTGGGTTCACCTTCTGACTGGGGCCACCATGGCAGGGGTGGAAGGCAATAGAGCGGTGATGAAGAAGATGCTGTTCTTCACCGTCCTTATGGCACTGCTCCCCATCCTCTCCTATTTCTTCTCCAAGTCGGTCATCTTTGAAGGTTTGTGGAAGCTGATCAAAGCCTTTCTTACTTTTTCTGGCATTTTGTTCTTGATGACCAAAGGGAGGCAACTCTTGATAAGAATAGATAAAGTGGATGTTAAGAGGTTATTTCTCTTAGAGTTTGCCATGTATGGACAAACTTTATCCTGATATATCCTAAAAAGAAACATGATGAAGCAGAAATTT
The DNA here is from genome assembly GCA_018398815.1 of Conus ventricosus. Classification (NCBI taxonomy): domain Eukaryota; kingdom Metazoa; phylum Mollusca; class Gastropoda; order Neogastropoda; family Conidae; genus Conus; species Conus ventricosus. The sequence goes on along the minus strand of CM031601.1, from coordinate 73,688,705 downwards.
TGTTATTTCCCCATTGCAGGAGCACCATGCATTCAGAAATTTGAACATGTAACATGTTTGCAAGCATGGATATGTATTGTTCTCTCACTCTTTATCACTCCCTTACGTTCATGTTTACAAGTTGTATCCTTTGTTGGTCAAAATTGTTGCTAGTTTTTTTTTCAGTGTCTTTTCATGATTGTAGATCCACAAATTGTATTCATTTTTTTTATAATCCTCCTGTCAGATGTCATCACTCTGTCTGTCTCTATCTGTCTGTCTCTCTCGGAGAAAGACTCTCTCTCTCTCTCTCTCTCTCTCTCTCTCTCTCTCTCTCTCTCTCTCTCTCTCTCTCTCTCTCTCTCTTTCTCTCTCAGACATGTATATTTCAACACATTTATTTTGTCAACGTCAGTGTTATAGTATTTTAGCATCTTTCCAACCGAAGTGCAACAGGGCATTAATTTCATTCCTTCCTTTCATTGTAGCTTTGTTTATGTATCTGTGTTAATTTTGATTGTATGTTATACATAATTTTCTGTTTACATAGTATTATGTTTCTGATAAGTGATATGCAGATAGTGATCGATTTGAACATTGAATGTTTAGAGATGTGAATAGCACTCCTTTCTGTCCTTCTATGCAGGTGTCTGTGTATCTATAGAGGAGAGTGTACCTTCATTCTTGTGTTTTCCACCATGAAGGTGTCTGTATCTTTATGCAGGTGAATCTCTATGCAGTAGTCTGTCTCTCTCTCTCTTTATATCTCTGTGGCCGTCTGTCGGAGAACTGAAACGAACAGCAACACAGGAGTGAGGCCATGAAGCTGAAAGGGAATGGAAGAATATGATATCCAGGTGAACTAAATCCTTGTATATGTGTGTGTGTATGTGTTTGTGTGTGTGTGTGTGTATGTGTTTGTGTGTGTGTGTGTATGTGTTTGTGTGTGTGTGTGTGTGTGTGTGTGTGTGTGTGTGTGTGTGTATGTGTGTGTGTGTGTGTGTGTGTGTGTGTGTGTGTGTGTGTGTGTGTGTTGTGTTGCAGGCATGCTGGGCATGGGAGCAACAGCTATTTTTATGCGGCCATTGTCACCATTGTCATCGTTCACATCATCCTGGGCTGTTTCATCTACGTCGCCTTCACTGAGGATGACACGCCTCGGCCATCATTCAAACAAGACTAGTCACCTTGGTGGATCTGACAGTGTGTGTGTGTGTGTGTGTGTGCGTGTGTGTGTGTGTGTGCAAAGTGAGTAATTTGGGGATGGAGTTAGAGACAGGTACAGGGTCGAACTTTAATTAAGGACCACCCCGAAAAAGGCCCTTTCTTTTTAAATTGGCCAAAAATACAAGCAATGTATTTTTTCGAAGAATTCGACTAGGAAAGGTTTAAGGGGTTAACAGAGTATTCCGCAAAGCTTGCGAAAGCTGTCTTATTGTCACATGCGGCATGCAGGGGGGGGGGGGGGGGGGGGGGGGGGGCGGTTGAAAGTTGCAGATTGTTGTCAAAATTGCTTGTTTTTTAGCAAGAGTGAACACTGCTTCAAACGGTTTTGCACTGAACTTCCAAATGCACGTGCAAAAACCAATGCATTGCAGAGCATTTTTACTGACTGGAATGCCCCTAAAAGCAGCCCAACGTGCATAATTCTTCATAACACAAAAATGCCTCCAAGACGCAAGCTGTCTGATTTTGACCGGACCCGGGCGATTGCATGGCTGCAGGATCGAGTTGGCGTTCGAGAAGTGGCCAGAAGACTACAAGTGTCCCACTCCATCATCATTCGGCTGAAAGATCGTTTTTAAGCCACTGGAACTGTCAAAGAGAGACCCCGTCCAGGCCAGCCAAAGAAGACCACTGCAAGAGATGACAGGTTCATCCGCAGACATGCTCTTCGGACCAGGACCACCACCTCCAACACCATCAGGCGTCGGCTCCAAGCTGCCACTAACACAGCAGTGTGTGAGATGACCATACGGCGGCGCCTCAATGCTGCCAACCTTCGAGCAAGGCACCCAGTCCGGAAACCAAAACTGACTGCGGCCCACCGGGCACGTCGCCTGGCCTGGTGTACAGCTCATCGAACATGGACTCGGGCTCAGTGGCAGATGGTGCTTTTCACCGATGAGTCCAAGTTCCAGTTGAAGCCACGAGATGGACGCATTCGGGTGTGGCGGCGTCCCAGGGAGCAGCTGGCAGATGACGTCATCCAGGAGGTCGTCGATTTTGGTGGTGGCTCCGTCATGGTATGGGGGGGCATCAGTAGTCACCACAAGACTCCCCTGTACCATGTTGATGGCAACCTGAAGGGCCAACGTTACCTGCAGGAGATTTTACGGCCTTTGGTTGTCCCAGCACTCCAGCAGATTGGGGCTCAGGCTGTGTTCATGGACAATAATGCCACCCCACATCGTTGTCGAGCCGTGAACACTTTTGTGGTGCAAGCTGGCATCACCAGGATGCCATGGCCCGCAAACAGCCCGGACATGAACCCTATTGAGAACATCTGGGGCGAGCTTGGGAGGAGAGTTCAAGAAAATCACCTTGTTCCGGCAAATCGACAGGAGCTGCTGCACTACCTGCAGCAGGAGTGGGCAAACCTCCCCTAGGCACTCATTACAAGAACAGTCAGCACCATGAGGCAGCGCTGTGTGGATTGTGTGGCAGCACGAGGGGGGCATACTCGGTTTTGATCAGACTGTAAAGAAACACTCTTTTTGTGAATGTCATTTTGGGGGGTAATCTCATTCAGGCTCCCCTGTCTAATCAGAAAGAATGATTTTTTCGATGAAAGTGACAAAATGTTGTTCACTGATAATGAAATTAAACATTTATAAAGTTTCTGTCGTTTGTCGGTTTTTCTTTCTATGTTTTGTGAGACTGTGTATAAGTGGTCTTTAATTAAAGTTCGACCCTGTAGGTTAAGATGTTGAAAAGAGCAAGTATACTTGTTTAAGACAAAAGAAAAAATAGAGGAGAAAGAGAAAGTGGTAGCAGCATAGCTACCAAACAGAATGTTTGATAGTTTTTACTAATATCGAACCGGGGATGGAAATTTCTGTTTTCTTGAATAATTTATCAGCATGAAAAAAAAAAGAAGATAGAAATATTTGGGGAAAATACACCCCTCTTATTCCCCCCATCTAGAAAAAGTAAGAATCAACAATTTGACAGAAAAAAAAATTACTTTTTTTTTAAATTGCCGACCAGTTTGTTCAGTTTTTTTTAAGTACAGTATTTTCTGTGCATGTGTGCAAGAGTGGTTCCTTTTTAATGAAATGTGGATCAGCTGATGACTTTAGTCGTGATCTGAAGACGGAGGCTGTCTTTTTTCCCAAACCCTTTCCTGCCAACAGGATTTATGGCTTTTCATCCCAAAGATCATCTGTTGGAAAATGTGTGTGTGTGTTATAGATATGTGCGTTTTCCGACTCAACAGAAACAATGAGCAGTGTTGATTCTAGAGCGCGCCCTTGCGGGATTCCCGCAATATTTTTCTGAAGGCCGCAAAAAATCGCGAAAGACGCGGCCCAAAAGCCGCAAAAAAAAGAGAACGAACGCGTTTTTGCACAACCAGCGCGGCTTCGCCGCTGCCGTGTGTATAGCCTCCTGAGCAATTCCTTTAGCCGAACGCGCGTTCTACCAAATTTTTTCATTGGCCGAGAAGCAGCAGTTGAGCCAATCAGCGGTACTGGCAGTTCAACAGTCCTCATGTCGGCTTCAACGATGAAGCGCGCGAAGCCAAACACTCTGTTTTCTTTCGCCTTCACGAAGAAAAAACGCACTGATATATCTAAAGATCATCAGCTGGAAGCCGATAATGAGTCTACAGCCACCGTTACGGCTACTCAGTCAAGCGATAGCGTGTCTCAGCCGATCGACGCCGGAGGCGAAACGATTGAAAGTGCCAGTGAACCCGAAGATCAGCAAGATAATGAAGATGGTGAAAACGAAGCCGATCCCTCCAGTTCGAAAACGGAGGAGCAGAAGAAACTCTACAAGGCGTTTCAAGAATCATGGTTGAAAGACAGACCCTGGTTAAAGAAGGAAGAAGATGGAAGCATGATGTGCTCCTTGTGCCTGAAACACAAAAAAAAAGAACACGTTCACGAAGCCGGGGTGCAAGAACTATCGAACATCGACTCTGACACGGCATGTTCCGACTGTGAGCGTGGTTTCAGTGCCCAAAATGCCATCAAGACAGCCAGGAGAAACAGGCTGAAAGAAGACAGCCTCAATGTGCTGATGACCATCAAATGTGAAGGTCCTCCCATCAATGACCATGACTTCACAGCTGCTGCAGCAGAGTGGAAGCAACAGAAGGATAGGAGGATCTACAAGAAATGAATGGAGTTCTGTGGGCTGTACATATGTATTTTCAGTTGTGTATGGTGAAGGTGTACACAGTGACTTTTCACAGTTAAAGGGTTTTCTTAAGGTGATGGTATATAAATCTTGACAATAGTGATGGTCACTTCATATAAAGAGACTGAATTAATTGTGGGGTAGGCTTAGAGTTGCTGGATTCTATGATGAGGTGACAACAGACTTGCTCACTTGCTGTATGACTGCCAAGAAGGGAGCTCAGCTGAGTACATGCACCACCAGAAAAATACAAGTCTTCTAAGGTATGTCAGAATGTGTGTGTACTCTGTGTGTGTGTGTGTGTGTGTGTGTGTGTGTGTGTGTGTGTGTGTGTGTGTGTTTCTGTAATAAAATGTAACTCGTTTCTTGTTTCTTTTTGTTGTTTTAGTTTACTTTGGCCATAATGTAATCATTGTGATTAAGCTTTAAAATCTGAATTTTCACGCGTTTTGAGGGCCTCCCATTTTCACCCTATGGGCCCCCTTTTTTATGTGAGGGGGCCCTTGGGCCCCCTTTTTTGAAATCCTAGAATCAACACTGAATGAGAAAACATGCACATGATACGTGTGGGTTTGTCTACACAATGAAAGCAATAACTAGCTGTGTATGTGGTGAATGCAGGTTTGTGTACACAGTGGAAGCAGTGAGAACATGCATGCCAGTTTATCTATCTCATGGAAGGTGTGAGAAGATTTGTATGTGAAGAATGCAAGTTTGTCTGCACAGTGGAAGCATATAAGTTGTGTACAGGCATTTGTTTTTTTTTTTTTGCCTACTCAATGGAAGTAATGAAAAGATGAACATTGGGTGCTTTCAGGTTTTTTTACGCAATGTAGGGAGTGAAATGTGTATGCGATGTATGCAGGTTTGCTCACACAATGGAAACAATTAGAAGATGTGCATGTGTATTGGTGTGTCTGCACAATGAAAGTAGAGAGAAACTGTGTATGTGATGCACATGGGTTTGTCTTCGCAATGGAAGCAGAAGATATGCATATTCATGGGTTTATATGATGCATGTGGGTTTGTCTATGTGATAGAAGCAGATGTGCTAATTCATGGGTTTATGTGATGCATTTGAATTTGTCTATGCTATTGAATCGTATGTGCATATTCCTAGGTTTGCCTATGCAATGGAAGAAGTGAAAAGCATGATGCGTATGTGTATATGATATATGTGGATTTACATACTCGGTGGACATATTCATAGGTTTGCTTTCACTATTGAAGCCATGAGAAAACGTGTATGTGATATATATAGTTTTTGTCTACGCAGTGGCAGCAATGAAAGATGTGTATGTCCATGTTGGTTTTCCTACACAATGAAAGCAGTTAGAAGATACATGTGTATTGGATAGGTTTGCCAGGGTACATATATATGGATTTGTCCACATAATGGCTGCAGCAAAAGGATATGTATGTGTATGCTGTGGGTGGCGGGAATGGAAGCAGTGAGATTATGCGCGTGTGTTTGTAAGACAGGTGGGTTTGCTTAAAGATAGCCGATTCAAGGCATTCACACAATGTTGTAGTGACAAAAAATCCAGCCCTTATGCTGTGTATGAACTCTGTGTGTGTGTGTGTGTGTGTGTGTGTGTGTGTGTGTTTGATTTGTCATGAACATGTGCGTGTATGAATCATTGAATGTTCTCATGCGTCTTTGCCCTTTTATCTTTTTGTATATGCATGCTCTTGTTCATCATGTTTCTCAGCATGTATCGTGAAAACACATATGCCTCGATGCACACAAGCATGGTGTGTGGGATTGGCTTCCGAGTATTTTATTTGATTTATGTGTGATAGAAGGATACAATAAATCTGTTGAGAATGGATGGGAATGATTTTTATCTCATAAATTTGTGTGTGTGAAGTATTCTGCTGTACAGAAATATTTATATAAGGGGGGAGGGGGAGGGGGGGGGCTCTTCTCAAAATACCATCCAGGTTCCAGCTCCTTCCTGGATTGTCTTCCTGTCTATGAAGACTGATCTGTTACGGGCACTCACCGCCACCTTCAAACCACCTACCACGATCCCAACATCGCCACCGGTCCACAACACAACCCACCAATTGTAACTCCTTGTCAACCATATTGCCACGACAGTGCTATCGTTTCTTCTTCATCAACGCCACCAACACTCCCTAAACCACCACACACACGTACACACACAAACACACACACCATTCAACCACCCAGTCCCCCACCCACACAAATCACTTTGCACCACCTGTAACAAGGTTATCGCCCCCTAACCCGCTCCTGCCCCGCCCCCACCAAAATCGCTGACATTATCCTGGCTTCAGAGGCAGTTGATCCAACCATGTCATGTGACACCACCACCACCCTTGGTTCAATAAGTACAGGTTTGGCTCGTCCCTGGTTCAATGCCTCGTGCGTTCTTGGTGAGGGCTGGAGGTGGAAACAAGGCTAAAAGTACTGTTAGAGACGGGTACGATTGAAAACGGATCAAGAAGTAGGGTTAGGCTAGAAGTAGCGTCAGAAAGAAACTACAGATATGGGCTAGAAGTAGCGTCAGAAAGAGAATACGATCTTTATTAGAATTGGGGGGCTACTAGAAGTAGGGTCACGGCTACAGTTGGAGGTTGAATGTGTGACAGGTTTAAGGCTTAGACGAAGAAGAAGCAGGATTAATGATGAAGTAAGAGTTTTTTTATGTTACAGTTTTAATACATCCCGGGTTAAGGTTAGAGGTAAGAGAAGGGTTTGGGGTTAAACAGAGGGGTTAGGATGATACATATTCAAACTGCGACGCATCGTGCAGATTCCGCACCCCCACAAAGACGTTATGAGACTATTATCGGATCCTCTTTCTGACTACAGTATTGTAATTTAAAAGAACTTATTTTGAAACTGACCTTACTGAAGAAAAAAACGCGCAATGTTCAGTCTTGTAATGATAAACATCACTTAATTTTGACATATATACACAGATTAATGATAGAGTAGGATCAGCCCAACTGAGCTGAGTGAATAGGTCCACGTAGTATAGTCTTTGAAGATACAGAAATCAAGATGCGAGCTTTTTGTGTGTTGTTGTGATTCTCTGTCTTCAATGGCATTTTTCTTTAAATACTTTTGTTGGTGGTGGTGGTGGGGGTGGGAATAGGATGTGGGCGTTTCGGGTAAGTCACAAAAATTTATTGTCGACTCTGCCTTTCATTCCATGTCCCATTATTATCTTTATCTCGGTATAAGACGTACCTTGCATCCCTGCATCCATAGCGGCCAGTTGTGTTTCTGTCTCCCCTCTATCACCCATGCTAGTTGAAAAGACGTAAAACTGAAGACCACAACACACGGCATCCGCCTTCCCCACCGCTGCACGGTTGGGTGACTGCCAGCCCGATCAGGTGCAGTCAAGTGGAACCCACCTCAAAGACAGCTCAAAGCGGATCCGCTGAAGGAAGCTCCGAGGTCGGTCTTTGTTTAGCTGTAAGCGCTTCATGCCACACAGTCGGCCAGTTTGGCAGCCTGCATGTCAATACGTAGCGATGCGGTATTGAAGTTCGCGGTCAGATGTTGCATGCTCGATTCCCGCTGAAGTCCAAATACCATTTTTCAATGCCCATCTTAACGTGTTGTCGTTCTGGTGGATCTCGGTGTAATGTGAGATAAGTCTCTTCTACGCCCTTCCCCACTGATTTCTTCCCATACCGTCGATGTGGGCGTGCCATGCACACACGCGCGTACACACACAGACACACAGACACACACACACACACACACACACACACACACACACACACACACACACACACACGTGTTAGCGCCCATGCACGCACGCTCATGCACACAGACACACATGCATGCATGCGCGCGCACACACATACACACTCTCTCTCTCTCTCTCTCTCTCTCTCTCTCTCTCTCTCTCTCTCTCTCTCTCTGAGAGAGAGATGGGTGCGATTTGTCATTAATCGTAGCTGTAAACTAAATGAACAATGCAACCGACTTTTTTCAGTTTAAGTGCAAATCTCTAGTTAGACATTCCCTGTTTAGTTCTGTCTCTACAAAGTTGCTTGAGGACGCGCGCACACGTGTCTATCTGTGTGTGTGTGTGTCTGTGTGCGTGCGTGCGAACGTGGATGTGTGCGTGCGTGCTTGCGTAAGTGTGTGTGCGTGTGTGTGTGTGTGTGTGTGTGTTTGTGTGTTGGTGTGAGAGAGGAGAGAGAGAGAGAGACAGAGAGAGAATGTGTATGCGAGTGTGCATTTGAGTGTGGGTGTATGCGCACGTTCATGTGCGTGTTATGCATTCCTGAAAGTGTGTCCTTCACACACAACTTTCCGCTCCAGAACTAATCTCTACCGTCACAAGTCCTATTTTCTCCCACTACACCTATGGCCCTTTGCAGTCAGATGGGCCATAAGCAACATTCTTTCTGTCTGTCTCTGTCTCTGTCTGTCTCTCTCTGTGTCTCTGTCTGTCTGTCTGTCTGTCTCTCTCTCTCTCTCTCTCTCTCTCTCTCTCTCTCTCTCTCTCTCTCCACCTGAACCGAGAGTGATGCTAACTGCCTGGACCTCACCCGACGTGCCGTTCTCAGATCGGGAATCGAGTGATGACGCCCAGTTGCTGCAGTCTATGTTTCACCTGGACCACACACAGACAACGTAGAACACTGTCCATGAGATAACTAGTGTAATGTGTGTGTGTGTGTGTGTGTGTGAGAGAGAGAGAGAGAGAGAGAGTATGTTTGCGTGCGTGCGTGTGTGTGTGTGTGTGTGTGTGTGTGTGTGTGCGTGCGTGCGTGCGTGGCGTGCGTGGGTGCGTGCGTGTGTGTGTGTGTCGTGTGTGTGTGCATGTGTGTGGTGTGTGTACTCGTGCGCGCGCGCGCGCGCGCGTGCGTGTGTGTGTGTGTGTATGTGTGTGATCTTCTGTCCTTTTACGTAACTGGATCTCTGCATTGTTAGGTTCAAATATATCTCTCATTGGCATTTTTGCTCCGCCTCTGTCATTAGAAACGAGGATAACGTGACGTAACTTTTTCATCCTTCTCCTGTTCCTCCCCTCGCCATCCTTCTCTTCGTCTTCTTCCTCTCCTCTTCTTCTTCTTCTTCGTCGTCGTCGTCTCCTCCTCCTCTCCTCCTCCCGCTCCTCTCCTCGCCGTCCTTCTCTTCCGTCTTCTTCCTTCTGCTTCTTTCTCTTTTTGCTTATATTACTTGTTGTTGTTGTTGTTGTTGTTGTTGTTGTTGTTGTTGTTGTTGTTGTTGTTGTTGTTGTTGTTGTTGTTGTTGTTCTTCTTCTTCTTCTTCTTCTTCTTCTTTCCTTTCTTTCTTTCTTTCCATTACTATTGTTGCTGCTGCTCGGTTGTTCCTCCTCCTTCTTCTCCTCTTCCTCCTCCTCCTACTCTACTACTACACCTCAATTGCTGCTGCTGTTGCTGCTACTACTGCTACTACTACAACCATCACCACCACAATCACTGCCACTTCTACTACTACTACTACTACTACTATACTACTCTTACAGAGTGGGGGGGGGGGGGGGGTAGGGTTTTCACTTGCTCCCTGTGTCAATGCTTGTCACTCCCCCCTTATGCATCTCTCGTTCAATGACCACATGAGAGAGTTTTTCAAATTCAGTTCTTTTATATGCCCAAAATGCTGGTTGTGGGGGCATAGGAGTATGTAGGATGTCAACCTCGGTGTAATGTCAGTGGAGGAAGACTTAGCTCACCAGCCCCACAACCACTCACAGCTTGCCTTACAATTCATTCATATATCAGGCATTGTCACATCCAAAACACTAGTAAAGTCATAACTTTACTACACATGTTCACGAAGAAACATCAATGCATTGGCATCCAACTGAATAAAAACATTCTCTCTTTCTGAACTTCACAAAAATCATTTATCCTAATACATCGTTAAACACTAACAACGGGTTTATAACAGATTTCTACTATTCCTGGGCTCAGGTATCTTATCTATTCACGAATCACTGTCTTTTCTTCTTTTCCTTTTCTTTTCCTGTCACTTTCACAACACGAACAAGCAACTGCACCGGCATGGTGTTGGTCTGATGGCGCCAAACTGGTCAGGTGTGAACGACTGTTGGCGGTTAAGTGTCTGTGGTTCTGCTTGGCACACGAAAGTGACGCTGCAGGTATGACGGTCGAACCCCGGTTAGGCTTAGAAAACAGTGACTTTAACATTCGATATGTTCTCCTTTCTTTCTTCCTGCATCAACGCATTGCACTCTCTCTCTCTCTCTCTCTTTAGTCTGCTCTTATCAAATGGAATGGTTGCTTTTTTTCTTTTTTTCTTTTTTTCTTTTCTTCTTCTTAAAATTAGCAACTCTTTCTCTCTATACACATCTCTCCTCAGTCCTTCTCTGCAGACTATCTCATGCTAATATCTCAACTTGGTTCTCTTCTCTCCTCCCCTCATCTCTCTGCTTTTCTCTCCGCAGACCTAGAACCATCTCCTCTCTCTGGTCTCTGTTCGTTCTTCCTCTCTTCTTCTCTCTGCCTTTTCCCTACGTGCAAAGAGACTACGCTAAAACCTCCTCATCTTCTCTGACTCTGTTCGTTCTCATCTCCTGCCTTCCTGTAGGCGAGAGCCTACTCTCCCCGAGCTTCTCCCTCTCTCTCTCTTCCCTCGTTCTCCCTCTTCATCTCCCTGCCTTCCTGTAGGCGAGAAGCCTACTTCCCGGACTTCTCCTCTCTCTCTCTGTCCGTTTGTGTCTCCTCCTTCTCTCTCTCACTCACCGTATTCCTTATGCTCTAACCCCGTGTCCCAGGGCCAGTACCATGGTCAGTATTTTTTACCCCTGACAACCGAAGTTATCTCCCTCTAACAATTGGATATTCACCATCACGACAGTCCCCGTCTACACGCCTTACTCTCTGTGGTGGTTCATTGGTTCATTTAATTGATTAGCCAGATTTCACCCCCCACCACACACTTACCTTCCCCCTTTCTATTTTAACTGGTGCCGTGTGGCTTATGTGGTGGACACTGGTCAATCTAAATTGGCAGCTGGTCTGGGGTGGGAGTCCGATGTCTAAACTGACAATGACGTGGTTAACAAAGTGGGCCGGATAAGGCTGGCCCTAGGTTCTGAGGTCGTCTGGGCAGGACATCGAGGCCCGTCGGTCAATGCCGCTTCTAGTCAGTCTAGGTGGGTCGGACTGGTCTCGGTTGAAACCTCTCCACTATGCTTAACTTGGCGACCCGACTATGGGCCCGTCTCTCCCCCCCCCCCCCCCCCCCCCCCCCCCCCCCATGACGCCTAGGAATGTTTGCAGTTTGGGCTTAGGTCCAACTGGGCTGGTGGCGATTGACACGAATTTGGTAGAGTTGATTTTGACCGTGACAATTTCCCCCTTGCAAACGACTATGCTCCGCATTGTCTCAAAAACATAGGTACACACAAAGACAACAAACGAATTTGATGACTCACGCTACACGTACGCCTGATCATGCTAAGTTTGCAAATTAAGAAGTAGAGCTAGAAAAAATACTTTTCACCAACGGTTCATAAGTTATAAAATATTTTTTTAACATTTGTGCATACCACTCAATGAGTTATCATTGACCGTGCGCTCTTGCGTTATTTCAACTCATTTATAACGACTCTGTGCGCACTTATTGCAATTCCCCTACCTGCGGATTTGCCACATCTTCTCTTCACAATATTATGAAAGACAATATAATATGATCACGATCCATGACACTTCACTGAGAATCTCCATCCTCACTCGTTTTGCAAATAAATGCATCACTACACAAGCGTCTGTTGCTCCAAGCATAATACATCCACATGAACAAGTCTCACAAAGAAAATATGAACAAGTCTCAAACACAACAAAAATTATGAACATAGCCAATGGGAATGAACCATATCCAATCAAACATAACAGGAATCAAAACACATATTATCAATAAAGCACCCCGGATATGGACTGACTTTCCTCTGAGTTGCAGCTTGCTAGACTACACGACTTAAAAAAATCGTCAGCTTCCGACATTATGTCGACCGGCGAATGTACTGCACTCGATACCCTGTAGGGCTGCAGTGCAATTGCCCAACGCAGAACTCTGCTGATTTTTCACTGCGCCTCCTGCAGGAATTAGACGTGGTTGATGCATCCGTTTTCTCGATCTACGAACTCTTTTCCCATACAAAGTATTTGTGGAATTTCTGCACGGCCCACATACGCTTAAACATCCTTCTCTACTGTTGGCGTACCCTTCTTCACACTTTGTCAACTTCCTGCTAGCATTATCCTCAACAGGAAAACTCGACCCCTTCATGCTCCTGCAGATAAATATGAACCTATTCCCACCATCCTGATGGCATCTGTCCGCACAAAAATGGTTTGGACATATCTGGTAGCTTCAAGATGGGACGCGGAACCTAGTCTTTCCAACACCGTCTGCAGTGCTTGCTCTGCAGCGTCTGACCCACTCTTTCTATGACCACTGCGGTTTCCTGCTTGACCAAATCATTGAGAGGACTCGTGTTTGCTGCGAAATTGGGAACAAACCTCCCTATAGAACAATAAAGCCTAGCAGACGCCTGACTTCTGTTTTGGTCTTTGGTTCTCTCTGAATTCATCATCTTCTCTCACCTTTCCCTTCTGGCTGCTTTTGTGTCGCCTTCCGACAACCAAAACCTAGGGAACTCAGGATTGGAAAGCCAACCTGGCCACTTTGTTGGTCCTGGCGTGAGAGTGGTTGTCTCTTCTTCTCCAAGACTGCTCCTAGCTGCATAAAGATGCTCCTCCCAATTGTCTCGATGCGATCAGAATGTCATCCATAAAATTCACAAACACCTTCAATCCGTCAGATAGCTTCCTCATCATTCCGAGAAAAGATCTGCACGGTGCGTTGTCCATCCCAAAGGGAGTACTCGCCACTGGGTATAGGCCCCATGGAGTGGTATATGCTGTTGACTTCCTTGAGTCCTCACTCAAGGCTATTTGCAGTAACCCTTGCTCAGATCGTCCTGGTGAAATACTGCGTCTGCTTGTCCCCCCTTTTATGGCGAATTCTGAGGCGAACACGGTTCTTCCATGTTTGGTCTTGGACCTCTGCATCGACCTTGGTGACATGTTCAGACGTCTATAGGCGACACAGCCTCCCCCCCCCGATGCTCACGCCTGACTTTTTCTCACTAAGACGACGGGTGCACTATATGATGATTTGGGACGGGTTCAATCACCCAAGGTCCAACATCTTTTCTACTCCTCCTCGATCACTTGCTTCGGTGCATATGGGTTCGGGGTAGCTTTCACATGTACGGGTTTCCTGTGATGTCAACTCACCGTAACATGTCTTAGAGTTGTCCTGCCTGGGTTTATCAGTCAGGAACGCCCATATAATGTTCTAGGAGCCCCCCTACTTCACTCCTGTCCTCCTACTGTCTAGCCCTTCATTACAGTGGACACATTCCCTGTATGACTCTTCCCTGACAACTCAGCAACAAAAAATTCTCTTCTTCTGCTGGGTCTCCCTACCTCCATCATGATTGCTGCTGCGCCTATGTGCTGACTCTCACGCTGAATATATTTGCCGGACGTAAATTTGCATGGAAAAGTTTTGATTTCCCATTCACATCGATTCGGTAGTCCTGATCTACCTTTTCAATGATGGTGAAGGGCCCCTTCCCCTTCCAATCGCATCAGCCGCTTGTTGTTGTGATCCGTGGGAAGCCAGTAAAGTAACAGGATTGTTCTCCCACCTGGAGGAATGGCTTCCTCACCTTCCTTCTTCCCTACCGTCATACTGCTTCTTCTGGTCGACCCTAGCCTCTGCAAACTCTCCCTTGCGACCTTACATGTCTCCTCGAGCCCTATTGCGTAGGTTCCACCACATACTGATAGGTGGTTTTTGACCTCTTCGACTCCTGTTCTCCGGACCACAGCTCTTTGAGAATGCCACACCGGTTCCCCGAACTGTCCGCCCATACAGCAGCTCCAAATGGCCGAAAAGCCTGTGCTTTCCTGAGGGCTTCTCTGTAGGCAACAGATTGCCGCTGGAATGATAGCGGATCCCAATCTGCTGGCCTTTCTCACAGAGCTTCTTTAAGATGCCCTTCAGCACACGTTGATCTCTTTCACCAGCCATTGCATTGTGGTTGGTATGGGGTAGTGAGCAGCTGTGTGTCATACCTAGAGCCTGTTGACCTCCTTCATCACGCCTGAGGTGAACTGTGACCCCTGTCACTGTGAATTTGCTGGCACCCCCACGCGAGAGAAAAGATGTCTACCAGCCCTTCAGCGATCCTGCTTGCGTATCTACGCCCTTCAATGCAAACGCTTCTGGGTATCTGGTCGCGTAGTCCACAAGTGTCAACACACCTGTGCCACTTTGGACAGGGCGCCGATTGGGCCAATCAGATCGATAGCCACCCTCCTGAAAACGGTGTTGTGTCCAATTAAAGGGGGATGTTTAAGAGGCGCCTTCCTCTTCACCCCTCTTTTGGCTGACGTTGACACACGTCACATAGACATGGCAGAACCGCTTTACGTCTGACATTGCTCCCGGCCAATGAAAAGTCATCAAAGACTCGGTTAGCTGTTTTGCTGTGCCGAGACTGACCCGCCATGAGCGACTCGTGACCACTGAACATCACAGTGTCACGATAACAAGCTGGTACCTCTAACTGAGTGGTCACCTTACCTGTCTTCCCCCTTGGTGAACACTCGGTACAACAGCCCGCCTTTCACAAGAAATTCTGTCTCACCTCCTTCTAACCTCCCTTAGTTTCTCTCCACCTCTGGCAAACTCCCAAACTTCACGGTTGCGATGGGTCTTGTTCCTGTGCTGCCCTAAACTCCATAGGCGGACACATCTTGCCTGACTTCCTTCATGAACAACCTAACGGTTTTAACAACCTTTCCTCCTTCTTGCTCGTGTTTGAACTGCTGCCCTGTAGCAGTCTACAACTAGATCCCATGGATCCCTTGCACCGGAATCTTCCAAAATGATTCAAATCATGAGAAGAGAGGGTTTCTCCATCACCACGCTAGACAACTCGCTGAGAAGTAAGGGGTACGTACTCTCTATCTTAGCAATGAAACTCCTCACAGTGCCATCGATTAGAGTACAGGTCTGGATTTGCCCTGTCAAATCCCCTTTATCGTACCTAGCGTTGTTCGTACTACACCGCAATGAACAACCAGTGTCTCGTAACACTTCAACCTCTGCTGGCCAATCAACCCTTCTTCCCTGGTAACGAACCACTCAGCCTAGTGCCCTCCATCCCTGACACTGACTGCTGCCAGTGCTAGCCTTAGGATGCCACTTACCCTCTTCCGACTGGATCCCTTTTGGATTCCAACTGCAGGTCGTTTCCCTTGACGACCCTTATCCACCTCTTGCAAGGACCTGCTCTTTTCTGGAAACCTCATGCGACAATCCCTCCGCCACATGTCCCTTCTATGTGACAAATGAAAAACCTATTTCCCTTTGCTTCTTCTGCCCACCATGGGTTTGCAGACTTTGGCAGAAAAATTCCCTTGGTCTCCTTGCACTCTTATAACCTTGTTGCATAGCACCTGTTTCTCATGCACCTTAGTGCCCAAAACGTGCCTCTCTATACATACCTCTTAGCGAACTTCAACAACTCCCCTGCTGTCTCTGGCTGTCTCTCTTTCAAATGTATGGTTATCTTCAGGGCCGCAACCTGACAAATCTGTTCTTCATAAATAGCTCTTTCAATTCAGTGAACTCCTTTTTCGTTCCCACTCAACTCTAACCATTTCTCAAAATAAGTGATCTAGACGTGTTACCACCAAACTGAGTGTACGTTTCCCCTGCTTGTCAATTTAGCTGAACGAATTTCTTCCTGAACCCCTCCTCTGTGAGGTCAATTCCTTTCATCAATGATTCCTTCACAGCGCCGAATAGACTGTTGTTTGTTTCTGCTGGTAACGCAGTGAAAATCTGCAATGCCTTACCCGGTCAGTAACGCCGACAAAATGACTGCCCACTCTTCTGTGAGGCCAACCCTGACTGGTCGCAAACGGTTTCGAAACGACTGATGAAGATGCATCAATCGAATCGGTTCTCAGAGTATTTGGGTAACTTGCGGTCGGGGGGATAGCTGCGCACAGAGTCACTGGAAAGTGAACTACCATCATCGGTGGCCTCCCTCTGTATTCTCACTTTATCCTAGCTCTAATTGAACCTTTAATCTTTCTGTTTCCTGCGCTTCCTTCATTCTTGCTGTTTCCTGAGTTTCCCAGTATGTCTTTCTGTTTCTGCGTTTCCCTTTGTCTTTCTGTTTCCTGCGTTGCGCTAGCTTTAGTCCTTTCCTGCTCTGCTTAATGCTATCTCTACGGCAACACGGCGTCTTTCTGCTCGCTAGTCCCTTTCATCTTTTGCTGGTTGCAAACGAATGCTCGCAATCATCTCCTGGAGTAACCTAAATAACGAGCGACGCTCACAAGTTGTTCAATAGGGGTGTTCTTTTCTTCGCCATTATATCTTCTTTTTTTTTTTGAACAATATATTATTACAACGACAGCCAAAACTGGTGGTTACCGACACGAGGGACGTAATAGCACATCTTGAATGATAATCTTTGCTTGGGAACAACGTAGTTAGTTTTTTATAAGACGACCATGCGCCCTCTGACCCAAACTATGAGAGCAGAATTTATAGGTAATCTCTGTGCGAATGAGTACTCTGGGGCTGCAAATGCCCAAGCCTAGTATTAACTATCTTGGAAGCAAAGCCAAGCCTAGTATTTAAACTAATCTCTTGGGAACATACAGTAAGACACCCCTTGTCTTAGGATTACAATACTTGAAATCCCACCCAGCTCCCTCTGAGAAGTTGAAACAATTCTAAAAATGGGCCCGAATCATCTGGCAGGCTCGCCAATAAATTGTCAACCTCGGTTGGAATGTCAGTGGAGGAAGGACTAGCGCACAGCCAAACCACTCACAGTTGCTTACAATCTATTCATATATCATGCAGTCGTTCACATCAAACCACTAGTAAGTCCTTAACTCCCTCCCTCACCCCCACACGTTACTACAATGTCATCGAAAGAAACATCAATGCATCCTGGATCAAATGAAATAAAAACATGCTCTCTTTCATGAACTTCACCAAAATCATTTATCTAAAACATCGTTAATATCCCGGGTTAATTAAACAGATTTATACTTTACCTGGCCAGGTGATCTTAACTATTTCACGGGAATCACTGTCTTTTCTTTTCTTTTCCTTTTCTTTTCCTGTCACTTTCACAACACGACACAACTGCCGGCATGGTTGTTGGTCTGATGGCGCTGGTCAGGTGAGACTGTTGGCGTTGGCCTGTGGGTTATGCTTGAGCGAAGTGGACGCTGCCCAGTATGAGGTTCGAACCCACGGTTGGGTAGAACAGTGACTATCAACATCGATCTGTTCTCCTTTCTTTCTTCCCTGCATCAACGCATTGCATCTCTCTCTCTCTCTTCTCTTCTAAGTTGCTCTTATCAATGGAATGGTTGCCATTTTCTTTTCTTTTTTTCTTTTCTTCTTTTCTTCTTCTAAAATTAGCCAATCTTGATCTCTCTCTCACATCTTCTTCAGTCATTCCTCTGCCAGCACTATCTCCATGATATCTTCTCTCAACTTGGTTCTCTTCTCTCCTCCCTCATCTCTATGCTTTTCTCTCAAGCAGACATAGAAACTCTCCCTCTCTCTGTCTCGGTTCGTTCTTCCCTCTCTTCATCTCTCTGGCCCTTTTTTTTTTTTTTTTTTTCCCTCGTGAGAGACTACGCCTAAAACCTCTCATCTCTCTGACTCTGTTTCGTTCTCATCTCCCTGCCTTCCTGTAGGCGAGAGCTACTCTCCCGCGCTTCTCCTCTCTCATCTTCCCCTCGTTCTCCTCTTCATCTCCCTGCCTTCCTGTAGGCGGAGCTACTTCCCGGACTTCTCCCTCCTCTCTCTCTGTCCGTTGTTTTCCTCCTCCTTCTCTCTCTCACTCACGTATTCCTGTATGCTCTAACCCGTGTCCAGGGCCAACAGTACCATTGGTCAGTATTTTTACCCCTGAAACGAGAAGTTATCTCCTCTCTTTCCATTGGATATTCACATCACGACAGTCCGTCTAACGCCTTACTCCTGTGGTGGTCGATTGGTCATTTTTTGATTAGCCTCGATTTCACCCCCACCACACCTATCTTCCCCTTTCCCTATTGAACTGGTGCCGTGTGGCTTAAGTGGTGGACACTGGTCAATCTACATTGGCCAGCTGAGTCTGGGTGGGCGTCACGATGTCTAAACCGACAATGACGCTGGTTCACAAAGTGGCCGGATAAGGCTGGCCCAGGTACTGAGGTCCGTCTGGGCAGACATCGAGGCGTCGGTCAAAGCCGCTTAGTCAGTCTAGGTGGGTCGGACGGTCTCGGTGAAAACCTCTCCACTAAGCTTAATTGGCGGACCCGACCTATGGGCCCGTCTTCCTGACGCCTAGAATGTTTGAGTTAGGGCTTAGGTCCAACTGGGCTGGTGGCGATTGACACGAATTTGGTTGAGTTGAATTTTGACCGTGACAGAGGACATACAATGATAAGAATCTACGTCCCTAACTAAATGGGCGAGCTGAAGTGATGTTTGCCCAATTCAGTTTCAAATTTCCCCCCCAGAAGATTCCCTACCTAAACAAAAAACCCACCGAGCTATCTGAAACAAAAGACAAAAAAAACATTCTTAGCTTTCTAATAATAGTCTTAGGATCATGACAACATTCATCCAAATAATAACATAAGTGAAACACATAAAAAAATGACATAACAAGAAGTACCCCTAAAAATAAAAGTGAGAAAAAAGGAGTACTAACAATAATGTATACACACAACAAAATACATAACATGAAATACTAAAAAAATAGTGACAAAGAAAGAAGACATTGGTTTCTTCACAAATTGATGTCATAGAGGGCTAGGAACTTGAGGCCGCAGGTGGATCTTGAACTCAAACCACACTGTTGGTTTTCGCATCACTGCACTAGCCGCTTATACCTGGTCATTTCCCACCTTACGTAAAGAAATATTGGGTATGGACATGTACATAACATTATAAACACAGCCAACTTCCCTACGAAGCATTGGCGTGCTTATCCTTTAGAGGCTTTAGCACTTCACACCACAGACTGTGGCATCTCAACTCTTACAGTTTTAAGACTACCACAGCCCAACTGTGAACTTCTGTTGCATGGACTGCCCTATTATTTGGCAGTGTCCCACACACATTTAGCTAAGGACCTCAAGAACCATGCATCCTCATCAACCCGAACAGGCCTTACCCCATTTCAAGGTTTCCACCAAGTTGAGAGAAGATATAAAAGGAAGGGGTCATCTAGTCTCAGTCTCCTAATCCCACAACTAGGGACTGATCTAGCTCCTTGGAGAAAAGATGGAAAGGAAACACAGCGGGAACAGACATAACAAACCCCACAATAAATTCCAGTGAGCAAGCAAGGCAGAACCGGGATCAAATATTTTCATTTAACCATATACATACACTTTCTCTAACAATCTACACACACTTTCTCTCATGCAGTACCCCATAATAAAAAACAATGAAGGGAAGAGGAAAAATAAACTCACAGAAGAGAAACAGCATAAACCATTCAAAACCAAACCTACAGAAACGCACACGCACGCACCAAAATAAACAAAACAAAATATCAGGCAAATAATTCTTTTAGATCAGTCAGCAGACTGATAGTGGAAGGGAGGTGATCTGGCCTTTTCACAAGACCTTTCAAACAAGTTGCGCCCAAACTTCTCTACAGTCCAACATAGAAAAAGATCCTTTGGTCCATCTCAAAGCATTATCAGGACAATCTTTCCCGGGATTATCTTTAGACTGGCCCGGTTTGAACGTCTGTTTCCACCACACATGCCAGAGCCCCAGACCAAAGGAAACTGTGTAGCCTCACCCAAGGCAACACAAAACAAAAAAAAAGAAACCCAACTTCTTAGTAGGCTCAATTTATTATGACAAGGACAAATGTACACAACCAAAAAGTAAATAAACAATTCATCACACAAAAAGAAAACATCGCGTCCGGGAGAATTAACTAGGCCGGGAACGTTCTCAACCCTGATCATTCTAATAATTCTGGCACTACCTTCCTTAACATTGGCTGGTTCCAGAACAAAACCCCTAAACTACTCAACACATCTTAGCCGAAAATAAAAGTCATTTCAACACCAACCTGGAGGCAGCAGACAGACTGGGATAGGATGTGCGTCTTGACCTGAGGGGGGTCAGGAGCCTTCTGACTCGCGCCAACTTTCAGGAGACGCGTCTGGCACCGGTGATGTAATTCTCTTGAAGGAGCCAATCGCCAGCAACTCTCACCCAGAATGGTAGCTTCCTTTTAGGTTTTAAATATTTTGTACTTACTCTTTACTTACAGCCTACACTACTCTATTATTTATTATTACTATCAATATCTCCAATAAACTAATAATAAACGACTAAAGACTAGAATGAAGAGCCCTAACTAGACCCAAACTAAAAATTGAAAACAAACCGGGTCACTTCCGGAAGGGAAATAACACCCCTGTTTCCTCGAGAACCCAGCTTGTGGGCCCCCAAACCAGGCCAGTCAGCAGCCCTCGACTACTACATTGACCAGTGCGAGCGCGAGATTGCTCAAGTGAGTCCGAAACCCTGAAGAGATCCAACATTAGCCAGGCAGAGCAGCAAGCTCTCATAGAACTCAAACAACGGACAGACATTGTCATCAAACAGGCAGACAAAGGCGGCGCGTTGGTTGTTTGGCGCAAGGATCTGTATGAGGAAGAAGCCCTGAAACAGCTGTCAAACACAGCCTACTACACCCCCATGAGTGGATCCTCTACAAGAGAGACAATGCCCTCGTACGCCGAACTGTAAAGGAAGCGATCTCCAAGAACCACCTTCCCCCAGAAGCAACAAGAGCCATCACCAAAGAACCGAAAGAATCCAGTTTTTACATGCTTCCTAAGATCCACAAGCCAGACAGTCCAGGGAGACCTATAGTGTCTGCCTGTTCCTGCCCCACCGTTCAACTCTCTGCTTTTCTGGACCGGCTTTTCCAGCCACTTGTGGAGAAACTTCCCACATACATCAAGGACACAAACCATGCCCTGAATCTCTTCCGTAACTTCCGTCTACAGATCAACGAGAACCTCTGCTCTTCACCATGGACATCACCTCACTCTACACCAACATTCCCCACAAGGATGGTCTCATTGCCCTCAAGCACTTCCTGAACCACAGCACCTACAATGTCCATGTGCCCACCATCCTTCGCCTGGCGGAACTGGTACTCACGCTGAACTCGTTCCAGTTTGGTCACTTGCACTATCAGCAGACAAGTGGAGTGGCCATGGGAACACGCATGGGTCCCAGCTATGCGTGCCTGTTCGTCGGCTACGTGGAGTCCCAAATTTTCCAACAATACAGTGGCCCCATGCCAGCCTCTTTCGCCGTTACATTGACGACTGTGTGGGCCTGTGGACAGGGGACAGAAGCAAACTGCTATCCTTCATCAGCTTTGCTGATGCCTTTCACCCATCTCTGAAGTTCACGTACGAATATCTGAAAGCTCTCTTCCCTTCCTGGATATCAAACTCATGATCACACCTGGCAACCTAACCATCTCCACCTCAGTCCACTACAAGAACACAGACCCTCATTCCTACCTTCTCTACTCTTCAAACCATCCAACTGCCACCAAACGTGCCATTCCATTCTCCCAGTTCCTCCGCCTCAGACGCTTGTGTAGCAACGAGGAAGACTTCCACACCCAGGCAGCCCAGATGATCAGCTTCTTCAAAAGAAGAGG
>CM031601.1:73651551-73661551 GCA_018398815.1 Conus ventricosus | reverse complement strand
TTTATTTTATTGGGTTTGTATAATGTCCATAACTCTGTTGACGATTTTTACGACAGACATGAAAGTCTGAACTTTGAAGTCTAATAGTGGTAGCAGAGGTAGTAGTAGTAGTAGTAGTAGTAGTAGTAGTAGTAGTAGTAGTAGTAGTAGTAGTAGTAGTAGTAGTAGCAGTAGTAGTAGTAGCAGCAGCAACCGCAGCAGCAGCAGAAGTGGTTGTAATAGTTGCATTTGCGTCTTTGTAGTGGGAATGGTTAAGAGAGAGAGAGAGAGAGAGAGAGAGAGAGAGAGAGAGAGAGAGAGAGAGAGAGAGAGAGAGAGAGAGCCGACAATGCCAGTGGGACCTAGATAAGCACTGTCCTCAACTGCCAAACCGATCGGTCGCAAGCAGTGCTGCGAGGCCTTTTGTGCGTAGCAGAAATACTATCAGCCTCAGCAGCAAGAGCAAGCAGCAGGAATAATAACAGCGGTGATTATTGCCACAGAATTGTGGTTGTACTGGTAGTGGTAGCGATACTTTGGTGGCGTGGTACCGATGTCAGAGACAGCAGCAGGAATAATAACAGCGGTGATTATTGCTATAGAATTGTGGGTTGTACTGGTAGTGGTTAGCGATACTTTGGTGGCGTGGTACGATGTCAGAGACAGCAGATCATAATGCTATCAATAGGGATATCTTAGCAAGACTGATGGTTTCAGCACTCTCAGCGCTATCAACTATGGCAGCAGCATCGATGATGGTATCAACACAGTAGTAGCAGTAGTAGTAGTAGCTGCAGCAGCAACAGCAGCAGCAGAAGCAACAGCAGTAGTAGCAGTAGCAGTAGTAGTGGTGGTGGTGGTGGTAGTATAGTAGTAGTAGTAGTAGTAGTAGTAGTAGTTAGTGTGTGTAGTAGTAGTAGTAGTAGTAGTAGCAGCAGCAGCAGCAGCAGCAACAGCAGTTACAGCAGCGATAGTTTTGGAGCAGCAGCAGCAGCAGCAGCAGCAGCAGCAAGCGACAGAAAATCAACGTTTTCTCTCCATAATCTTCACCTACACACATCATACCAGCCGTTGCTGCCAAGAGTCACAAACGTTTGGATGACTTGCAAATGGCCAGAGAATAAACGAATGGTCCAGCTGACATTGATCCCGCTCGTGACAAAGGGGGGTTGGGGGGGGATGATGTGGGGGGTGGGGGTGGGGGGCTAAATGGAAAAGGCATGTCACGGCAAGCGACTTGACAGCTCTGCTGTAATCTGAACCAGTAGATGTTTGCAGAGTGTATACTGAGGGATTACGACGAGGTTGTGGGTTGTTTGTGTGTGCTGATCTCTCTCTCTCTGTCTCTGTCTCTGTCTCTCTTTCTCTCTCTATCTCTCTGTCTCTGTCTCTCTCTCTCTCTCTCTCTCTCTCCCTCTCTCTCTCTCTCTCTCTCTCTCTCTCTCTCTCTCTCTCTCTCTCTCTCTCTCTCTCTCATGTCCATCTTATTTGCATCTTTAGGCTCAGCAAAAACGAAGTGGAAGAATAGGCATTGCCTAAAATTTCGATCCCCGATTCAGTCTCTCTCTCTCTCTCTCTCTTCTCTCTCTCTCTCTCTCTCTCTCTCTCTCTCTCTCTCTCTCTCTCTCTCTCTCTCTCTCTCTCTTATTTGCATCTTTAGCCTCAGCGCAAAGACTGAGTGGCCTAAAATTTAGATCCCCGAATCTCTTCTCTCTCTCTCTCTCTCTCTCTTCTCTCTCTCTCTCTCTCTCTCTCTCTCTCTCTCTCTCTTCTCTCTCTCTCTCTCTCTCTCTCTCTGTCGAGTCTGACGTTGCCACCTCCCCCCCCCCCTGTCATTTTGTCCCAGTGTCATTTTCCCTTGTTTTTGTTGTCTGATGTCGTTACTTGCTGCCAATGTCGTTGCTGTATTTGTTAGAACGGATGAATCTCATCCATGTTGATTTATGGGTTTCTGTGTCATGGCGGGTGTTGGGGGGGGGG
Source organism: Conus ventricosus (assembly GCA_018398815.1). Lineage (NCBI taxonomy): Eukaryota > Metazoa > Mollusca > Gastropoda > Neogastropoda > Conidae > Conus > Conus ventricosus. The sequence continues at coordinate 73,659,592 of CM031601.1, read as the reverse complement.
GGGGGGGGGTGGGAGGGCAGGAAGTGGGGAGGGAGAGATAGAGGGAGGCCGCTTGTTGATGTAGAAATGCATCCATGCGGCGTTGTTATTCCCCCCTGGTGGTGTGTTGTTGTTGCTGCCGCTGCTGGATAATTTGATGCTGCTCCTGCTGCTGCTTCATATTTGTATGGTCATTTGTATATCTTTAACAACATGAATTCTTGAAGACCTTCTTAAAAGCATTGGCATTTTGAAGGCAATGGTGATGTTGAAATTCTGAAGATATTGAAACACTGAACAGAAACATCTTGGAGGAGGCGTTGTGGAGGACTATGGAAACCAGAAGACCTTTAAATGTTGAAAACTTTGACATGTGGAAGATTTCAAAAGTTGTACAGATTTTTGAAATCATCATGGCCTACAGTCTTTAAAATCTTGAACAGCTGGAATTGAAAAAAAAAATCTTGAAGACTGTGAAATCCTGAAAGAAAACCACTGAAGTCTTTGAAGACAAGACTTGGATACCAGAGCATAGCATATCATAGCATAGCATACCATAGCATACCATACCACACCATACATACCCTACACTACCCTACCCTAGCATAGCATAGCACGGCACAGCACAGTACAGCACAGCATAGCATAGCATAGCATACCATAGCATAGCATACCATACCATACCATACCATACCATACCATACCATACCATACCATACCATACCATACCATACCATACCCTACCCTAGCATAGTTGTCACGGTCCAAAAATAACACAAGCAATGTCGTGGTCAGTTCGCTCGGCACTTCAACTGGAATAAGTCGAAAGCAGACATCTGGCGCCAAGCAGACGGCATCAATGCGCAGATCCAGCACATTTTAAGCACAAGCGAGGTGACAGACAGGACAGTCTGAGTGGTGGTCCGACAGGTCTCGATAGGTCTCTGGTCAGTAAACTTTTCTGGGCGCCTCCTACCTAGACTCAATTAGCCATTATTACAACTGACCAGTGCCCACCGTTTAAGCCACACGCGCCAGTTATGTAGGGGAAGGGGGGATCGGTTAGTGCGTTGTGGTGGGGGGGTGAAATCTAGCTAATCAATTAATGGACCCAATTGACAACCACAGAGAGTAAGGAGTGTGTAGGGGCGTTGACTGTCATGATTTGAATATACATTGGAGTAGAGGGAGAGATATACTTCGGGTTTTCAGGGGTAAAAATACTTGACCATGGTACGGAGACATTGGCACGGAGTTAGGGCATAAAGTAATGCGTGGTGAGAGAGAGGCAGAACGAACAGGGAGAGAGAGATGAGGGGGGTTTGGGTTGGTGTAGTCTCTGCACGAGAGAAAAAAAGGCAGAGAGATGAAGGAGGAGGAGGAGGATGACAGAACAGGGAGAGAGGAGATGAGGAGGTTTAGGGGTGTAAGTCTTGCAAGAAAAAGGCAGAGCCAGAGAGAAGATGAAGAGTAGGAGGAGGATGACAGAACAGGGAGCGAGAGTTGAGGGTTCGTTCTGGGTGTAGTTTGCACGAGAGAAAAAGGCAGAGAGATGAAGAGAGGAGGAGGAAGACAGAACAGGGAGATAGAGATGAGGAGGTTTCTGGGTGTAAGTATCTGAAAGAAAAAGGCGAGAGATGAAGAGAGGAGGGAGATGACAGAACAGGGAGAGAGAGATGAGGAGGTTCTGGGTTGTAAGTCTCTGCAGAAAAAGGCCAGCTGTGAGGATATGTTGAAAGGAGGAGGAACGGGACAGCAACAGGGTGAGAGAGATGTCAAGGAGGTTCTGGGGGTTGTAAGTTCTCTGCAAGAAAAAGGCCAGTGCGTACGAAGAGTGGAGGAAGGAAGACAGAACAGGGAGAGAGAGATGAGGAGGTTTCTGGGTGTTAAGTCTCTGCAGGAGAAAGGCAGACAGAGAGATGAGAGGAGTGATGTTTAAGCATTAGCACCAGATAGTCTGCAGTGGAGGGACCTAAAGATGAGAAGTGGAGAGAGAGAGAGTTGCTATATAATGAACGAGAAAAAGAAAGAAAAGAAAAGCGAAAAGAAAAGCAACCATGTCCATTTAATAGAGCAGACTTAACAGGAGATGAGAGAGAGAGAGTGCAATGCGTTAATTGCAGGAAGATGGATTGGAGTAACAGTTGCCGTTTGATAAGTCTCAGCTTCCTTCTGATCCGGGGGTTAGACTCATTCTTGGCCAGCGCCACTTTTAACATCGGCAGTCCAACATGAACAAACGCAGCGGTTGAACCTGACACCAGTGCCAGCAGTCCAGCTTGAACCGTGCCAGCAGTCTAAACCTGACCATGCCAGCAGTTGTGTCGTGTTGTGAAAGTGACAGTGTAAGGATAAAAAAAAGGAAAAGAAATAGACAGTGTGATTCGTGACATGTTTAAGATCACCTGGCCAGGTAAAGTAGAAATCTATTTATACCCGGGTTAGGTTAATGATGTTTTAGATAAATGATTTTTGTGAAGTTCGGAAAAGAGAGAATGTTTTATTTTGTTTGATTTCCATATGCATTGATGTTTCGTTCTTCGATCATGTGTAGGTAAAGTTATAGACGTTAATAGTGGTTTGTTTTGACGAATGCATGATAATTGAATGAGATTGTAAGCAAGACGTGAGTGTGGGTTTGGGCTGTGCGCTACGTCCTTCACTCCATCGTCATCACCCGAGGTTGACAATTTATTGGCTGAGCCTGCCAGGATATTTTCTGCCCATGTATTTTATACCATGTTCAATTATCAGAGAGGAAGTGGTGGGATTTCAAGTAGCCGATTGTAATACTTGAGACATGGGTTGTCTTATGTATGTTCCCAAGATGTTAAATACTAGGCTTGGCATTGTTCCAAGTTAGGTTTATACTAGGCTTGGCATTTCAAGCCCCAGAGTTAATTACTTTAGCACAGATTGCCTATAATTCGCTTCATAGTTGGGGTCAGGCGCTGGGCGTTCTTACAAAAATAAATACGTTGTCCCAGCTATATTCTCATTCATAGGATTGTGCAATTACGTAACTCGTGTAGGTAACCACCTGTTTGGCAGTCGTAGTAATAAAATCTTGTTAAAAAAAAAAAAGAGATATAATGGCGGTTATGAAAAGAACACCCTATTGAACAACAGTCTGATTTCGGCGCTGTGAGGAATCGTTTGATGTAAGGTTTTGAACTCACCAGAGGTGGGGTTCAGGAAGAAAATTTCGATTTCAGCTAAATTACTAAGCAGGTGATGTCGTACCACTCAGTTTGGTGCACGTTTAGATCACCATTTGTGAAGTGGTTAGAGTTGTGTTGGTACGAAAAGGTGTTCGCTGAATTGAAAGAGCTAGTTATGAAAGAACAGATTTTGGTCAGGTTGCGGCCCTGAGTTAACTATAAATTTGAAAGAGAGACAGCCAGAGACTGCACGGGGTGTTGTTGTAGTTCAGCAGAGGTGTATAGAGAGGCACGTTTGGGCACTAAGGTGAGGTGAAACAGGGGTGCCAGGCACAGGGGAGAAGAGTGCAACGGAGACCAGGGGAGTTTTCTGCAATGTCTGCTAAACCAGTGGTGGGGCAGAAGGATGGGCAAAAGGGGACATTAGGTGTTTTCATTTGTCACAAGCATGGGACTTGTGGAGAGGGGATTGTCGCATGAGGTTCCAGAAGTGCAGCAGACTTGCAAGAGGTGGATTAAGGGTCGCCAGGGGAAACGACCTGCAGTTGGAACCAATAAGGGTTTTTTCAGTCTGGAAGAGGGTGGATGTGCATCCTATGGTAGCAACTGGACAGCTGGTCAGTGTCTGGGATGGAGCGGCAATAGGGCTGAGTGTGTTCGTTACCAGTGGAAGAAGGGTGGATTGGCCAGCAGAGGGTGAAAGTTGTTACGAGACACTGGTTGTTCATGCGGGGTAGTCGAACAACGGATTGGTAGAGAAAGGGGATTTACAGGGGAAATCCAGACCTTTACTCTTATCGATGGCACTGTGATGGGTGTTTCAGTTGATAAGATAGATAGTTACGTACCCCTTACTTATCAGGGGGCGAGGTTGTCTGCGCTGGTGATGGAGAGTAACCCCTTCATGGATTTGTTCATTGGAAATATTCCAGGGGCAAGGGATCCTGGGGATCCTGAGTTGTGAATGCTTACAGGGGCAGAAGTTCAAACACGGAGCAAGATGGAGGAATAGGTTGATAATCCGTTATCGTTACAGCAAGGTATTAAAGTCTGGCTATTGATGTGTCGCCTGTGAGTTTAGGGCAAGGCAGAGGAACAAGACATTCGCTCTGTGAAGTTTGGGAGTTGGAAAGAGGTGGTGAGTAAAAGGTGGTTAGAGGAGGTGGGGACTCAGAATTGCTTGTGATAGGAGGGACTGTGGGTACCGTGGTGTTTCACCATGGAGGAAGTGAAGGTTATGGTGACTATTCTGTTAGAGGTACCAGCTGGTTATCAGTGTAAATGTCATGTACTGTGGGATCAAGTGTCGACTAAATGGAGGGTCATATCGGCTACAGCAATTATGCTGACCGAATCTTTGTGGTGTGGTCTGTGGAATGGAGAATTGGGCTACACTTTCAAGCGTTTCTGCACGGTCATGTGACGTGTGTCAAAGGTCTGCCACAAGAGGGGTGATGTGGAAGGGCGCCTCTTAAAACTTGCCCCATTTAATTGAAACACCATTCAGGAGGGTGGCTGTTGATCTGATTGGCCCAATCTCGCCCTGTTCCAAAGGTGGGGCCTCAGGTAATGGACATGTAAGGTTGACAAAGGAAAGTTTGCAGAGGCTTGGGTCGGGGGATGGAGTGGAAGAGTGAAAGCAATATGACAGGAAGGTGTTGAGGAGGCAATTCCTCAAGGCGGAGGATCAAGTCCTGTGGTAATGCTTCCACGGGTCACAACAAGCTGCTGATTGATTGGGAAAGGACCATTCACCATCACTGAATGGGTCGGTCGGGGGGATTCCCGAATTGATGTGAATGGGAAAACAAAACTTTTCCTTGTAAATTTCCTCAGACAAATTTATTTCAGCGTGAGTACTCAGACATAGGCGCAGAAGCATTTCATTGATGGGTGAAAGAGACCCAGCAGATGAAGGGGAGTATTTTGTTTGCCCAAGTTTCCAGGAAGAGTCATACAGGGATGTGTCACTGTTTTGAAGGGCTAGACAGTAGGGTAGTTCCTAGCGTGTTGTTGTCGGAGGCGACACAATGCAGACAGAAAGGGGTAAAGGTGGTGAGAAGATGTGAATTCAGAGAGACACAAAGACCAAAAACAGAATTCAGAATGGGAGTCTGCTAGGTTTTATTGGGTTCTTTTGGGAGTTTGTTCCAAATTTCGCTGGCAATCACGAGTCCTACTCTAGTGTTTTGGTCATGGCAGGGAAACCGGCAGTGGTCGAAGTGGTTCAGACGCGTGCAGAGCAAGCACTTCAGATGGTGTTGGATGACTAGGTTCAGTACCATCTTGATGCTACCTAGATTATGTCCAAACCATTTTTGTTGTCGGGACAGATTGCATCTGTGTAGGTGGGATAGGTGCAGTATTGTTATCAGGAGCATGAAGGGGTCGAGTTTCCCCTGTGAGATATGCTAGCAGGAAGTTGACAAATGTGTGAAGAAGGGTACGCAACGGTGGGTGAAGGTGTGTTTTAGCTGTCGTGTGGGCCGTGCAGATAGTTCCACAAATACTTTGTATGGGGAATGAGTTCGTGATTGAGACAGATCACTAACAATCAAAATCCTGCAGGAGGACAACTCACCACTGATGAAACATAGCGAGGGTTCTGCACATTGGCATGCACTGCTGCCCCCCTACTGGGTATTTGGTGCAGTACATCCCAAGGTCGACAGAATGTCGGAGCTGGGACTATTTAAGCCGTACGTGTAGTTCTTGCAAGCTGCTATCTGAGCGAAGTCAGGTCATATCCGGAGTTGCTTTGTTGATAATATGTGTTGATTACAGTTATGTTGATTGGATTTGGGGTTCATTTCCTGTTGGCTTTGGTTCATATTTTTTGTGTGTGATTGTTCATATTTTCTTTGTGTGAATTGTTCAGTGAATGTAGTTATGCTTGAGCTTACAGTCGCTTGTGTAGTGATGCATTATTTGCAATATGTGAGGATGGAGATTCCTCAGTGAAGTGGTCTGGATCGCGATCATATATTATTGTGCCCTTTTCATAAGAATTGTTGAAGAGAAGATGTGGCAAACCCGCAGGTAGGGGGATTGCATAGGTGCGACACAGAGGTCGTTTTAAAATGAGTGGTTTATAACGAAAGTGGCACGTCGTCAATGATAACTCATTGGGTGGTATTCACATTATGTTATATTTTATAATTTTTTTAAACCGTTGTTTTGTAAAAGTATTTTCGAAACTTTGCACGTGTAGCTGTGTGTCAGCAAACCTTCGTTGTTGGTCTTTTGTGTACCGTTGTTTTGAGTACAATGCGGTGCATAGTCTTTTTGCAAGGGGGAATTTTGTCACAGGTCCTAAGCTAAAACAAAGCAAAGGCGTGGTCAGTCGCCTGCCACCAATTCAACTTGACATTTGTCCCAAACACGCAGACATCTTGGCGCCAAGCTGACGGATCCATGCGCGCATCAGCCAATTTAGCACAGCGAGGAGACATAGCCTGACAGTCTGAGTGGCTTGGACCGACAGGTCTCGATTGGTATGGTAGACACTGGGCGTCCTACTAGATCTCATCTAAGGACAATTTTCACTGGACCAGTGACCAAACAGTCTATGCCACTCGGAGCACAGTTATGTTGGGATGGGGGGAAGGTTAGTGCGTGGTGTGGGTCTGAAATATAGCTAATCCAATTAAATGACCAATTGCACCTCCACAGAGAGTAAGGCGTTGTAGGCGTGTGTACTGTCTTGTTTTGATATCCAATGATTTTGAGGGAGATAAACTTCGGGTTTCAGGCGTCGAGTTGGTTTAAAATGAATGACCAATGGTACTGGACCTTGGACCACGGCGTGTTAGGGCCATAAAGTAATGCGGTGGAGTGAGAAGAGAGGCTGAACGAATAGGGAGAGAGAGTTGTGGGGGTTCTAGGGTGTTTTTTTTAGTTTGCACGAGAGGAAATAGGCAGAGAGATGACTGTGTGGAGGAGGTGGAAGACAGAACAGGGAGAGAGAGATGAGGAGGTTCTGGGTGTAAGTCTCTGCAAGAAAAAGGCTCGAGTGATGAAGGTGAGGGAGGGGAAGACAGAACCTAGGGAGAGAGAGAATGAGGGAGGGGCCTTCTGGGTGTAAGTCTCTGCAAGATAAAGGCAGTGAGATGAAGAGAGGAGGAGGTTGAAAGTACAGGGGAGAGAGAGATGAGGAATGGTTCTGGGGGTAAGTTCTGCAAAGAAAAAAGGCAGAGAGATGAAAGAGAGGAGGAGGAGACAGAACACGGGAGAGAGAGATGAGGAGGTTTTCTGGGTGTTAAGTCTCTGCAGGAAAAATGGCAGAGAGATGAGAGAGGAGGAGGACAGACGGAAAACAGGGAGAGAGAGATGAGGAGGTTCTGGGTTGTATTTTAGTTCTGCAGGAGAAGAGAGCAGAGTGATGTGAGGTGTGATGTTTAAGGAATTGCACCAGATAGTCTGCTGAGTGGAGGGCTAAAGAGAGTGTGGAGAGAGAGAGTTGTAACTAATGAAGAGAAAAAGAAAGAAAAGATAAGGAAAAGAAAGCACACTTGTCACCTTTTAATTGAGCAGGACTAGGAGTGAGTGAGTGAGTGTGCTATATGCGTTAATGTGGAAGATTGATAAAAGGGAGAACAGTTCGGACGTTGTGATAGTCACTGTCCAATCTGAAATCCGGGGGTTCGACCTCATACTGGACAGCGCCCACTTCCATCGGCAGTCCAACCTGACAAAGCCAGCGGTTCTGACTGACGCAGTGACCTGACAGTACAGTTGGACGGTGCCAGCAGTCTAACCTGACCAATGCCAGCATGTTGTGTCGTGTTGTGAAAGTGTCAGTGAAAGGAAAAAAATTATGGAAAAGAAAAGACAGTGTAATTCGTGAATAGTTAAGATACACCTGGCCTGTAGTAAAGTAGTAAATCTATTTATTAACGGGT
>CM031601.1:73636551-73646551 GCA_018398815.1 Conus ventricosus | reverse complement strand
AAATGTTTGACGAGAAACTTAAAAATCTAAAGTGTCACTACAGTCAGCACTGCATAAATGTCAAGAACAGAGGAAATATTAAACCTCTTTTAGTGTTCTTGTCCGGAACTTATTCGAGGTCTGTTTCCAGCCTGATGTATAGGTTTCGTTTAAATGCACTCCGTACAAAATACAGCAAAAATGTCCAGTGCATGTGCGGAAGAGAAATAACGATCAGTCATTTACTTGTTCATTGCTCCAGAGTCAAAGAACTAGTATCTCTGAGAGTGGGACGACAGTTTTTATCAGAGTCTTCCATTTCTCTTGAAAATGTTTTGAACAGTTATTCACTTCTCCGCATTTTTTCAGAGTGTTTGATTAACTGTCCAGTTGGTATATTCCTGTGATTGACTCAGTTTTCATCATCCCAAACCCCCATTTTTGTGATAGTAATGTCGTTTCTAACACACACACACACACACACACACACACACACACACACACACACACACACATACAAACACACACATGCACACACACACATGCACACACACGCAACGTATCTATCTCTCTCTCCCTCTCTCTCACATACACACACTTATACACATACACGCACGTACATAAATACGGATGCAAGAACGCACGCACACACAGGCATGCATGCCCGTGCATGCACGCACTCATACGCGCGCACGCGCGCGCGTACACACACACACACACACACACACACACACACACACACGCACGCACAATATATTTCATATATATATATATATATAAAATATATATATATATATATATATATATATATATATATATATATATATATTTTATGACATGCAAATGCATGTGTTGGCTGTTGCTTTCTTTGTGTGCTATTTGCTAATTCGATGTTGAAGGATTAATGCATTATTGTTCTCTCTTTTTTTTTTTTTTTTTTTTTTTTTTTTTTCATATTTGGTAGATCCTTACTGATTTTCATATGTCCATAGCTTTGATCTTCATTGATTGGTAATTATGTAACATTTTGACCCATTTTCCTTATACAATAATTACATCTTAAGCTCTTGTGCACACCCATGCCAGTACCGGCATACACACGCACGTTCATATCAAACTTAACATGCAGTCAACTTCTTCCACTCTTCCCACCCCTTCCCTTTTCCCCCATCCTTTCCCATCGTCTAATATCACTTTTAGTGAACAGACGTTAAACAGAATAACAACAACAACAACATACACACATACACACACACACACACGCGCGCGCGCGCGCGCAAGCACACACACACATACACACAAAGAAATAACGTGGTTGTTTCTAGAATTACTGCGAGAAATGATCCTTCCTGGCCAACTCAAGGAAGCACATTTATTTGACGGAGACAGACAGTAGAGACATTCTATATCAAGTGAGACTAAAAAAAAATAATTTAATTTTTTTTTTTCAAAACGTAGAAAAAGTGGACTGATCTATAAAATACAAATTCACTAAAAGTTTCAGGAAACATCTACACAGACAAATCATGTCTCAGTACTTTGATTCTTTAAATGAAAATCATAAACATCTGTTCACAAACTCTTCCGGTAGCCGCGATCTGAACACACCATCTGAACAACCGCTCCATTCAACCCCCCTCTCTCTCTCTCTCTCTCCTCTCTCTCTCTCATGTGCTTTTGTTCCCCCGCCTCGCCTTTCAACACTTCACGAAGAGTCTTCCTTCTGATGTTGAACTGCCACATTGATGTGTCAGTGTGAAAGCTATCAATTGAAATCATGTGTGCACGAGAAGGGCAGATCGAAAGACGTTGCCTCGGCCAAAAATCTTCATCCTTGGGTACGAACGACCAATCCATCCATCCATCCATCAATCAATCAATCAATCAATCAATCAATCAATCAATCAATCAATCAATCAATCAATCAATCAATATCTCTCTGTGTGTCAACCAATTTCTCTCCATGTGTTTGTCCACATCTGTCTGTCTCTCTCTTTGTCTCTGTTTGTCTCTGTCTGTCTGGTTTTTTTTTTTTTAAACTCTCTCTTGAAAACACACGCTCTCTCTCTTTAACTCTCTCTTTAACTCTCCGTCTGTCTGTCTGTCTGTCTGTCTGTCTCTATCTCTGTGTGTCTCTCACGCCGAATCTCCATTGACCACCGCGTGGTGGTCCACAACTTAACACAGACGAATTACTCCATACCAGCTCATACCCCCTCATTTCATAGGTCGTGAACTATCGCTATGAACCCAGCCACCTTACGTCCCCCTCCCCCCCCCCCCTACACACACACTCCCTCCCCGTTCCTCTCCTCCTTTCCTCAACATCCCTCCCCCAACTCCCCCCCCCCATCCTCCTCCCTTCTTCGCCTCCCCCCCCCCTCCCCCCGCCTTACAAAAGAAAGTCTTCTCAGCAGGGAGGCCGAGGTCCAGAACCAACCCAAAGTCCAAAGAAGGGGCGGGAAGAGGGGGGGGGGGGGGGGGGGGGGGGGGGGGAGGGGGAGTGTACCAGGAACGGGGAGCATTCGGGGTGGCTGGGTGGGATGCTTGGGTGCCGATCGGGTGGAGTTAAGCCATTTGAGAAGAAAGGGGGTATCATTACTATGGGTGCCTTGTCCTTCAGGGCTCTGCGCGCTACTTCAAAGAGTGTGTGTCAACAGGGAACCAGTGGTGCGTGGTGACTGTGGCAGCGGCGCCGTGGGCCTGAGTTCCACTCCCTGGTGGTTGACGGATTTGATTGACTGGTTGGTGTCAGGGGTCGGGCTGGGCTGGGCCGGGCTGGATCGCGTCGCTCGGCGGTTGACGGTGTCTTGTTCTTTCATGTTTTGTGTGGAGGTTTTCTTTCTCCCTCTCCTTTGTTGGTTTTTCTTGCCTCTTGCAGTTTTTTTGTTTATTCTTTCTTTGTGGTGGTGGTGGATTCTCTTCTTCCCCCCTAAATTCTTGTTCTTCTCTCTCCTGCCCCTCCTCCTCCTCCTCCTCTCGTTATCGTTACCTTCTTGTTCGTCCTCCTCCCCACCTTCCTCCTCCGCCACGTGATCCTTGTTTCTCAGCTTCCTCTTCTAATCTTTCTCTTTCGTCTTATTCGTGACCGTTACCCTGTCAGTTATTTTCTGTGCCCGTCATTGTCACTTTCTTTTCTTCTATAATTTTAGACGTTTCGAATAAACATACATAGAACGTTTCAATAAAAAAAAAAAAAAAAAAAAAAAAAACAAGGATTGAGTTCAGTCAACAAAACCATGATTATCATTGTGCTCGTTCGATGAGAAACGTATATCGCAAGTGAGCGTGTTTCAGACGACAAAATTCTTGGCCTCTCTCCCATACCCACATTGCCTCTCTCTCTTTCTCTATCTTTTGACGTCGCCCTCTGTCCAGTAGGCACACACACACACACACACACACACACACACACACACACACACACACACACACACACACACACACACACACAGAGAGAGAGAGAGAGAGAGAGAGAGAGAGAGAGAGAGAGAAATGACTGTACACTTTGACATATAAGATGTTGATGATCTCCTAAGAATAACAGCAATGCACAATGCATAGCAGGTCAGTTGTTTCACTGTAAGTTTGGCACTGACATATCTTTTTTCATTTTCCATTTTTATTTTTTTATTTCTTATTTTTATTTTTATTTCATCTTTTATTATTATTATTTTTTTTGGCACTGACATATCTAAAACGAACGAAAAACTCTCTTGTTGCCATGCTATGTTTTTTTAAGTTTACCGTGAAGCTTTCATGAGACTCCAAATTTCCAGAACGATTATAACTTGGACATCCATCCATCCGTTCCTAAAGTGCCACACAAGTCACAATACTAAATGAATGTGTAAAACCTTCAATATATTTGTACATAAATACGTACTGACGGGTAAAAACTACTGACTCAGACAAACCAGAACCTCTGGGAAATGACGTCAGAAGGGCTTAACGTGTCGATCAGTTCACCCAGTCTACGTAAGGCCAGTCCAGCTCAGACGAAGACCCTGAAGTGTAGCTCCCCCTCTTTGAAAGAACCGCCATTTCCTCCGGTTCACCCGGCCACCGTGACTCACCGTCCGGCACAAGGATTAACCGCCATTTCCTCCCCGGAAGGGAGGAGGTGAGGGCGGGCGGGCGGGGGGAGGGGACAGGAAGTCAAGGGTGATGGGAGCGAGGACTGGGGGGAGGAACCGATGAAGTGAAAAGTCTGCCGTGGCGGCCATGGTCAACGAAAGGTCAGTGAGCTGTGCAAGACCTTGTCCACCGCCGGACACCCACGTTGGTCAGTAGGTATAGCTTGGTTTCTACATTTCTCCCCTTCCTCTCCCCAGCCCCCCACCCCCACCCCACCCCCATCCCCTAATCTCAATTCCCTCCCTGAAGTTTTTGAACGTGTGCTTCCAGTAATCAAACATACAAAAACAGAACTGAAACAGCAATGACCACCTCTTATTTGTTTATGTATTTGGGGGGTTGGGGGTGGGGGTAGGGGTGGGGGAGAGTCAATAAAACAATAAAAAAAAAAGGAGAAGAAAATTGAGGACAAAAAATGTGCTTCTAGTAATCATTACACGTATAACAGAACTGAAATGACAATGAGCGCGTCTTGATTATCTTTGTCTAAGACAAGAAATTTTATTTAAAAGAACAATTAAGAAAAGTATGCAATTAATTAAAAAAAACCTTAAACATATTATAAAGACGGTAAGCATTAAAGCAGTTCTTCCTATGGCATGGAAGCTGAGACAAATGCCATTGTGTTGTGACATTTATGGCAAAATAGAGAACTCCGGAAGAAGCTGACACAGATGCCATTGTGTTGTGACATTTATGGCAACATAGAGAACTCCGAAAGAAGCTGAGACAGATGCCATTGTGTTGTGACATTTATGGCAACATAGAGAACTCCGGAAGAGTTGAGTTGATCAGAATACTACGGTGCGGGTGCAAGGAACACAAAGAGTTCATGTGATAGGCCTGAGATAGTTTGTATTGATCGTGTGCCTACCTTGAACACAAAGAGTTCATGTGATAGGCCTGAGATAGTTTGTATTGATCGTGTGCCTACCTTGAACACAAAGAGTTCATGTGATAGGCCTGAGATAGTTTGCATTGATCGTGTGCCTACCTTGAACACAAAGAGTTCATGTGATAGGCCTGAGATAGTTTGCATTGATCGTGTGCCTACCTTGAACACAAAGAGTTCATGTGATAGGCCTGAGATAGTTTGTATTGATCGTGTGCCTACCTTGAACATAAAGAGTTCATGAGTGATAGACCTGATTTAGTTTGTATTAATAGTGTGCCTTACTTTGGACGAATTCAAATTTTAAAGACGAAAAAAAAAAGTTGATGTTCAAGTAAGCATGAGCGTTCTGAGCTTTTTTCTTTTTTTTCGTTAATCGTCTCTTATATTTTGGTGCTTATAAAAGTGCAGTAGCCTACATAGGCTTTAACCTATTGTTCCCCTTCGTGAGTTGCGCTGTGTTGTACACGAAGAATAAACAGTACAGATGCTAATCACATAGAACAGTTTTGGATTTTAAACTACTCCTTGTTCCATGTTACTCGACCTCTGGCTAAACGCGGAAACCAGTGACATTTGTTTCACGTGCTGTCACTATCTTTCCATTGACTATGAAAGCTTTGGTTTGTGATTATTTTGATACTCCCATACAAATCTAAGTAAAATCATAGAATCAAAACTATTCCAGCCTTTTTTTTTTTCTCTGTCAGGGCAGTCAGGCTTTGACCGTGTCCTTTGATTTAATTGTTTGTGGGTCACTCCACTGCTGATGAAACTTCTCTGGCTGCCCGTTTCATCTTGAAATAAATTCAAGTTTGGTGAGCTAGCTATCCGTTGATGGCTCTTTACCACCCCATCTCTCCTCTCTTCTTCAAATCTATCAGCCCTCCAGCTCCCTCAGATTCAGTTCCGAATGAAAATCTGCTGTCTGCCCACAAAACTACCATGGAATCATTTGTCCAAAGACCATACCACTATCAAGCTCCCGTTATCTGGAACGCCCTGCCATCCTCTCCAAGAAACACATAAACCGTTAACACCTTCAGAACTGAAGACTTAGTCTTTCTCGTGAACTTCATGAGTTAACTCATCAGCTGTAGAACAGAATGCAATGGACCGTCGCTGTTGTTGTTCATGTTCTGGTTGTTTGTTCGTTCGTTTGCTTGATTACAATTGTAAGATTGTCTGGTGTTAGTATGCATGTGTAGCTGATGCACTTTGAGCCTTTATTATGGGGCAGAGCACAATATAAAATGGCAGTCAGCAGCAGCAGCAGCATCATCATCATCATCATCATCATCATCATCATCATCATCATCATCATCATCATCATCACCATCTGTCAAAAGGTTTACACGAAAACCACCGTAAAGATTTTTACGAAACAATGATATTGAAAGGATAGGATATGAGCCAGGGAGGATTCCTGAAATTGGGCGGGTCTGGGGGGGGGGGGGGGGGGGGGGGGGGGGGGGGGGGGGGGCGGAGAGAGATACGGATCAAACAGCGGATGTAGGAACCGTTCGCTCTTGGGCATGCTTGCAATTTCCGAGCCTTTCCAATTTCACAATGCCAAGAGTTTCGCTAAGCTTGTCTGTGTTCCAAGTTTCTTGACGTTCCTCTGGCTGTTCCACTTTTCGCAGCCAAAGCCAGGTCTTTTTGCATGTGCAGGCATGTGTGTTCCATACAACTCTGTCATCTAGCGGAGAGTATAGAGACCAGACGTGGCAGAGGCAGACAGAAGATTTGAAGTTCCGGGTGGACAGCTTGACAGACGGGACTGGGCATAGCAACTCTGTCGTGTTGTGCATGATGGAGCAGGCAGACTTCGGAGATCCTTGATGATTCAGATGACTACACTCTGCACTGGCGATCCTCGGCAGTCACGAGACTTATCACCCAAACAGACCGTACATGGCACAAGACTTATCACCCAAACAGACCGTGCATGGCACAAGACTTATCACCCAAACAGACCGTACATGGCGCAAGACTTATCACCCAAACACACCGTACATGGCACAAGACTTATCACCCAAACAGACCGTACATGGCTGTCAGTGCCATCGTGTGTTTGGTGGTATTTAAACACAATAAAACACGACAGCCAAGTGTCGACAGCCAAGTGTTTTAATGGCCTGCACGCCACAGCCCCCCCCCCCCCCCCGCCCCCTTCCCTTCCGCCCAGTCCCAATCGGCCTCCTTTTCCCTGTCCCTCCCCCGTCACACACACACACACACACACACACACACACACACACACACACACACACACACACACACACACGCACACACACACACGAACACACATACACACATATACACACACATACACACACGCGCGTGCGCGCGCGCGCGTACACACACACACACACACACACACACACACACACACACACACACACACACACACACACACACACACACAGAGGGGAGAGAATAGGCATCACGTCCTAGTTTTCCACAATCGTTCAGTCAGCTGAGCTGCCCTCTCCGGTGACCACGTGCGCCTGGTTCTCGTCCTCTGTTCTGCGAGGTCGGCCTTGCAGTCTGCACGCAGCCACGCCAGCAGCTTAATCACCGTGTGTACGCTTCATACTTGACCGTTCAACACTGTCAGCTGCAAACTGTAGTGAACTGACTGCCCACTTGTGAGCCGGAGGCAGACATGGGGCCAATCAAATCATCAGGAAGCGGTGAATGCCTTCAATGTGCGCAATGCAAGTCCATCTAGCGAAAGGCGAAGATGTTTATCCTGTCCTCTCTATATCGTTGCTCTGGTCTTTGTTGTTCTCACAATCTTTTAGAGTGTTTGGACTTGGGCATGATGTGAGACATGAACATTTTACAGCAGACTCCATGTAAGCCTTGTTGTTCAGAGATACCCCACCTGGTGTGATCTTTGAATTTCTGAAAAAAAATTAACATTTTTCATCTGATCTAAGATTTTACCGAAGAAAGATTTTTAACAAAATTTCCGGTTTTTTTTTTAGAAGGCGTATTTGAAAGCGTTGTGTGAATGATTTTTTTTTCCCCTCAAAAACTTGTGAGTTGACATCAAACGCGGTGACAGCCCTGAGATGGCCATTTGCGGTCGGCTGGGCTATAAGCAACATTGCCTTACCTAATCTTTGTTGTTCACGCTATATCAATTTCGATTTCACTTCTGCTCTCACGCTTGTGATGAACTGATACTTCAGAAGGGATGCTTGCCTGGTCTGTTTGATGGATCCATGTTAATTGTTGCAGTTATTCTTTTTTTTACTGCTGGATAGTGCAGGACATCGAAGTGTCTCGGCAATAGCGGCAGTTCTCCTCGGAGGGTGGTGTCAGGGCGACTTCACACCGAAGCCTCCCTGTGTCCTGCCTTTGTTTGCATTGTGACAGATCGATTTGATGTGAGTGTTGGTGTACATGGGGGTACGGGGGAGATGTGTTAGACAGGGAAGCGGAAGGAATGGGGGGGGGGGGGGGGGGGAAGGTGGAAAGAATAGTGGAAGTTGAAGTGGGGAATGGCGGGGGGTGGGGGTGGGGGGTCTAACTCTGTGGGACTGACGTCGATTAAAGAAAAAGGATATGGGACTTAAAGCCCCCTAATTCCGCTGTCACCTCCTTCCAGCCGACAGCAACACGACAGCGCCATTCCCGGCTGCCGCACACCGCGCACAGCGCTCATTCCCTGCTGACGCACAGATTTGGCCACTTTCTAATTTATTTTTACGGTAGCTCTACAACAACTGACAGTCTTGTGTTAGGTGTCACAGGAAAGAACAAACACTCAACTCCCCTCATCACCAGATCCACTTTGTAATACGATTTCAAGCGCTTCATTCAGCGAGAAATTGGTACCACCTCTTTACCTGACCGACATTTTTTCTGATACAGGAAATACGTGCCGCGCACCACGTGGTGGTGCCGTCAGTCTCTTTGTTTGAAAGCTGGGGTCAGCCAAGTTCACAATAGGCCACTGAAAGTATGGTCGACAACTCGTTCCAACATCCCCAAGACTAGTTACAGCGCTTATTTCCCTTGGACCATTTCATGGAAAGTGTAGGAATTTTTTATGTTCCCGTCGTCTGATGGTGGGTAACACGGCAGGTGCACTGCTGTCTGTCCGTTACCCGGACTTGGGCGACTCGCCTCAAGGGAGAGAAATCCTGTTACCCACATTTGAACGACTCGGCTAGTAAATTAAAGATAGGAAGGTTGGAAGGAAGGAAAGACAGACGGACGGACGGACAGACGGACGGACGGACGGACAGACAGAAACAAAAGCAGGGAAGAAAGAATAGCCAGGTACCGACTGATGGCAATTAGACTGTCAGACAGAATAAGGACAGATTGGGAAAATAACGATTCCTCCACAAGCAGTCGATGTGAAACACACACACACACAGAGAGAGAGAGAGAGAGAGAGAGAGAGAGAGAGAGAGAGAGAAGAGAGAGAGAGAGAGAGAGAGAGAGAGACAGACAGACAGACAGACAGACAGACAGACAGACAAGCAGGCAGACAGACAGACAGACAGACAGATAAATGTAAAACATGTTATTATTTTTCGCTGATATGAAAAAGACGTTTAGATCCTGGTGTCATATGCACGCAGACCAAGTGCGGGGGCTCTTTACGCCTCTACCCACACCTCTTCCCTACACACACAGAATACAGACACACACACACACAGACACACACACACACACAACACACACACACACACACACACACACACACACACACACACACCCCACACACACACACACCCTACCCTCCTCCGTCTTTACCATTCCCGTTTTCTCTCACACTCACACACACGCACAGCAGTCCATTTACTTACTCACACACAACAGCGTATTGACGTTGACAACAGCGTAGAGACTTTGGGTTTTCAGTTCCACAAAATAACAAGTCTATACAAAACATCAACACCAGTGCCTGTAATCAAAGCAATAGTCAAGGTGGCGAGGAGGAAAACAGTTTAGTCAGTTAGTTTCTTG
>CM031601.1:73619051-73631551 GCA_018398815.1 Conus ventricosus | reverse complement strand
TGCTTCAAAGAGCAGACGTGGTCTCTTTTAAGACCCTCAAAAAAGAAAAAAATGTGAAAGACAACTTGATGGTGCTCGTAGTTTTCGGAGGGTCTTGTTAATTAAGCGTTAAATTAGAGATTAATTAGAACTTTGAGATTCCGGTGACACGTGATTCGTTGGAACGGAATGCATGTGGCAGCAGAGAGCCACGTCGTTGTTTCCATGGGGTAGCTCTGAAGTGAGAACATGCGCATGCACGCACCAGTGGACCCATCTAATGCGTGTCCACAATGAAGTTAACCGCAACCTGCCTTTGGATGCAGGGGTCAAGAAGTAGCCGAGAACGCGTTCGCCAGGTCCACGTTCATAAAGAGTGCAGCTCTTCATAAAAACAAACAGAAAAACATGAATCATATAATTAAAGTGTTCAGAATTGAGCACACCGTGCAGCAAAGTGCTTGTGCGATGGGAAAGTGTGGGGAAAGTCTACGCCTGTAAAGTCACACCTTTAAAAAAAAAACAAAAAAAAAAAACCTTTCTATCCTGCATACTCCGACGACTAGCCACATGACAGTCAAATGGCTGAGAAATATCCGCCCCCAGCAACATGACTTTGCTTACCGCAGACTGAAATCACTATCATGAATAGTTAATGGCAGACGTGAATCGATTATGATCATCAGAATGAAAAGACTTTGTCAAATGTATTACAGTTTCAATAAACATGCTTGCCAGTAATCCGTCCGATAAAGACCAGGAAGAAAAACATGGCTGCCAACTCCTTTGATAAAGCCGAAGAAGAACAAAATCACAACGAATCGTGAAGGTGACGCTGATAGCTCTGGGTGAAAGAACTGCACTGAAACATTTTACCAAGGAAAAAGTGTATGGCTTGTTCAAAGATTTCGCCAAAGCGTTCTCCGCCACCTATCAAGGTGAGACTTAGCAAATTGTGTGGGGATGATACATGGCATTTTGTTTTTCTCAGGCCGAGAGCACGAGCAGACGACCTCACACACAAACATCACTGTAGTTGAGCCGGCGCGAGGTAGTTTCTGGCAGGTTATTAGCCTTCAATTTCGAACTGAACGAGAACAGTTTGTTGTGTAAAATGATGTGAAGATCACTATTAAGCAAAGATTAAAGCTAAACATAGAACATGCCGACATTCTGCCTGGATAGGGATCAGACCACTAGACTGGAACATTTGTAAAGATAATAAAATCTTATATAAAATAAAATAAAATAAAGATAATAAGTGCAATGGTTTTCGGAAGTTTAACTTTTTGGGGGTGAAAGATCTGCAGCACTATAAATAAGTTAAAGGTTACAGCAGAAATCAGAAATGTTATAAATGGACATGGATACAATCAATATGATAGAACGCGATTATCTGATATCCCGCTTTTTCAAAATCGAACTTTCTGTTCCATATTTTTTTTCAGACTTAATGCTCATGATGACAAAAACAATAACTTATGTAACTATGAAAAAAAGAACATAATAGCGAACGGAGAAAGAATAGAATTAGAAAAATAAGAATTAGAAGAGAAGCAACATAAAACCGAGGATAATAGAATTTCTTTACAAATAACAATCAAGACTTAATGTTTCTTCCTTCATGAGGTAAGGTAAGGTAATGTTGCTTAAGGCCCAGCCGACCGCAAAGGGACATATCTGAGTGGGTGGTTAAGAAAAAAATCAACGATAAGTTACGTGATAAACTTAAATTCATCATTTAATCATAAACATTTTGTCGGAAACTAGGTTTAAGTTGGACTAAATCCATTGAGAGTGGAATGTAAGGTGTAAGTCATTTCTTAAAAGAGGATGGAGGCTTCTTCACATATGCAGAATTCAAACAAAATGAATGCTTCTTTCATAACGCATTTTGTCTGGACCAGTTCATCGGGAAATAAATAAAACAAACAGACATACCGGTAAATAGCAATATCACAGATAAAATACCTGTCATACAATAACAAATCTATTTCTACAACAGACATATAGGTAAATAGCAATATCAAAGATGAAACGCCTGTCATACAATAAAAAGATCTATTTTTACAAACAGACATACATGTAAATAGCAACATCACAGTCAAAACATCTGTCATACAAAAACCAATCTATTTTGTTGAAAAGGTACAAAACTGTATCATGATATATTAAACAAAGTGTAACATCAGATCAAATTAGTTCTCGAAATGGGCAGAAAAAAATATCAACAATATCTTATCTAAGAAAGCCTTTCTTTAAATCACATAAAATAAAAGATGTGAAATCAAGATGCTGGCAGCTGCAGATAACGCAAAGAATATTAGCAACTAATGTGTTGCTAAAACATAGTTCTTTCCGATTGTAATCTGTGCATCTTTTGCGCAACAGAAAAAATGAGATACTTATCTTTTTTTAATGTACCCATACAGATAACTTTTTGGGAAAGTAGGCCTACTTGAAAGCTTGCTCGGAGAAAACAGTAATATGATATCGAAATTAAACATGTCTCAAATCTTGTTCAGTTTGGAGCAGAAATAAACCACAAACACTGACGATACTATGGAATTCGTTATACTGCTAGCAAAACAGCAACAGCAACAACAAACAAACTAACAAACAAACAACAACAACAAACGTATATCTAAAATGTTAGGTGAATAAAAGTCGGCCACTTATTATAACCTTTACACAAGATCTGAGATATTGATACAGGATAGAAAAAATATAATATCAACATGTTTTAAAGCTCAAAATATTAAACAAACAAACAAACAAACAAACTGGACTTATTATAGAGACTTTGATTATCTCACTGACTTGTCTCCCCTTTCAGTGTCAGTCCGAAGGAAGTGTCATGTCTAGGGCCTTCGCTATGCATTATGAGACTAAAATAGCTGCACCAGAAAAAAAAAATATTGAGGAAAATGGGAAGTTTGAACGATGGTTAAGTTGCTGTGACACTTTTTTTGTTAGAGGTCTGTTCAGCTCACATGAATAGAGAGTTCAGAGTTGCAGGGGAAAAACTGAAGGTATATTGGTATGCGAGACTGGTCATGTGTGAGGTGCCAGCTATTGTCTTCTCAGACTGATCATGCATGGAGTCACGGATGCCTTTGGCATACAGATTTGTAGATCGTCATGTTACGTGTACATCGTAAGGTATAGTCTAGTATGTCATGAACAGCTGTTTTGGCTTAAGTCTGGTACAGTTGCCAGCAAAGGAATTTCGCCACATGCGAGCATTGTCTTGTCTTTTCTCTTAGAATTCGTGTATCGAATTCTTTCTTTTTACAGGTCCTCTATGACTCATGTCAGGTCTGCTTTGTTCACGTCTCGGATCGAAATGTTATTTGTTATAGTTACGTACGGTTTTTATCAGTAGAGTCTGGTAATTTGTGGTAGAAAGGAAGTCTGCAAGCGCAACGTTTTTTGTTTTGTTTGTTTGTTTGTTTGTTTCCAGACGCTCCGTTTCCATGGCATGACTCGTTGTCACGATATTGAGGGTAAATTTATTGTTAGTATCATCATCATCATCATCATCATCATCATCATCATCATCATCATCATCATCATCAATCATTATTCTTATTGTTATTATCATTATCATTATTGCTGTTGTTGCTGTTATTATCATTATTCCTGTGATTATTATTATGATTATTATAATTACTACTACTACTACTACTACTACTACTACTACTACTACTACTACTACTACTACTACTACTACTAGTATTGGTATCATTGGTAGTAGTAGTAGTAGTAGTAGTAGTAGTAGAAGTAGTAGTAGTGTTGATGCTGTTGTTGTTGCTGTTGCTACTGCTGCTGCCGCTGCTGCTGTTGTTACTCGGATCTACGGTCTGCATGCTGTCATTGTTTAATCGATATGGTTAGCAACACTTCTGTCTCATATCATGATTAATGAATGAATAGTGGTTCATTTGAGAGGATGCGACAATGGCACATGAGAATGCCATTTGTCAGCTTCTTTGTGTACTTTCTTTATGTGTGTGTGTGTGCGTGTGTGTGTGTGTGTGTGTGTGTGTGTGTGTGTGTGTGTGTGTGTGTGTGTGTGTGTGTGTGAGAGAGAGAGAGAGAGAGAGAGAGAGAGAGAGAGAGAGAGAGAGAGAGAGAGAGAGAGAGAGAGACTCAGACTTTCACTGTCACGAGAAAACCTTATGGATCATTACATGGTAATAACACAGCTTTACGCCAGATCATGATATATTCTTGAACCATGATTTATATATCACTGGCACGCATGTGGTGCCAAGTATTGTCTTTTCACATCAACGCAGACACGGATGTATTTTGCACAAAAAAAAAGATTTGTAGATCGTCAATGCAGAGCATTTTTCGTGGGCATTGTTGACGTAACTTTGGATCTGACATCTCTTGAGACAGCTGTTTTGGTCATGTTTGTCTTGATAGTGTTTATCTGGTACATCTTGCCAGCCAATGTTCTGCCAGATACTGAGCATTTTCTTTTCTGTCTTAGAATTCGCGTATTGGACTATTTCTTTTTGTAAGACGTGAGCTCTGCTGCGAAGTCTGTTCTGTTCGAGTTACGGTTCGGACTTTTGTATGTTAATTACACATCGTTCTTGTCTGAAGTATCTGGTAATTTTGTGGTTAAAATGCAGCGTCTAAGTGCAGCTTTGTTGTTGTTGTTGTTTTCGGAAGCGGCTGTTTCATGGCATGTTTTTGTTCCCACAATACTAAGTGTTGTTGATTATTCCAGATGTGATTTAGTGTCATTTCACGCGGAGCACTTGATGAAATATAGCCCTGAATTTCTTAATATTTTCGTATTTTGAAGCATGATGTAAAATATCTGGATAGGTCGGACACACTGACTTCTTTCTTTATGTGTGTGTGTGTGTGTGTGTGTGTGTGTGTGTGTGTGTGTGTGTGTGTGTGTGTGTGTGTGTGTGTGTGTGCGTGCGTGCGTGCGTGCATGCGCGCGCGCGCGCGTACGTGAGAGTGTGCGCGCGTTTATATATGAACTTAACTAAACCATTCTATTCAAACCGATGACCGACTTTGCAGAATATCCTTGTCACACACACACACACACACACACACACACACACACACACACACACACACACACACACACAGAGAGAGAGAGAGAGAGAGAGAGAGAGAGAGAGAGAGAGAGAGAGAGAGAGAGAGAGATTATCGATAAAAAGAGAGACTCCTCCATGTTGAACCTCTAATTGCTATAACGCACATCCGTCATGCGCAAGCGCCCGGAAATACCCGGACCCGACAAGCACAGCGAGATGCGCGAAGCTCTGCAGCACCGCTCATTATTAAGTCATTGTGGTTACCACGGCAAAAAGCCCAGGAAGACTCTAAAACAAACAAACAAACAAACAAACAAATCAGCAAAAAAACAAACAAAGACACAAACAAAACCTAGACATCCCAAATTTGAACACAGTTAAAAGACTACACGGATGTACGCCCATCACTTCTCTACCCTTAACCCACTCATGTTATGGCAACGCACGATTCTTCCAAAGTCACTCGTAACAAGACAGCATACAATACCTTTCCACTGTGTCTGTTATGCAAACTTCAGTGGTCTGGTTAGTTGGTTGGCTGGTTGGTTGGCTGGTTGTTATTGTTCTGCTGGCAGAGCCTATAGTTACATGCAACAAAGTAAGGCTACCTAACAGCTGTATGCAGAGATTATCGTGGCTATTTCGTTCCACGGTTTCCATGGTGACCAACAATTATCACACGGGCTTGAGTCACACTCGGATTTAACAAATAAAGTAATTGACATTCGCCGGAAACGCGCATGCAATCAATCTCAATGCAAAAGCACTCGAGTCAGCAATGAAGTGATTGACGTTCGCCGGAAACTAACACTATCAATCACAAGGCAAAACAATTGACAAGACACATTCATAGTGGGACACTGGCCTGTTCGAGTAGGTGAGAGAGTTTACACAGAAGCCCGAATGACAAAACAGTTATTTGACTTTAGATGCTTCCATTTAAATTAAATCAAAAAAAAAAAAAAAAAGAAGAAGAAGAAGAAGCTTGCGTATTGGCTTTGAAGGATGTTTCTACAGACATCAACAACAGGACGACTCTTCAGATATGAATGACCAGGATGGCCATACAGTCGCGGTAAAACGATTTTTAACGGACATCGATGACATGGCGATCGTACAGACATCAATCGTAGGACAACAGTACACCAGTGACTGGACGACTGAACAGACATCAATGACAGGAGGACTGAACAGACATCAATGACATGCCGATCGTACAGACATCAAAGACAGGACGACTATACATCAATGACATGACGACTGAACAGACATCAATGACATGGCGATCGTACAGACATCAATGGCGGGGTGACTGTACATCAATATCAGGCCGACTAAACAGACATCAATGACAGGACAACTGAACGGAAATCAATGGCAGAAAGACTTACAGACATCAGTGGCAGGAAGACTGTGCAGACATCAATGGCAGGAAGACTGTACAGATATCAATGGCAGGGCGACTGTACAGATATCAATGGCAGGAAGACTGTACAGACATCAATGACAGAAAGACTGTACAGACATCAATGACAGAAAGACTGTACAGACATCAACGGCAGAAAGACTGTACAGACATCAACGGCAGTAAGACTGTACGGACATCAACGGCAGAAAGACTGTACAGACATCAACGGCAGGAAGACTGTACAGACATCAATGACAGAAAGACTGTACAGACATCAATGACAGAAAGACTGTACAGACATCAACGGCAGAAAGACTGTACAGACATCAATGACAGAAAGACTGTACAGACATCAACGACAGGAAGACTTACAGACATCAATGACAGGAAGACTGTACAGAAATCAACGACAGGAAGACTTACAGACATCAATGGCAGGAAGACTGTACAGACATCAATGGCAGGAAGACTTACAGACATCAACGACAGGAAGACTTACAGACATCAATGACAGGAAGACTGTACAGACATCAACGACAGGAAGACTTACAGACATCAATGGCAGGAAGACTGTACAGACATCAATGGCAGGAAGACTTACAGACATCGACAATAAGACTGTGCGACTGTACAGACATCAACGGCAGGAAGACTGTACAGACATCAACGACAGGAAGACTTACAGACATCAATGGCAGAAGACTGTACAGACATCAATGGCAGGAAGACTTACAGACATCAATGGCAGGAAGACTGTACAGACATCAACGGCAGGAAGACTTACAGACATCACAGACATCAATGGCAGGAAGACTGTACAGACATCAATGGCAGGAAGACTGTACAGACATCAACGACAGGAAGACTTACAGACATCAATGGCAGGAAGACTGTACAGACATCAACGGCAGGAAGACTTACAGACATCGACAATAAGACTGTGCGACGGAACAGACATAAATGCCAGAAATACTGTACAGACAACAATGGCGGGAAAACTGTACAGACATCAATGTAGGAAGACTGTACAGACATCAATGAAACGCCAACTGTACAGACATCAATGAAAGGACAAGTGAACAGACACCAATGAAAGGAAATCTGAACAGACATCGATGAAAGGAAAACTGAACAGACACCAATCAAAGGACAAGTGAACAGACACCAATCAAAGGACAAGTGAACAGACACCAATGACAGGACAAGTGAACAGACACCAATGAAAGGACAAGTGAACAGACACCAATGATAGGACAAGTGAACAGACACCAATGAAAGGACAAGTGAACAGACACCAATGAAAGGACAAGTGAACAGACACCAATGACAGGACAAGTGAACAGACACCAATGAAAGGACAAGTGAACAGACACCAATGAAGGACAAGTGAACAGACACCAATGATAGGACAATGAAAGGACAAGTGAACAGACACCAATGAAAGGACAAGTGAACAGACACCAATGAAAGGACAAGTGAACAGACACCAAAGACAGGACAAGTGAACAGACACCAATGAAAGGACAAGTGAACAGACACCAATGAAGGACAAGTGAACAGACACCAATGATAGGACAATGAAAGGACAAGTGAACAGACACCAATGAAAGGACAAGTGAACAGACACCAATGAAAGGACAAGTGAACAGACACCAATGAAAGGACAAGTGAACAGACACCAATGAAAGGACAAGTGAACAGACACCAATGAAGGACAAGTGAACAGACACCAATGGTAGGACAATGAAAGGACAAGTGAACAGACACCAATGAAAGGACAAGTGAACAGACACCAATGATAGGACAAGTGAACAGACACCAATGAAAGGACAAGTGAACAGACACCAATGATAGGACAAGTGAACAGACACCAATGAAAGGACAAGTGAACAGACACCAATGAAAGGAAAACTGAACAGACACCAGTGATAGGACAAGTGAACAGACATCAATGAAAGGACAAGTGAACAGACACCAATGAAAGGACAAGTGAACAGACATCAATGACAGGACAAGTGAACAGACATCAATGAAAGGACAAGTGAACAGACATCAATGAAAGGACAATGAAAGGACAAGTGAACAGACACAAATGAAAGGACAAGTAAACAGACATCAATGAAAGGACAAGTGAACAGACATCAATGAAAGGACAAGTTAACAGCCATAAATGAAAGGACAATGAAAGGACAAGTGAACAGACACCAATGAAAGGACAAGTGAACAGACACCAATGAAAGGACAAGTGAACAGACATCAATGAAAGGACAAGTGAACAGACACCAATGAAAGGACAAGTGAACAGACATCAATGAAAGGACAAGTGAACAGACACCAATGAAAGGACAAGTGAACAGACACCAATGAAAGGACAAGTGAACAGACATCAATGAAAGGAAAACTGAACAGACACCAATGAAAGGAAAACTGAACAGACACCAATGAAAGGACAATTGAACAGACATCAATGACAGGACAACTAAACAGACACTAGTGATGGGAACATTGGAACAGACATTAATGACAGGACGATTGAACAGACGTCAATGATAGGATAAGTGAACAGACATCAACGACAGGACAACTGAACAGACATCAGTGATGGGAACATTGAACAGACATTCATGACAGGACAACTGAGCAGACATCAATAACGGGACAATTGCAGATCAATTGTACACAGATGACAGAACAACAAGACAGACATAAACAACGGGATGTTTGTACAAAACATCAACCATGGGACGATTGTACAGATACCTCGATGACAGGACGATTGTACAGATCTCAACCACAGGACGACAATAGAGACGTCACCGACAGGATAATGGTACAGATGTCAACGACAGGACGACAATAGAGACGTCACTGACAGGATAATGGTACATATGTCAACGACAGGACGACAATAGAGACGTCACTCACAGGATAATGGTACAGATGTCAACGACAGGACGGTTGTACAGATGTCAACCACAGGACGACAATAGAGACGTCCCTGACAGGATAATGGTACAGATGTTAACGACAGGACGACAATAGAGACGTCACTGACAGGATAATGGTACAGATGTCAACGACAGGACGACAATAGAGACGTCACTGACAGGATAATGGTACAGATGTTAACGACAGGACGACAATAGAGACGTCACTGACAGGATAATGGTACAGATGTCAACGACAGGACGACAATAGAGACGTCACCGACAGGATAATGGTACAGATGTCAACGACAGGACGACAATAGAGACGTCACTGACAGGATAATGGTACAGATGTCAACGACAGGACGATTGTACAGATCTCAACCACAGGACGACAATAGAGACGTCACTGACAGGATAATGGTACAGATGTCAACGACAGGACGACAATAGAGACGTCACTGACAAGATAATGGTACAGATGTCAACGACAGTACGTTTGTATAGATATCAGCGACAGGACGAAAATAGAGACGTCAATGACCGATAATGGTACAGATGTCAACGACAGGACGATTGTATAGATATCATCGACAGGATGACTGTACAGATATTTATGGCAAGGCGGTAGTGCAGACTCAACAGGAACAAATTCAATGTCGTGGTTTCTTCAGCTGGAGGACTGGTGTGGGTTGTGACTTCTTTTTCTTTTTTTTAAAACTGAAACATTTCCTTTGACTTTCAGCCAGATTTCTTATCACTTCTAAGGAGGGGGGGGTGGGCGTGGGTGGCGGTGGCGGTGGAGGTGGGGTGGGGGGTGGGGTCAGACAGTTGAGATGGAGGTAGGGATTATGCATGTGTGCTTGTGACCCGACGTTTTTCTTCCACCCACCTCCCGTTCCCCTCTGCGCCCCCCCCCCCACCCCCCCAATTCCACCCCTTGCCCCCACTTCCTATTCGTCTCCTCTCTCTCTCTCTCTCTCTCTCTCTCTCTCTGTGTTTTACGGAAATGCGTGGGCACACGTACGTGGGTTAACATGGCAGTCGTATTCACGACCCAGTATCTTATTTTATATTGATAGTTCAAGACTGCAGCCGAAGCCGTCATTTGAATACGAAGCTTTTCATCGTCCGACCAAGCCGTCGCTCAGGAACAACTAATACCCGTTGAGTGTAACTAGGCATAAAAAAGCCATATTGACCGTTTATCAAGCAATCGCGGAACTTTCATTTCAGCCATGCATTATGAAACGACTGGCTCCTCGCTTGCACGACAATGGCCGCCAGCGCCCGAAGAGGACCCGATAATTAACCAATCAATGGCCGTGCAAGGAAATTGCCTTTCACCGCATGCGCAACCGCTGGCGCGCGCTTGCCTGACGGGAAGCTTGTGTCCGGTCTGGGTCATCTCCATTATTGGTTTTTCGGGGCGGGCCGTTATTAGCGTTTGATGTCCCTGTTTAATATCACTTTTTGCTCCCTCCAGCTATCTCGTGGCCAGATTGTCCCTAGTGATTGTTCCCCTGGCAAAGCTTTTCAGATTACTAGTGTTTGGGGTGGGGGTGGGGGTGAAGAAGCTTGGTGGATGTTGGCCTGGATTATCATTATATCATCCATTCATTTCTGTTTCTAACGTTCCCCTCCATATGAGACAATCCCCGAATGTAACTGTGCAGAGAGAAATTTGAGAACGTGAAAACGCTTCATCAATAAAAACTGCAACCCATCAAAATGTAACTTGTCCTGAGCGGGATATTGATTGGTCTCCTAATCGATGGGGATGGTCATTGTTTGATGTGCATTATCACACACACACACATCACCAAGCAGCTCGTAAACATTGAATGGACATTCAGAACTTTTCCTAGTGAAATTGTTGATTGGAGGATTGCAGAATCTATTCGACACATAAAGGTGACGTTAGAAGAGTAGAAGTATATAGTCTATATTGCAGATACTGATAGGTTTCCTTTGAAAATTAGACATGAGTTTTAATCTGACATTAGGATCTGGTATTGTGGCTGTACAGTCTGTTTCAAAATGTACATGTTGAAAAGATGCGTTTATAACAGAAAACCCCAGGTGTGCTTTGCATTAACAGTTGCGAAGAAGGGAGGGGGGGGGGGGGGGGGGGACCGTACGCCTATGCCGTCTCAGTTCAATTGGCACTCTTAACAGTGCAGTTCAATTCTTGTCAGATGTAATGATGTGCATGCAGGAAGTAGAAAGTGCAGCTACAATCATGCTGCTTTGTCTGATTACCTTTCTTTGTTCTCAAAGGCCTTCGGCCAACAGACAATTTATCTTACCTTTCACTCTGTCTGTCTCTGTCTGTCTGTCTGTCTGTCTCCCTTCTCTGTCTCCACTTTCACTCTATTTGTCTCTCTCCTTTCTTTCTTTGTCTCCCCTCTCTACTCTCCCCTCTCTCCCTTCTCCTTTTTTTTTTCTTTATGTCCTTTCCCCACGCAACCCCCCCCCCTCTCTCTCTCTCTCTCTCTCTCTCTCTCTCACGCGATGTTCGTTAGGCCTGATTGATTAGAAAGACAATGAGGAGAGGGGACGAGAGGACTGGGGTGGGGTGGGGGTGGGGGGCTTTGAGGAGGGGCGGAGGAGGAAGCAGTTGCATGCAGTCATTACAGACCGTTAACGCTTGTCGTCGATGAACCGTTCCGCCTCTCCACAACGCGGCCTGCACTTCAGTTTTTCCCTGGCCTTCTCCTTTAATTGTCTCATTTCATCTTCCGTCCGTCCCCCCCCCCCTCTCTCTCTCTCGCTCTGTGTGTGTGTGTGTGTGTGTGTGTGTGTGTGTGTGTGTGTGTATGCGCGCGCGCGTTCAATTGGCTCTGTAACAGTAAATGTGTTTTCTCTACCTTCGTCATCTGCTCATTACGTAGTTAGTAAAAAAATAAATAAATAAATAAATCAGTTCACAATAATAAAGAAAACGTTGTTCATCCTCAACAATGTGGCGTGTAGTGTATAGTCTAGTCTATCTTCTCTGTCAGTGTTTATATAACAACCGTTCACCATTACGAGTTCATTAACGCTAATTCGCTGTCTAATTAATGATCGTCTACAATCCGTGTCGATGCCGTCGCGCCAGATGAGCCGCCG
>CM031601.1:73604051-73609051 GCA_018398815.1 Conus ventricosus | reverse complement strand
TATACTGGCCTTGTGGCATTGAGGGAAAAGGGTTTCCCTCCCCCTGTCGGGCCCCTGTAATTGCTAAAACCCTTTTTTAGTTTTAAAGCCTTTATAATTTTGGCATTTCAAAAAAATCTTTTCCCCCAAGGCTTTTAAAATTGCTTAGGTAATGCCGATCTAAAAAACAGGTGATACACGATGGGGTTTAATTTACGGGCCCCTTTTCTATTCTGTCTGTCCCTTTTCAAAACCATTGGAAAAAACCATCTAAATTAAACATTTTCCCGGGGAAATCACTTAATTTTTTAAATTTTTTTTCATAAAGGGACCAACCCGGTTTTAGGGCAAACCCATCGTGCCAAAAAGAATCCCAAACCCCTTGTTGATAATGGCCATAATATAAAAAACGACAAAATTAAGGTTTTTCAGGGTGGGTTTTTTATGAAAGCCTTTGGCGTTTTTTGACCGCAATCTTCTTCAAAAAGTTTAAGGTATAAAAACTTATCAGAGAATTCGTTAGAACCCCTATCTTCATATTTTTCCCGGTAGAAAAGGGCAAAGGGTCTCGGGAAATGTTCTGATCCCCCTCCATTATCCATTTTGTCGGGTGTCCCCTCAAGGGTCTTTACTCGGACCAATTTATTTTCCATATTTATAAACGTTATTTACCTCTATTCATTGATAGTCTCGGTGAAATGTTCCGTGGGACCCCAAAATACCCTTTTGTCAAAAAAGGGAATTTGAAAATGTATTTTGAAGGTTTAAAAGGGAAAGTATAAAAAAATTTTAATCATATGGTCTGAACTAAAAATAATGGGTCCCCACCCTCGAAAACGAAGTACTTGATAATAACCCCCGGGCCAAAAGGTAAAAAATTTTTTTCTATGATTCCCTATCTCTTAGTATAAAAAAATTTAAAAATTTTTTGGAAGAAGTTGATCATCTTTAAAGGGCCCTTTGGTTTTCTTTGTTGCCCAATTAATTTGTATGGTCTTCTCTGTCACAAGTTTTGCAAACGTCTGTCTAAAAGATTAAACCAGTTTTCAAAACTAAAATTTTTCTTGGGGACCACCAATTGTGTACTTTTTTTTATTCTTTAATTTGGAATCTCTTTTGAATTACTCTTCTACATTGGGGGGATTGGGCCCAGTTTAACGTTTTAAAAAACCCTTTTCAGTCTTATAGAGGGCTGTGAAACTCGTTTTTTCAAATTTAAAAACCTGAAAACTCCCTTGATTTAAAGTTTAGAAAATTTTCCCTTTCCAAAAAAGGGAAATAAACTTATAACAAAGAAATTTTTCTTTTGTTTAAGATAATGCCCAATAAAGAAACACCAATTTTGGGAAAAAAAAATTTTTAAAACGAATGATTCGAAATTTATCAGAAAGATTCAGATACCCCTACGAGGTTTTGATTTTTTTAAATTTCTAGCTCTTTTACTTGGTGGTTTTTTGTGGAATGACCTAGTGCTTCATTTAATGGAAATTTCTATTTCAAAAAGTTTTAAAAAAAAAACCAAATTCTCATATCTGTTTGTACGCTTCCTAAACAGTGTGACTTTTTGGGGAACATCATAAAAATTTTCTTTATAGTTTTTTCCAAAAATTATTGTTTTGATTTAAGTACAAATGATGTTTAAATGTTTTGAATGTTCATTTGTATTCCTTCGTTACCCCTTCTTATACCTTTCATGACAAATGTTTACCTGTCCCCCTTTTATTGGGCCTTTCCCTTTATTTCTCTTCTCTTTTTTTTTTTTTTTTTTAAAAAAAGTATTTGCTGGGAAATTGGGTTTTTTCCCTTTTGGGGTGTGTGTGTGGGGTGTTGTGTGTGTGTGTGTGTGTGTGTGTGTGTGTGAAAGGTTTTACTGTCATATTTTTTGGGGTTTCCCTTTTTATTTAGGGTAATATTCTTTTCCTTTTTAAAATGGTTGGTTGATTTTTAAAAAACATATTGTTATTTTTTTTGCTTCTTTGAGGGCAAAATGTTAAAAAAACCCGTAATTTTGTTATTCTTTATCCCTCATTAAAAAAATTCGTTCGGGTTTGTTCGTTTGTTGTTCTTCGCTTCTTTTCTCTCTCTCTTTTTCTCTCTCTCTCTCTCTCTCTCTCTCTCTCTCCCTCTCTTTGGGTGTCTCTTTACCCCCCCTCTTTCCCCCTTCTCTCTTCCCCTCTCTCTCTCTCTCCCCCCTTCTCTTCTCTGTCTCTTACCCCCTCTCTCTCCCCCCCTCTCTTTTCTCTCCCTCCTTTTCTCCCCCCCCCCTCTCTCCCCCATCCCCTTTCTCTGTCTCTTTACCCCCCTCTCTCTCTCTCTCCTCTCTCCTTTTCTCCCCTCTCTCCTCTCTCTGTCGGTCACCTGTCTGTCGGCGGTCTTTTTCTCCCCCCCCCTCCCCCCTCTCTCTCTCTTATTTGTCTCTGTCTGTCTTTCACCCGTCCTTTTCTGTCTGTCTGTCTGTCTGTCTGTTTCTGGCTCTCTCCCCCTCTCTCTCTCTCTCTTCCTTCTCTCTCCCCTCTCTCTCCCTATTTCCCCCTCTCCCCTTCTGTTTTCGGGTTCTACAAAAATTTCCCCCCCCCCCAAAAAAAAAAAAAAAAAAACAAACAAAAAAAAAAAAACCAACAAAAACAAAAAAAAGAAACAACCCCCCCCCCCCCCCCCAACCCCCCCCCCCCCCCCCCCCCCCCAACCCCCCCCCCCCCCCCCCCCCCCCAAAAACCCCCCCCCCCCCCCCCCCCCCCCCCCCCCCCCCCCCCCCCCCCCCAAAAAAACCCCCCCCCCCCCCCCCCCCCCCCCCCCCCCCCCCCCCCCCCCCCCCCAAAAACCCCCCCCCCCCCCCCCCCCCCCCCCCCCCCCCCCCCCCCCCCCCCCCCCCCCAAAACCCCCCCCCCCCCCCCCCCCCCCCCCCCCCCCCCCCCCCCCCCCCCCCCCCAACCCCCCCCCCCCCCCCCCCCAAGGAAATTTTCCCCTTTGGGTTTTTTGTGAAGTTTTTTCCCTTTTTTTTTTATTTTGGAGGGTGGGGGTTTTTTCCCCCGGAAAGACTATTAAAGAAATGGGCCTGAAAAAGGGGTTCCCCCCTTTTGTGAGGGGGGGAAGGGGGCTTTTTTTTTTTTTTTTTTTTTGTTCCCCCCATTTTACCCAAACTCAAAAAGGCCCATACGGGGTTTTTAAAGGTTTAAAAAGGAGGGGTTTTATCCCTTTTAACCCCCAAACCCGGGCAAGGGGTTTTTTTTTTTTTTTTTTTTAAAATGCCCTTATTTCCCCCTTTTTTTTCCCCTTTTCAATCTAAAAACATAAGAGCAAACTTTTGTTTATAATTCAATATTTCTTGGGAGTCATTGCAACACCAAGCTGCTCTGTTTGGTTTCTGGAACGGTTTCTCGGGGACTTACCTTGGGGAATTTTTTAGGTTTTTTGGTTTTTTGTCCCTTGCGGATTTTATTCCCAAGGGAATGGCCCTCAGCACTTGTGTTTAAGAGGATATCTTTTTTTTTTTTCTATTTTCACAAGGGAAAAAAAAAGCTTTTTTTGCTCTTTCATGATTTTCTTTGCTTCTTTGGTTGGTTGGTTTTTGGGAAAAATCAAAAAATACTACGGTTTGCACCCCGCCTTTTTGGGATTTTCATTCTTCTTAAAAAAAAAAAAGGGCAAAAGGAGTCAAATTACCACTGTCCGGGTTTACTGAGGAGAAACCACCAAGTTTCGAAATATCGGTATATGACCAGGAGTTTATGTTTTGTTTGGGTTTTCCCTTCCCAAATTGGAAAGGGGGGTTTCCCCCCCGGGGACTATAAGCTTTCTGAAGGTTCATTGTGAAAAAGGTTTTTTTTTTTCCCCATTTACCCACCCAAGCACATACTGTCAGTTAGGCAAAAATATCCACCACTGCAGATATGAATGCTTATTCCCCCTAATTCTTCAATCTAAGACATAAGGGGCAAGTTTGTTTTTTAATTCCCAAATTTTTGCGTCATTGCAAACCAAGTGCTCTGTAAGTTGCTGGAAAGGTTTTCGGTACTTATCCTTGGAATTTTTTTAGTTTCTTGTTTTAATATATAATATATTTGGCGAGGAGGAGGTGTTTGCGTGTGGGATTGGGGGGGGGGGGGGGGGGGGGGGGGGCGGGGGCGCATGATGGGTTCACGTCCCGGGAAAGTCTTTCAAGGGTCGCTGGGTTTTAGCCCGAGTTAGGGCCAAACCCCCCCCCCTCCCCCCCACACCTTTGTACCCCCGTCCCCCCCTCTAACCCACCCCACCCCCACCTTTTCCCTTTGTTCCCGTGGAAGTGGGGTGTATTTTTATCTTTCAGGGGGGCCTTCCCCGTTTCTCCCCTGATTGGAACCCCCCCCCCCCCCTCTCCCCCCTCCTCCCTCCCCCCCCTCCTACCCACTCCTTCCCTCTTCGCAGCAAAATTTTCAAGTTGGGGGAAATTTCTGACGTTTTTGATGCTCCAGCGTCCCCCGGGTTTTTCGCCCGGTTTCAACCCCCACGGGGAGTTTTGCTGGTTTGGGGCGGGGAAAGCAAAACTCGCGATTTTTGTTGTGGGAAAAATCGGAACCCTTTTTGTTGGGAAAGTGTTTTTAACGAGTTTGGGTCTGTTTTTGGAAAAAACGGGGAAAGTTTCGCTAAGAAAAGTGCAATTTTTAAAAAAATAGAAAAAATAAAAAAAATAAAAATTAAAAAAATTGAATTTCATTTCCCAAAAAAAAAAGAAATGATCGTGATGGCTGAATATTATACGCATTAATGACAATACAATGTAAATTTATGTGATGAGATGATGATGTTGATAGCAACGCCCAAAAACCCGCAACAAAAACAAAAAATGATTTTGATTGCAAAACAACAACCCAAAAGCAACAAAAAAAAAACAAAAGATAAGATAACAGTAATAATGATGATGATGATAAGTAAATTTGTAATAATTAAAGTGTTTATAAAAGTTAAAAGGGTAAGAACAAACCGGGAAAATAAAATAATCAGAGGGGGAAAGATAAAAAATAATGTTCGGCAGCTGAAATCTA
>CM031601.1:73591551-73596551 GCA_018398815.1 Conus ventricosus | reverse complement strand
CACACACACACACACACACAGATTTTATCGTGGAAACGAAAGCCTTATATATATATAATATATATATATATATATATATATATATATATATATATATATATATATATATATATATAATTTTAATTAATGTTTTTTCAAACGTAAATATTTGTCTTCCTGTTGTCCTATTTCTGTTTCTGTTGTCCCTGTTTCTTTTCCTGCTCAATTCCTGCTCACAACTGTTTTATTCCTGTTCTCACTGTCTTATTCCTGTTCTTCCTGTTCTCTCACTGTTCTCTCACTGTTCTCTTCCTGTTCTCCTCACTGTTCTCTTCCTGTTCTCTCACGGTTCTCTTCCTGTTCTCTCACGGTTCTCTTCCTGTTCTCTCACTGTTCTCTTCCTGTTCTCTCACTGTTCTCTTCCTGTTCTCTCACGGTTCTCTTCCTGTTCTCTCACGGTTCTCTTCCTGTTCTCTCACGGTTCTCTTCCTGTTCTCTCACTGTTCTCTTCCTGTTCTCTTCCTGTTCTCTCACGGTTCTCTTCCTGTTCTCTCACTGCTCTCTCACTGTTCTCTTCCTGTTCTCTTCCTGTTCTCTTCCTGTTCTCTCACTGTTCTCTTCCTGTTCTCTTCCTGTTCTCTCACTGTTCTCTTCCTGTTCTCCTCACGGTTCTCTCACTGTTCTCTTCCTGTTCTCTCACTGCTCTCTCACTGTTCTCTTCCTGTTCTCTTCCTGTTCTCTCACTGCTCTCTCACTGTTCTCTTCCTGTTCTCTCCTGTTCTCTTCCTGTTCTCTCACTGTTCTCTTCCTGTTCTCTCACTGTTCTCTTCCTGTTCTCTTCCTGTTCTCTCACGGTTCTCTTCCTGTTCTCTTCCTTTTCTCTCACGGTTCTCTTCCTGTTCTCTCACTGTTCTCTTCCTGTTCTCTCACTGTTCTCTTCCTGTTCTCTTCCTGTTCTCTCACGGTTCTCTTCCTGTTCTCTTCCTGTTCTCTCACGGTTCTCTTCCTGTTCTCTCACTGTTCTCTTCCTGTTCTCTCACTGTTCTCTTCCTGTTCTCTCACTGTTCTCTTCCTGTTCTCTTCCTGTTCTCTCACTGTTCTCTTCCTGTTCTCTTCCTGTTCTCTCACGGTTCTCTTCCTGTTCTCTTCCTGTTCTCTCACTGTTCTCTTCCTGTTCTCTACACGGTTCTCATCCTTTCTCTTCCTGTTCTCTCACTGTTCTCTTCCTGTTCTCTTCCTGTTCTCCTCACTGTTCTCTTCCTGTTCTCTCACTGTTCTCTTCCTGTTCTCTTCCTGTTCTCTCACTGTTCTCTTCCTGTTCTCTTCCTGTTCTCTCACTGTTCTCTTCCTTTCTCTCACGGTTCTCTTCCTGTTCTCTCACTGTTCTCTTCCTGTTCTCTTCCTGTTCTCCTCACTGTTCTCTTCCTGTTCTCTTCCTGTTCTCTCACTGTTCTCTTCCTGTTCTCTCACTGTTCTCTTCCTGTTCTCTCCTGTTCTCTCACTGCTCTCTCACTGTCTCTTCCTGTTCTCTTCCTGTTCTCTCACGGTTCTCTTCCTGTTCTCTCACTGCTCTCTCACTGTTCTCTTCCTGTTCTCTTCCTGTTCTCTCACTGTTCTCTTCCTGTTCTCTCACTGTTCTCTTCCTGTTCTCTCACGTTCTCTTCCTGTTCTCTTCCTGTTCTCTCACGTTCTCTTCCTGTTCTCTCACGTTCTCTTCCTGTTCTCTTCCTGTTCCTCACGGTTCTCTTCCTGTTTCTCTCACGTTCTCTTCCTGTTCTCTTCCTGTTCTCTCACGGTTCTCTTCCTGTTCTCTCACGGTTCTCTCCTGTTCTCTTCCTGTTCTCTCACGGTTCTCTTCCTGTTCTCTTCCTGTTCTCTTCCTGTTCTCTCACGGTTTCTCTTCCTGTTCTCTCACGGTTCTCTTCCTGTTCTCCCTGTTCTCTTCCGTTCCCCTGTTCTCTTCCTGTTCTCTTCCTGTTCTCCCTGTTCTCTTCCTGTTCTCCCTGTTCTCTTCCTGTTTTCACATTTCCTTGTTTGTTCTCACAGCTCTCTTCCTGCTCTTACAGTTTACTTCCTGTTCTCATAGTCTTTCTCCTATTTTTGCATTCTTTTTCGGTTATAGCTTTCTTATTGTTCTCATAGTTCTCTTCCTTTTCCCATAGTTCTCGTCCTTTCCCATTTTTCTCTTCCTTTTCCCATAGTTCTCTTCCTTTCCCATAGTTCTCTTCCTTTCCCGTAGTTCTCTTCCTTTCCCATAGTTCTCTTCCTTTCCCCATAGTTCTCTTCCTTTTCCCATAGTTCTCTTCCTTTTCCCATAGTTCTCTTCCTTTTCCCATAGTTCTCTTCCTTCCCATAGTTCTCTTCCTTTCCCATAGTTCTCTTCCTTTTCCATAGTTCTCTTCCTTTCCCATAGTTCTCTTCCTTTACCATAGTTCTCTTCCTTTCCCATAGTTCTCTTCCTTTCCCATAGTTCTCTTCCTTTCCTATAGTTATCTTCTTCCCAAAGTTTCCTTCTTTTTCCCATAGTTCTCCTCCTTTTCCCATAGTTCTCTTCCTTTTCCCATAGTCCTCTTCCTGTTTTCACTCTTCTCTTCCTGTTCTCACTCTTCTCTTCCTGTTCTTGTATTTTCCTTCATATTTACTTTTTCTTCGTTTGTTCTAAGACTTCGTATTCTCATAGTTCTTTTCCTGCGCTCATAGTCGTCATCCTATTTTCACCCTTCTGTTCTTGTACTCTTCCAGCTGAATCTTCCCACATATATACCCGAAGATTCAGCGTCTCGACTCAGCTTCACAAGAAAAAAAAAAAAAAAAAAAAGACCGACTGTACGTACGTACGCACGCAGAACAGCAGAAAATAGGTTAATTAATCATTCCGTCTGGCATTCCCCATGCTGTGAGCATCTTTTGCTCTTTTTGTATGACGGGCTCAGAAGATCTGGTTCGTGCCGTATGTGCCCGTTTATTGGGCACAGGTGCGGTAAGTCTCCAGTAGTCGGCCCAAACAAAGTAAAAGCTAAACCATCAAATCAACCAGCAAGCGAGGGATCGTTTCTTGCTTCTCTCTTTTTTTTGTTTTCGCTTATTTACTAATCTTTTCTTTCTGGGTCTGTTTTGTTTGTTTGTTTGTTTTTCGTTGATGTAGTAATCGTGACGTGGCGTCACCAGTCTGCCGGGCGATAAACAGCATGAATGGACTAGCTTTTACGTGTTGTTGAACGTTTGTTTCAAGTCTCGCGTGGATGTTTATTTATTATGTTTGTGAGTGCAAGTATTTGACCTTTATCTTTAATTCTGGGTATGGCCATTTATCTTACCTTTATCTTTAATTCTGGGTATGGTCATTTATCTGATCTTTATCTTTAATTCTGGGTGTGGCCATTTATCTGATCTTTATCTTTAATTCTGGGTATGGCCATTCGCTGATGTATGGTCCCCCTAAGATTTCCTCCAATATTGTTTTGTCTCCCCTTTAATTCTTTAAATGGCCATTCACTGATGTATGTATCCCTGAAATTGCCCAGATATTGATTTGTTTTCTTTAATTTTGGATATGGCCATTCGCTGATCTAAATATCCTTCAAATTTCCTGAAATATTAATTTTATTCTTTAATTTTGGATATGGTCATTTGCTGATCTAAGTACCCCTCAAGTTTTCTCAAATATTGACTTTTTCTTTATTTCTGGGTGTGGTCATTCGCTGACGTATTCACACCCACAAATTTCCTCAAATATTGATTTTTTTTTTTTTTTTTTTTTTTTTTTTTGCTGTCCCACTCTCTGCGCCACCTCAGAGGCAGTGCACCCACGCCGCTCATTCCGACACGCCGTCCACAGCCACAGCCCGGTCGGCCCCGCCGCAGCCCCGGCACCGGCAATCCACAGGAAGCAGTCAATGTCAAGTCGTCAAGAGGCAACCCACCGAGGAGACACTGCACTGCTGCCGAGTCACTTCGGTGGTGTTCAGTGGCGCCTGTTCTGATCTAACATACGCAGGACACCACCTACTAAGCCCCCTACTGACGACAATAATTGCTTAGTCGCGGAGCCGGCGTGAGTGAGCTCTCCCTCCGGAGGGCGCCACCACGTCCGTCCAACGACAGCCCCCATGGACTCGCCGATACCGGTGACCTCGACGGAACCAAACCAAGGTCACAGACGTGGAGAGGACATCGAAATTGAGGTCACCATGAGAGCAGGGCATGAAGGGCCACAGAATTTGAGACATTTTTTTTTTAATGCTGATCGATGAGAATGAGGATGATTAAGATGATGCTACGGATTTCCGTTTCGGTCTGAGACTACATGACAGGGCTGTACTCTACGCTTCCTTTCATAATATATCCCGGCGTCAACCAGGCCCGAGAGGTACAGGCACCTGCAGTGTTGGTCATGAAATTTGAGCAACACTCTCAGAAACGCATCCATTAAGTGGATGAAACTCGACTGTGTGGTCCCAGTCTTCTTGCTTCTTCTGAGTCCGCAGCAAACTCAACTCTGGGTAGGAGCCGGTCGGGGCAGAAAAAACCCACATGACTTCTGATGGGATTCGAACCCACGACCTCCCAGCCGGGAGTCCGCGACGTTAACCACTTCGCCACGGTGGCTGGTCAAATATTGATGTCTATTGTTTAGTTCTGGATATGACCATTTCGCTGATGTATACGCCCCATCCGATTTCCTTAGATATGTTATATTTTTCTCTCTTATTCTGGACGTGGCCAGTTGCTACCTTACCTGCTGGCACTCAGGGAGAAGG
Organism: Conus ventricosus; assembly: GCA_018398815.1. Classification (NCBI taxonomy): domain Eukaryota; kingdom Metazoa; phylum Mollusca; class Gastropoda; order Neogastropoda; family Conidae; genus Conus; species Conus ventricosus. The sequence continues at coordinate 73,591,812 of CM031601.1, read as the reverse complement.
TCATTTGCTACCTTACCTGCTGGCACTCCGGGAGGAGGTCATCTGCTATTGAAGGCAGACTAAGCCGAAGATTTCAACTCTACAACCACAGCAGCTTCTTGTTCTTGTTGTTTTTTTTCTTTTGGACACGCCCACACACACACACACACACACACACACACACACACACACACACACACACACACACACACACACACCACATCACATCACATCACATCACACAGACACACACACACACCACACACACACACACACACACAT
>CM031601.1:73579051-73581551 GCA_018398815.1 Conus ventricosus | reverse complement strand
ATTGCATTATTTGCACATCGCTCTTTCCTGTTTTACAATACACAGTCACACCCAGGTTCCCCCCGTGGCAGCCCTAACAAAGCAGTCCACAGAGTAAGAATTTTCGCATCCTAACTCCTGGCTTCTGGAACTGCTACTCTTATGTTGTTCAGCACAGTCCCAGCGCAAATCGTACAGGACCCTTAAAACACAAAACATGTAAATCTTCATAATTCACTTCGGTTTGCCTCATACTCTCTCTGTGTCTCTGTCCCTGTCTCTGTCTCTGTCTCTCTCTCCCTCCCCCCCCTCTCTCTCTCTCTCTCTCTCTCTCTCTCTCTCTCCCTCTGTCTGTCTCTCTCTCTCTGTCTCCTTCCATCCTCTCTCTTTCTGTCTGTGTCTGTCTGTCTGTCTGTCTCTCTCTGTCAGTCTCTCTCTCTCTCTCTCTCTCTCTCTCTCTCTCTCTCTCTCTCTCTCTCTCTCTCTCTGTCAATTACATTTTAACTTCTTGTCTTCAGAATGTAAATCTATGCTACAGATATGACTGAAGTGTTGTTTATGTTCCACTCAATTATTTTTTATTGTTTTTTTCTTATCTTTACTTATTTACATTCTATCATACGACTTCTCTCTGATGAAGATGCTTTCTCAGTGGAGGGTGTTTTCTTTATTTTTCACCCCCCCCCCCCCCCCCTTTCAGACATTGGTTCGGATCCAAGAGGGGAAGCAGAACGAGCGGCCCACGCCCAGTTTTAACGCCCGTCTGTCCATGGAGGTGGACCAGTTCGTTATGACGGCCATCACGCCGGACATCCTGGCCGCCCAGGACGTCGAGACCGACAACAACAACCTCATCTTCAACCTGACCCAGCCTCTGCTGCCCGGTCAAGGCCACTTCGTCTCCACGGACGACCGCAACCAGCCAATCACGTCCTTCTACCAGAGTGACGTCAGACAGTTCAAAATCGCCTACAAACCGCCGGCGGAGGATTCTGATGAGCGGAGGGTGATAGTGGCCGAAATAGAGGTGAGTTGTGATTGGTTGAAGAGGAGAGAGAGAGAGAGAGAGAGAGAGAGAGAGAGTGTGTGTGTGTGTGTGTAAGCAGAGGTAGCTATAAAGAAAGCGTGAATAGGTTAAAAAAAACAAACTGAAAGTTTTTGTGCTTTCTTTTCTTCTTTTTGTGTGTTTGTTTATTGTTGTTGCTGTTGTTGCTGCTGTTATTGTTATTGTTATTGTTGTTGTTGCTGTTGTTGTTGTTGGTGTTTGGTTGCATGCATATTTAGCGGGGATTAGGACTGATCAACAGCAGGTAACCACCATTTCATGTAGTTGAAGGAGAGGTCCATTGTGATGTTTGGAGACAGGAGGGGAGGGGCACGTAAACCATGACTGATGGACTCCCTTTCTTTCCTTTCTGATGGACTCCCTTCCTTTCCTTTCTGATGGACTTCCTTTCTGATGGACTCCCTTTCACTCCTTTCTGATGGACTCCCTTTCTTTCCTTTCTGATGGACTCCCTTCCTTTCCTTTCTGATGGACTCCCTTTCTGATGGACTCCCTTTCACTCCTTTCTGATGGACTCCCTTTCCTTCCTTTCTGATGGACTCCATTTCTTTCCTTTCTGATGGACTCCCTTTCTTTCCTTTCTGATGGACTCCCTTTCTTTCCTTTCTGATGGACTCCCTTTCTGATGGACTCCCTTTCTGATGGACTCCCTTTCTTTCCTTTCTGATGGACTCCCTTTCTGATGGACTCCCTTTCTGATGGACTCCTTTCCTTCCTTTCTGATGGACTCCCTTTCTTTCCTTTCTGATGGACTCCCTTTCTTTCCTTTCTGATGGACTCCCTTTCTTTCCTTTCTGATGGACTCCCTTTCACTCCTTTCTGATGGACTCCCTTTTTTTCCTTTCTGATGGACTCCCTTTCTTTCCTTTCTGATGGACTCCCTTTCTTTCCTTTCTGATGGACTCCCTTTCACTCCTTTCTGATGGACTCCCTTTCTTTCCTTTCTGATGGACTCCCTTTCACTCCTTTCTGATGGACTCCCTTTCACTCCTTTCTGATGGACTCCCTTTCTTTCCTTTCTGATGGACTCCCTATCTTTCCTTTCTGATGGACTCCCTTTCTTTCCTTCCTGATGGACTCCCTTTCTTTCCTTTCGGATGGACTCCCTTTCACTCCTTTCTTGGGGAGGAGATGTGGAGGGGAGGTGGGTGGGGATAAAAAAAACACCCTGAAAATGTGGTTTTATAGATTGAATTGTGATATTTCCGGAGCGAATAGTATTTTCGTTGTTATTGTTTAGAGTTGGCATGAATTAAACTGATGTCAACTGAGGCTGAATCTAATGTAATGGGTCGTTCCCGAATAGTCTGAATGTATATGTAACCAAAGAAGTATGTAACTTAAAGAAATCTCTCTCTCTCTCTCTCTCTCTCTCTCTCTCTCTCTCTTCTCTCTCTCTGACCGTCATTCTCTCTCCTCTCCCTCTGTCTCCCTCCCCTATTTCTCCCACCCTCC
>CM031601.1:73571551-73574051 GCA_018398815.1 Conus ventricosus | reverse complement strand
TCCTCCAGACTCCCCAGGACCCGGAGTCGTGGACGCAGGAGGAGGGGTGTACGAGAAGGTGGTGGAGGAATTCACCCAGAACGACCTGCTGGACGGCAAGGTCTTCTACCGTCACGTGGGACCCCACCGCACTGACGTCATCCTGGACCACATCTACTTCAACCTGCAGGATGACGCAGTTCCGCCCAACGAATCAGACATCAAAGCGTTTATCGTAAAGGTGAGGAAGGGGTGTAGGGAGGGTTGTGTGGGGAGGGTGTGAAAGGTGGAGGAGAAGGTGCATGGAGGTGGAGGGGCCGGAGAGGGAGGGGGAGGAGGAGTGATGGTGTGGAGGTGAGAAGTAGTAAGGGGTTAATAGATGCTGCTTGTAGTTTTTCTTGTGATACGATGCAGCAAAGGAACAAAGGTTGTTGCTGTTCTTTTTTCTTCATTTTCATCTGTGTGTGTGTGTGTGTGTGTGTGTGTGTGTGTCACAGAGAGAGAGAGAGAGAGAGAGAGAGAGAGAGAGCGAGAGAGAGAGAGAGAGAGAGACAGAGAGAGAGAGAGAGAGAGAGGGATTGGGGGGGAGAAAGCATGAGCAGAATCGTGCAATTTATAGATTGGCGTTTCAGATTCCTTTAGTGATGTGTAGTATATATATATATATATATATATATATATATATATATATATATACAACAAACTAATAAATTCCAAGGATAAGTACCGAGCACCGTTCCATAAGCTTGCTGAAGGCTCATTTTGAGAAGCATTTATTTTATTTTTTCCCCCGTCCACCCACTCAAGCACATACTGTTAGTTAGGCAGAATCATCTGCCACTGCAGGTATGAATGCGTATCTCCCCCTATTTCTTCAATCTAAGACATAAGAGCAAGCTTTGTTTATAATTCAATATATATATATATATATATATATATATATATATATATATATATATATATATATAATATATCTGTCAATGATGTTAAAAAGGAAGGTTAAAACTCAAGGTTAAAACTCGACAAATTTGTTTCTAGCGGCGTTGCGCTGTCGTCAGGATGGTTTTTGTTTGCCCACCGCCGATGTTATATAGCGTGTGGCGTGTTTGCCCACCGCCGATGTTATATAGCGTATATATATATATATATATATATATATATTTATATGCTCGTTTTTTTCCTTCTCTAATTGTATTAGCGTCCTTTTGTTCTTCTTTTTGTGTGTGTCTTTTTCTTACACGTAATCTTCTTTTAGTAAATGTTGTGTTTTTTGTTTTTAGTTGTAATTGTATTAGTGCTGTTGTTCCTCACACTGTCTCTCTTTTTTCTCTAATTGTAGATATGTTTTTATTCCCCCTTCCATCTTTATTGTATTAATGCCCCCCCCCCCCCTCTTTTTTTTCTTAATTTTATCCCAGTTGGTTTTTGTGTGTGTGTAAAACTTATAATTGTTTGAGTGTTGTTTTCATCCGTTTGTTTCAGTCGTTTTTGTTTCTAACTGGATTAATACATTTACTATGTTTTCTTTCATTGCGTTATCTTTGTTGCATGAGAAAAATTGCTGTAATATTCTTTTGTTGTCAAATTATGATCGCGTTCCTTTAAACCAACCAATCATCTTACAATCGCGTTTCTTGAAACCAATTATCTCATGTGGTCTGTCCCCCCCTTCGACATAAATGTATATGTTTTATCTTCCCCACCCCACATCCCCCAACCCCCCACCTCTTCAGTGCATACATTTTATGTCCTCCCCCCACCTCTTCAATGTATATATTTCATGTCCTCCCCCACCTCTTCAGTGTGTATAATTCATGTCCTCTCCCCCCCCCCCCCCCCACCCTCCACTTCTTCAATGTATATATTTCACGTCCTCACCTACACCCCCACCCCCACCTGTTTTTGAGGAAATCTGTTTTTTGTTCTTATCAGTAATTATTTTAGTGCTGTGGTTCCTCACTCTATCTTTTTTTCTCTAATTGTGGATTGTTTTCAATCCCTCTTGCAGCATCATTGTATTAGTGTTCTCCTTTATTTTTTAAATTTGATCCCGGTTGTGTTTTGTGTATGTAAAACTTTATAATTGTAATGAGTGTTGTTTTCATCCATTTGTTTCCAGTCTAACTTAGGTTTAGTATGTTTTCTTTCATGACGTTATTCTTTTTTCATCTAAGAAAAAACATACTCTATTTTGTTGTTGTTGTGAAATTATGATCGCGTTTCTTTAAACAAACCAATCATCGTTTAATCGTATTCCCTTGAACCAGTCATCTTTTTTCTATCGTGTTCCTTGAAACCAATTATCTCAAGTGCTCTGTCCCTCCTTCGACATACTTGTATACATTTCATCTCCCCCCCCCCCCGCCCCGCCCTCCCCCTCACCTGTTGTCCAGGTCTCGCCCGTGGACGACCAGCCCCCCTACCTGTACCCTGGCACCAGCCTGCAGATGGAGGTGGACGAATTCCAGCTGACCGAGTTCAAGCGGAAAGTGCTGCGCTACACCGACGACGACGCCGACGA
>CM031601.1:73551551-73566551 GCA_018398815.1 Conus ventricosus | reverse complement strand
ATGGAACCAGAACGGAAAGAAAGAACGAACGAAAGAAAGAAAGACGAAGAGAAACGAAGAAAGGAAAGGAAAACAGAAAAAAATCCTCAATTTTGTTTGATTTTTCGGCAGAATTTCCTTTTGCTCACCGTTTTGAACACAGGCTTGATTGTCTACATTAGGACAGACACAGAAGTGTTGCTATCTAAATCCAGCAAAATTTATGTACATGGCATTCTGAATCGAGTAACTTGTATAAACGAGGGAGTCGATAATGTACACGCATAGTATGGACATGGCTGCAGAATCATCAACACAATGACGATGACTTCATAATCAGTATTATGACGACGTTATTATCATGATAATTGTGATAACGATGACTTCGTCGATAGGATGATCATAACTTTGAAGTCATAATTTTCATCTGGATACGATGGTAACTCCAAAAGAGGATGCCACAATTACATGATGTGGAAGATATGATAGCGTGTTCTTCGTTAGGGTATGACGATTGAATTTTAACGATCTGTTGATAATTTCTGATTTCATCACGAAGTTATGACGACGAATTACTTACAAAGATAATGACAACCTCAAACTGAGGATACGACGATATTGATAATGATGATGATGATGACGACGATGCTGCTGCTGCTGCTGCTGCTGCTATAAAGAGGACATGATGACAATTTCCACGACGACGTCATCAAAATGACGTTAACATGACCGTGACATTCCCTCCGCCAGGTGGAAGGCGGGAACCTGATGATCGACCTGCCCATCCTCAACGTGGTGGACGGCGACGACCCCGCGGACCTCCTGACCTTCGTCATCACCCAGCAGCCGCAGCACGGCAAGATCGTGCGGCAGACGCGGGACGGCAGCTTCCCCATCAGCAACTTCACGCTGGACGACATCTCCGGGGCCTCCACCATCGAGTACGAGCACGACGACACGGAGACCACCTCGGACGTCTTCAAGTTCTACCTGGTGGACGGCCAGCACAACGTGTCCAAGACCGTGCCCATCAAGGTGAGTCCTGTGCCCCCCGGTTGGCCGTGTGGTGAAGGGGCGTTGTGTCAGGTTGTGGTGTGGTGAAGGGGCGTTGTGTCAAGTTGTGGTGTGGTGTTGCTCGTGCCCATGGATTTGATCGTGTTTTATGTTGTGTGATGTTGTCCCATGCCCGTGGATTTGATCGTGTTTTATGTTGTGTGATGTTGTCCCATGCCCATTGATTTGATCGTGTTTTATGTTGTGTGATGTTGTCCCATGCCCGTGGATTTGATCGTGTTTTATGTTGTGTGATGTTGTCCCATGCCCATTGATTTGATCGTGTTTTATGTTGTGTGATGTTGTCCCATGCCCGTGGATTTGATCGTGTTTTATGTTGTGTGATGTTGTCCCATGCCCGTGGATTTGATCGTGTTTTATGTTGTGTGATGTTGTCCCATGCCCGTGGATTTGATCGTGTTTTATGTTGTGTGATGTTGTCCCATGCCCATTGATTTGATCGTGTTTTATGTTGTGTGATGTTGTCCCATGCCCATTGATTTGATCGTGTTTTATGTTGTGCTGTGGTGTATTGCCCGTGCCCGTTGTTGTGATGGTGACTAGCTTTGTGTTGTGTGGCCCATGCTCGTTGATTTGTTCGTGTTTTTGTGTTGTATTGTGTTGGCCCGTGCCCGTTGATTTGATCGTGTTTTGTGTTGTGTTGCTCGTGTCCGTTGATTTGATCGTGTTTTGTGTTGTGTAGCATGTGCCTGTCGATTTGATTGTGTTTTATGATGTGTTGTGTTGTGTTGCCGTGCCTGTTGATTTGATCGTGTTTTATATTGTGTCGTGTTGCCCATGCCCGTTGAGTTGATCTTGTTTGGGATTGTGTTGTGTTGCCTGTGCCCATTGATCATGTTTACTGTGGTCGGTGCCTGTTGGTTTGATCGTGTCCAGCGCTGTGTTGCTCGTGCCCGTTGATTTGATCATATTGTGTTGTAAGGCCCTTGCAAGTTGATTTGATCGTGGCTAGCGTTATATTGTGTAGCCCTTTGTTCTGACCGTGCTTTCCAGTTCGTCTACTTTCTTTCTTTCTTTTTTTTTTTCTCTTCTTTTCTTTAGTCACTTATGGGCTACCTTATGTGTGTAGCTATAAGCTCCGTGCAATGGTCTCTTGGCGCAGTAGTATGGTGTAGGCCTATCGTATATAGACTGCTCGTCGTGAAACCGCCTTGATGAAACAGTCTGCAAGTGACAGCGTATCTTTGGGAACATCAACATGCTGCATTCCTTGTTTACCTTTTAGGTAACATTAATCATGGTTATTGACGGAACGCTTACTTGAACAAGAAAAAAAACATCTCAATTTAGAAGACAATTTCGTCGAAACAGTCAGTGAGCACGCATTGACAGGGGAACGTCATGTAAAGACTTTACCAGTGAGGCACAGACAGTAAAGACAAAAGTATCGAAACGCATTTGTGACATATATGCTCATCAATCTGATCAGCTGTGCATTTGACACACAAAAAACCTGGTTTACAGAAAAAAAAGCAGTCCACGAGAATTTAGGCAAGTTATTATTTAAGTTTTGGCGTGTTATTCTTTGATTTTGAACGTAAAATCTGACATTGAAAAGCAGGCAAATTTAGAAGAAATTTTGGAGGCATTTGAAAATGTATGTCTAAATATGAAATGTAGCAAACGGTAGGATATCTTCTTACCAATTGAAAAAATGTATGTCTAGATATGAAATTTATCAAACGATAGGATATATTCGTACCTAGTAATATATATATATATATATATATATATATATATATATATATATATATATATATATATATATATATATATATGAAATTTATCAAACAATAGGATACCTTCTTACCCAGTTAGTTTTCGTTTCATCCCAAGGTGTTCCCTGTGGACGACGAGACCCCCACCCTGACCATCAACAACGGCCTGGAGATGGAGACGGCCGGGGAGACCAAGGTCATCAGCAACGACCTCCTCAAGGCCGAGGACCTGGACTCCAACGACTCCAGCCTCACCTTCATCATCCGCCAGAAGCCCAAGTTCGGCTACCTGCAGAAGATCCTTCCGGCCTCCGCCACCAACCTGACCCAGGGCATGAACTTCACGCAGAAGGACATCGACCTCAAGCACATCCACTACATCCACACGGGCGTGGGAGGCATCCGGGACCTGATCAAGCTGGACGTGACTGACGGGCTGAACCCGCTCATCGACCGGTACTTCTACGTGACGGTGGAGGGGCTGGACATGGTGTACCCTACGGTCATCAACAAAGGGGTGGAGCTCCCTGAAGCGGGTACCGCCATCCTGACCACCGATCTGCTCAGCGGCGCGGACCTCAACTCCCCGGACGAGAACTTGCAGTTCATCGTCACTAGGGCGCCCACCAGGGGGTAAGCTGGAGTCGGTTTAGGTTGATGAAATCAGAGGTCTTGTAGGCCTATCTGACGGGAGGACCAAGTCTCGCTCTCGAGTCTTGGGGAGTTATCTTTGAAGAGCGCGTACAATGCTATTTTGTGTATCCTGTGTGGAATGGTAAACGATGTGCTTCTACAGCGTGTGTGCTGAGGCGGATGAGCTCGCGCGGGCTTTTGAAGAGAAAATGACGTATGTCTATGACGAATGGCTAAGTTGAATACTGCACACACACACACACACACACACAGGTGTGTGTGTGTGTGTGTGTGGGTGGGGGGTGGGGGGTGGGGGTGGGTGGGTGGGGGGGTGGGTGAGAGAGAGAGAGAGAGAGAGAGAGAGAGAGAGAGAGCGTGCATGTGTGGTGTGTGTGTGTGTGTGTGTGTGTGTGTGTGTGTGTTTGTGTGTGTGTGTTCTTCAGAGTTGTCAGCAGACATTCCAGTGTGTACCTTGGACTGCTGGGGGTTTTCCTTGGTGTCTCTGTCGTTGTTGTGCTGTGTGTTGGGTTTGCCCTTGTCTCTGGGTTTTCCTTGGTGTCTCTGTCGTTGTTGTGCTGTGTGTTGGGTTTGCCCTTGTCTCTGGGTTTTCCTTGGTGTCTCTGTCGTTGTTGTGCTGTGTGTTGGGTTTGCCCTTGTCTCTGGGTTTTCCTTGGTGTCTCTGTCGTTGTTGTGCCGTGTGTTGGGTTTGCCCTTGTCTCTGGGTTTTCCTTGGTGTCTCTGTCGTTGTTGTGCTGTGTGTTGGGTTTGCCCTTGTCTCTGGGTTTTCCTTGGTGTCTCTGTCGTTGTTGTGCTGTGTGTTGGGTTCGCCCTTGTCTCTGGGTTTTCCTCTGTCTTTCGCTCTCTGCACCCCCACTCCCCCCCCCCCCTGCCCGTCCCTCACCTCCCACCGCATCGCTCTCTTTTACTATCCCTCTCCCTTATCTGCCTGCATACTGCCTGCCTACCTGTCTTGCCTGTCTGCCTGTCTTTATCTCTCTCTGTCTCTGGTTGTCTGTCCGTCTCTATTTCTCTCTTTCTCTCTTGCCCTTGGTTTCTTTGATCCCCTCTGGCTCAATCTGAATTTTTAAAAAAAATATTTTTTAAAAATATTAATGTCTCCCCCTGCTTTCACTCGTTTCTTTCTGCCTCTGTGTCTGTGTCTGTCTGTGTCTCTGTCTCCCTCTCTCTGTTCTCTCTCTCTCTCTCTCTCTCTCTCTCTCTCTCTCTCTCTCTCTCTCTGTGTGTGTGTGTCTCTGTCTCTCTCTCACTCAGTCACTCGCAACCCATTATCAAACCTGCTTTCTCACTGTTAAATGAATTCCATGTATATTTTCATACAGCCTCGGTGTCGGCAAAACACCACTCGATCCAACGCTCGCCTCAAAGATCACTCGCTCATTAAAAAAAACAAAACCTGTCTATTCTTCCTTTCCCCTCACAGTTATATGCCTCCGACTTACCCCCCCCCCCCCTCCCGTCCTCCCCCACCCTTCCCCTCTCTTCCCCCCAGGTACCTGGAGAGCTCAGACCAGCCCGGGGTGCCCATCACCACCTTCTCCCAGCTGGAGCTGGCCGGCAACAAGATCCGCTACGTGCACAACTCGGGCGACGAGATGAAGATGGACTCCTTCGAGTTCGAGGTGACGGACGGCTTCAACCCCGTGGCCCGCACCTTCCGCATCTCCCTCAGTGACGTGGACAACCGCAAGCCCGTGCTGATGTTCCAGACCTTGCGGCTGAAGGAAGGGGACCAGAAGCTGATCACGCCCTTTGAGCTAAAGGCCGAGGACCGGGACACGCCTGACGACAGCATCGTCTTCACCGTCACGCAGGTTGGTGGCTGGGTTCATGTGTGCTGTCACTCATGTGTAGAGAGACACATTGGGAAGAAAAAAAAAAGAGAAAAAAAAAGGAAAAAGAAAAAACGGAAAAACACACACACACACACAAAAACCAAAACCGTAAGTGTGTAGTCATGATACTGTATTTTTTGTTTTTGTTTTAGTTTTTTGTTGTTTTCATATTCATCAAATCCTCATGTCCGTTATGATGAACATGTCTGCTGTTTAGCCAGCATTGAAGAGGATCTCTTTCTCAAAATAATCACTGAGAACTTGTTCCACAAGGATCCTGCAACTTCCCCTCCTCTTCCACTGTTAGTTTTACTTCCCCCCCCCCCCCCCCCCCCCCCCATGTCAGTAGTTGCCTGTTCTGCCGCTTTAGGAACTCTTGTACGCGGGAAGTCAAGAAAGTGGGGTGTCTGTGCGGATGGTTTGATCACGTTTGTCACAGAGAGGAAGGCTAGTAATACGAGGGGCCAGCCGAACTTCTACGCCTTTTTGTTTTGTTTTTTGTTTTGCCTTAATTAAATCTTTTGTGCAGTCAGCTGCCACACTACATGAGTTCACAGTCGCTAGCCTCAATAACGACTTGCACTGCTGGGCCTATTGGCAGCGGCCGGAAAAAAGGTTAAAAAAAAAAGAATTAATTTGAAAAGTTACTGATAAGTCAGTCAGTCATTCCCCTGACCGCTGGGTCTTTGGGAGGGACGTGATGAGGCAGCCGCCGTTTCTCTCCAGGCTCTTCTGTTGGTAGCTGTCGTGAGGAGATCTGGCATGGTCATTTTGGTCCAGTCCTTTATATTTTCGGACCAGCTCTTTCTCTGCCGTCCTCGTCCTCTGCGCCCTCCTTCAACGGTACCTTGAAAGATGGTTAAAGCACTGCCAAAAAGCCGTAGAATCACTAGACAACGAATCACTAGACAAAACACGACGCGTTTCGACCTTCTAGGTCTTCTTCGGGCAAGATACACAACACATAGGACAACGAAAATGAACGAGCATCTTGCATGAAGAAGACCTAAGAGTCAGTTTGCAACTAGATCTTAATTTAAAAACACACACTCACACACGGACAGACACACAGACAGACACACAGACACACACACCACACACACACACACACACACACACACACACACACACACACACACACACACACACACACACACACACACAACCCAGCTCGCTGTTTTGGGAAGATCTCGTGCAACAGGGTCGTTTGACGCAAAACCTCGGCGTGGTTTTAGCAATGTCGGCTTTATGGAAACTCCCGGATTGGTCGAAGTATGATACACAAAGCCACATTCACTGGGGGAACATTCCTTGTCATCGGATAAGAAGACTTTCAGCATGATGCTCAATTCTATTACAAATAAAAGCGGCAGATGCAGCATTAGGTTGTAAACATGGACCAAAAATTCTGTTTGATTTTTTTTTTGGGAGACTAGAAATCGTTAAAACATCAGTTTCATTTTGAATGAAAAGAAAATGGAAAGAATTGACCACAGCATACTGTTTTCCGTAGGATTTCTTGGTGGGTTTTTTTTTCTAAGGTGTATTACTGCAACAGTCCGTATTGTGCATTTTTTAAAATCTGTTTCCCATTTAACGATCGTGTTTTTGTGTCAATATGTCATTGCAGTTACTTTGACAAAAAATAACCACCGCAGCGATTTCATGTGTTACGGTCTTGTTAAAACTAAAAAAAAGTAATGCTGATGAAATTGTGAAGAAGACACTATCTATGTTGGAACGAATATCAAAATGAAGAAGACTGTTCATTTGAAATCGGATTGGAACCTGATCTCTCTCTCTCTCTCTCTCTCTCTCTCTCTCTCTCTCTTTCTCTCTCTCTCTCTCTCTCCTCTCTCTCTCTCTCTCTCTCTCTCTCTCTCTCTCTCTCTCGCTCTTTCTCTCTCTATCTACATGTCTGTCTGTCTGTATCTACCTATCTATCTATCTGTCTACCTATCTATCCATCTGTCTACCTATCTCTCTATCTGCCTATCTATTAGTCTATCCCTCTATCTCTCTGTCTCTCTGTGCAAACCTCTGTCTGTCGTCTGTCTCTGTCAGTCCATCAATTCATCCATCTGATATCTGTCTCTATTCTATTCTATTCTATTCTATTCTGTCTGTCTATCTATCCATATATCCATCAGTCTGTATACCCATCCATCTCTCTCTCTCTCTCTCTGTCTGTCTCTCTCTCTCTATCTGTCTCTTCCCTCCCTCCATTTCCCCCTCTCTCTGTCAGTTCGTCTGTCTGTCTGTCTCGCTATCTGACCTTTTTTTTTTCAAGTTTGTCTTAATTTCTTTAAAGAATTCGTAATTTGTGATATACGCGACCTTCAGGTAGAGGACTGTTTGTAACAATTTCATTGAAACAAAACGTAAGAGTTCCAAAGAGGGTTCGAGAAAGTTGACAGCAAGCAAGCCATGTCTTCAGACCTGAGCTGACTTTGAAGGGGGCTGGCCTTCTTCTCAGCCTGGATGGATCGGGCAGTTCTTGGAAGCCTTTCATTTTCAGTTTCACATTGATTAAAGCCCACCCGACGACAGAATTATATTATATTGTATTGTATAGCTTCATCCTCAGAACAGATTTCTTGTCATTGAATTACAGTCTGCTTGCCTGCTCTTCCCGGGGAAGGTCGTGTCGCCATAGTCCAGGGCCACCATGTTTTGTTTTTTTCTTCTGCCGACGCATGCGTTTGTTTCAAAGATCCCAGAAGAGGTTTTTTTTTAATCATAATTTTGCAAGAGACAACTTTCATGGTGTCGTGGAGTCTTTGATATACTACACACCAGACGACAGCAGATCGTGATGTTATCAGATACAAACAACGAAGAATACAACCCAAGCATTCGACTCCGACCAAGGTTGGTCTTTCGTGAGGTGTTAGGACCACTCTGAAGGCCGACCTCAAGAGCCTCAGCATAGACTCGGGTCACCTAGGAACATAACCTGAAAGAGTTTTTACCATATTTCCGAGGCGGCCGTAAAGAAGAAACGGTCTTGTGCTGTGTGCATACAGGCCACTCCTTTTACACCCGTTCTTATGTTTCAAAGGCTGAAGAAGCTCCACGTGGTGCATTCCATGTCATGTACCGCTCACAGAGTGTTGGGACTTGCATGATGTGAGACATAAACATTTTACAGCAGACTCCATGAAAACCTTGTTCAGAGATGTCCCACCTGACGTGATCTTTGGATTTCTGAAAGAGATTAACGTTTTTCATCCGATCTAAGATTTTACAGAACAAAGACTTTTGAAAAAAAAATTCCGGTGTGCTTTTAGAAGGTGAATTTTAACGGGTTGAGGGAATTTTTTCCCCCTCCTTAATGACTTATGAGTTGACATCAACGCAGTGACTTGTGAGTTGACATCAACGCGGCGACAGCCCTGATGTGGCCCTTTGCGGTCGGCTTGGCTATGAGCAACATTACCTTCATTACCTACCTGAGAACATACCGCCCTTGTCAGACTCTGCCGGAGACACACCTGTGTCATCAGGGCACGTAGACTTTACACATCTGTGTCGTCAGGGCACGTAGACTTTACACACTTGTGTCATCAGGGCACGTAGAGTTTTACACATCTGTGTCATCAGGGCACGTAGACTGTACACACCTGTGTCATCAGGGCACGTAGACTTTCCACACCTGTGTCATCAGGGCACATAGACGTTCCACACCTGTGTCATCAGGGCACGTAGACTTTCCACACCTGTGTCATCAGGGCACGTAGACTTTCCACACCTGTGTCATCAGGGCACGTAGACTTTACACACCTGTGTCATCAGGGCACGTAGACTTTACACACCTGTGTCATCGGGCACGTAGACTTTACACACCTGTGTCATCAGGGCACGTAGACTTTACACACCTGTGTCATCAGGGCATGTAGACTTTCCACACCTGTGTCATCAGGGCATGTAGACTTTACACACCTGTGTCATCAGGGCATGTAGACTTTCCACACCTGTGTCATCAGGGCATGTAGACTTTCCACACCTGTGTCATCAGGGCACGTAGACTTTACACACCTGTGTCATCGGGGCACGTAGACTTTACACACCTGTGTCATCAGGGCACGTAGACTTTACACACCTGTGTCATCAGGGCATGTAGACTTTCCACACCTGTGTCATCAGGGCATGTAGACTTTACACACCTGTGTCATCAGGGCATGTAGACTTTCCACACCTGTGTCATCAGGGCATGTAGACTTTCCACACCTGTGTCATCAGGGCATGTAGACTTTACACACCTGTGTCATCAGGGCACGTAGACTTACACACCTGTGTCATCAGGGCACGTAGACTTTCCACACCTGTGTCATCAGGGCATGTAGACTTTACACACCTGTGTCATCAGGGCACGTAGACTTTCCACACCTGTGTCATCAGGGCATGTAGACTTTCCACACCTGTGTCATCAGGGCACGTAGACTTTCCACACCTGTGTCATCAGGGCACGTAGACTTTACACACCTGTGTCATCAGGGCACGTAGACTTTACACACCTGTGTCATCAGGGCACGTAGACTTTACACACCTGTGTCATCAGGGCACGTAGACTTTACACACCTGCATCATCAGGGCACGTAGACTTACGCACCTGTGTCATCAGGGCACGTAGACTTTACACACCTGTGTCATCAGGGCACGTAGACTTTACACACCTGTGTCATCAGGGCACGTAGACTTTACACACCTGCATCATCAGGGCACGTAGACTTTACACACCTGCATCATCAGGGCACGTAGACTTACACACCTGCATCATCAGGGCACGTAGACTTACACACCTATGTCATCAGGGCACGTAGACTTACACACCTGTGTCATCAGGGCACGTAGACTCTCCAGTGGGACTGTGCGGCTGCCTCTCAGACAAAGGGGATCACGGGGAAGCGGCCACCCCTCCCCACCCCCAACCCCACCACCACTCTGAACTCGTCTCCTGCGATGTCAGAGACCTACAGAACGCCTTAGTGAGAGGCTTCCACTTCTTGCAAGAAGAGTCATTCTGGGACATGGTCTACCACCTGGTCCACTCGTCTGTCGAGCCGGGCAGGACATTCCATCCTCATCCCCACCCCGACCTGTTGCAGGTGCCCCTCCATGGCCTCCTGCTCTTCAACAGCACGCGCGTGGTGACGGTGTTCACCATGGATGATTTGAACCAGAACCTCGTCAGCTACCGCCACGACCAGTCGGAGACGGCCCGGGACAGTTTCTCCTTCACCGTCACGGACGGCGCGCACTCGGACTTCTTCGTCTACCCGGAGACCTCCCTGACCACCCGACGTCCTCAGACCATGAGCATTGAGATCACCCCCGTGGACAACGGCATTCCGCAGGTGAGTTGGAGTGTGTGTGTGTGTGTGTGTGTGTGTGTGTGTGTGTGTGTGTGTGTGTGTGTGTGTGTGTGTGTGTGTGTAGGGGGGTGGGGGGGTATGCTAGGGGGAAGCTCTGTTTGTGTATCTGTCTGTCTTTTTGTCTGTGTCTTTTCTCCTGTATGTTTGAGTCTGCTGTCCGCCTGTCTGTTTTGACCGTGTCTGTGTCCCTGTCCGTCTGTTTGTCTGTGTGTGTGTGTGTGTCTCTCTCTCTGTGTCTGTTTCGGTCCTCTGTTTGTCTCTCAGTTCCTCTGTTTTTATGTCTCTGTACATGTTCGTCTGTCGTCGTCTCTCAGTGTCTTTCTGCCGCCTTTATCTCTCTCTCTCTCTCCTCTCTCTCTCTCTCTCTCTCTCTCTCTCTCTGTCCCTGTCTTTATCTCATTGCTGCTGTTCCCCCACCTCACTCTCTTCATCTATCTGCCTGCCTGTCTGTGTTTGTGTGTGGTGTCTGTCTGCCTACCTGCCTGCCTGTCTGTCTGTCTCTGTCTCCATCTCTCAGTCTCTGTCTCTATCTCTATGTCACACTATGTCCCTGTCCGTGTATTATGTCTGTCTTTTTTATGTTGTCTCTTTCTCGGTCTTTCAAACTCTGTGTCTGTTCACCTGTGTCTGTTTTTGACAGCGAGTCTAGGTCACTTTCACTCTACGTCTGTCTGTCTGTATCTATCTATCCGTCTCCCTCCCTCTTTATTTTGTTTTCCTCTTCTCTCTCCCCCCCCTCCCTCCCCGACTTTCTGACTTTCGTCTCTCTCTCTCTCTCTCTCTCTCTCTCTCTCTCTCTCTCTCTCTCTCTCTCTCTCTCTTCTCTCTCTCTTCGCCAGTATCTTCAACAACAACAACAACAGCAAAATGATCCGTTCGCAAATCGTTGATTCATAGTGTTCACGGTGAATGTCAGTCTCGTAACAAGCTTGCTGAACGGATCCGGGATCTGGTGCTTGATGAGGATCCGGCGTTTCGAATCCACACGAAATTTCATGGGCTTTTCCTTAAGCCACATACAATCTTTCCCACACGTTAGGGTAACATCAATTCAGTATCGTTTGTGTAATCTCGCTGACCATCCATCCAACCAGCCAACCAACCAACCAAGGGACGCCGGTGAGAACATAGCCTCCAGGGTAAAAGTAACCAAAATGATACCAGCAGTGAGCAACGGCAGTTATCAACCATCGAAAATAAAATAAACAACAGCAAACTGGATCTAATCTCTCTCCTCCCCTCCCCCACCCACCCAATTGCCTCCTCGCCTCCATCCTCCTCCTCTCCCCCGACTGATGATAAAGAAGAAAAAAAAAAAAAGAGTCGTCCAATACAATTTCTCCCCTCTGTGGGAACATCTTATAGTAGCGTCTTACAGCCTGAGGAAAACAACGGAAAGGAAAGCAGTGATTATTGCCGCTATTGCTGAGGATTGCAAACGTTTTCCTTCGGATCAGGACTGTTTCCTGTGGATTATTATTATTATTACTGTTATTAATATTATTAAGAGTACTTATATACCGCCTCTTCTCGGCCAGAGACCGAGCTCTGTGCGCTTTGCAATCCGCATTTTCGTTTTCACAACGGGCTGCCTACCTGGGTAGAGCCGACTGAAGAGCTGCCTGCCGGCATTTCATTAGTTAAGTCGTTTCCTGTGTCATTCAGTCGACATCGTTCATTCAATGTAGTAACTCTTTCATTCTTTCCATTTTTCACGCAGAGTGCATGCTATGTGTAATGTGTCCTCCATACCAACGACCAAACTGGCCTTTTTTCCCCCCCGAAAGTTGGTGATGGGAATTTACGTGTGTGCAAGATGTTATGCGTGCGTTCACACACGGAACCTCGGTTTGTAGTCTCATTTGAAGGACTATTTAGGAAATGGAGTCGAAACCAATGTTAACTCCGAGGGAAAAATCCCTCTGTACCGAAACGGCCCGGCGGAGATTCGAACCCGCAACCCCAGAATCACCAAGATTATGAGTCCGGCAGACTAGGGAAAACAGTTATTATCTCTGGGATCACAACTTTTTTCTCTCCCTACTTTTGCTGTTTACCTTATGGACAATTACCGTTTTTTCTTAGGGAAAACGGGAAAACATTTGCGATTCTGGGAGAAAATTGGAAACACTGTTATTTTCTTAACTGTTCCAGTTGTGATCATGAGGGAGAACAAACAGCATCGTAGTTTACCTGAGGGATGTTTTCCTCAAGAAAACAATCATCGGCTTTCTATACTAGCATGCTCCCATACTCCTCTACCTCTATGCCGCCAAACCCATCAACCTCTATGCTCCCATACCCCTCTACCTCTATGCTCCCATACTTCTTTATGTTCCCATACCTCTCTACCTCTATGCTCTCATACCCCTCTACCTCTATGCTCCCATACCCCTCTACCTCTATGCTCCTATACCCCTCTACCTCTATGCTCCCATACCCTCTACCTCTATGCTCCTATACCCCTCTACCTCTATGCTCCCATGCCCCTCTACCTCTATGCTCCCATACCCCTCTTCCTCTATGCTCCCATACCCCTCTGCTTCTATGCTCCCATGCCCCTCTACCTCTGTGCTCCCATACCCCTCTATTCTCCTATACCCCTCTACCTCTATGCTCCCATGCCCCTCTACCTCTATGCTCCCATACCCCTCTACCTCTATGCTCCTATACCCCTCTACCTCTGTGCTCCTATACCCCTCTACCTCTGTGCTCCTATACCCCTCTATTCTCCTATACCCCTCTACCTCTATGCTCCCATGCCCCTCTACCTCTATGCTCCCATACCCCTCTTCCTCTATGCTCCCATACCCCTCTACCTCTATGCTCCCATACCCCTCTGCTTCTATATGCTCCTATACCCCTCTACCTCTATGCTCCCATACCCCTCTGCCTCTATGCTCCCATACCCCTCTACCTCTATGCTCCCATACCCCTCTACCTCTATGCTCCCATACCCCTCTACCTCTATGCTCCTATACCCCTCTACCTCTATGCTCCCATACCCCTCTACCTCTATGCTCCTATACCCCTCTACCTCTATGCTCCCATACCCCTCTACCTCTATGCTCCCATACCCCTCTACCTCTATGCTCCCATACCCCTCTACCTCTATGCTCCTATACCCCTCTACCTCTATGCTCCTATACCCCTCTACCTCTGTGCTCCTATACCCCTCTACCTCTATTCTCCTATACCCCTCTACCTCTATTCTCCTATACCCCTCTACCTCTATGCTCCCATACCCCTCTACCTCTATGCTCCTATACCCCTCTACCTCTGTGCTCCTATACCCCTCTACTCTGTGCTCCTATACCCCTCTACCTCTATGCTCCCATACCCCTCTACCTCTATTCTCCTATACCCCTCTACCTCTATGCTCCCATACCCCTCTACCTCTATGCTCCTATACCCCTCTACCTCTGTGCTCCTATACCCCTCTACCTCTGTGCTCCTATACCCCTCTACCTCTATGCTCCCATGCCCCTCTACCTCTATGCTCCCATACCCCTCTACCTCTATTCTCCTATACCCCTCTACCTCTATGCTCCCATACCCCTCTACCTCTATGCTCCCATACCCCTCTACCTCTATGCTCCCATACCCCTCTGCTTCTATATGCTCCCATACCCCTCTACCTCTATGCTCCCATACCCCTCTACCTCTCTGCTCCCATACCTCTCTACCTCTATGCTCTCATACCCCTCT
The DNA here is from genome assembly GCA_018398815.1 of Conus ventricosus. NCBI lineage: Eukaryota > Metazoa > Mollusca > Gastropoda > Neogastropoda > Conidae > Conus > Conus ventricosus. The sequence continues at coordinate 73,552,211 of CM031601.1, read as the reverse complement.
ACCTCTATGCTCCCATACCCCTCTACCTATATGCTCCCATACCCCTCTACCTCTATGCTCTCATACCCCTCTACCTCTATGCTCCCATACCCCTCTACCTATATGCTCCCATACCCCTCTACCTCTATGCTCTCATACCCCTCTACCTCTATGCTCCCATACCTCTCTACCTCTATGCTCCCATACCCCTCTACCTCTATGCTCCCATACCCCTCTACCTCTATGCTCCCATACCCCTCTGCTTCTATATGCTCCCATACCCCTCTACCTCTATGCTCCCATACCCCTCTACCTCTATGCTGCCATACCCCTCTACCTCTATGCTCCCATACCCCTCTACCTCTATGCTCCCATACCCCTCTACCTCTATGCTCCCATACCCCTCTACCTATATGCTCCCATACCTCTCTATCTCTATGCTCCCATACCCTTCTACCTATATGCTCCCATACCCCTCTACCTCTATGCTCTCATACCCCTCTACCTCTATGCTCCCATACCCCTCTACCTCTATGCTCCCATACCCCTCTACCTATATGCTCCCATACCTCTCTACCTCTATGCTCCCATACCCTTCTACCTATATGCTCCCATACCTCTCTACCTCTATGCTCTCATACCCCTCTGCTTCCTCTATGCTCTCATACCCCTCTGCTTCTA
>CM031601.1:73526551-73534051 GCA_018398815.1 Conus ventricosus | reverse complement strand
ATCTCGCAGAACGTGTGGTAGGTCCTTCCCGTTCACAGTCAGCAATGGTAGCGGAGCACTTGGAGAGAATCGTGGAACCCAGATAAGCCCCATACCTCCAGTGAGACATGAGTACTCTCCTGCTTATGCCGCCTCTCCGTGGACTCGTACAGCTTCTGAGCTGTCAACAAAGTTTCTCTTCGTCACGTCAACAATGCTCATTCTTCCATAACAGACGTTTGTTTTTTTCTTCCTCTCCGGCCTGACAAACACTCCCCCTGGGTCATGTCAACGCTTTGTGTCCTATCAGGTCAACATTGTTTCGTATCACGTAAACACACTTCCCCCGAGCCTGTAAACATTCTATTCTGTGGTAAAAAATCAGCGCTCTCCCTCCAGCCTGATCAACACTCATTCCCCCGACCATGTATAAACACTTCAGTTCCCCCCCCCCCCCCCCCCCTCCCCTCAAATAAACACCTCTCCTCTCCCCCTCTCCCACCCCCACCCCCTACCCCCTTGCCCTGTCGACACTTTACTCTTCGGTTCCATAATCTCTCCGGCTCTTGGCAGTTCAGAAGGAGGTAGGGTGGACTGGAACTTGCATCAGTAGCTCACATCGCTGTTTTACTGTTACGGCGGTACAAGTACTTCTCTGTTATTTCACGCCGTTCGCTTTCCTCCTCATTTTTACACCTGGACGGATCAAGAATGAGAGGAAGGAAGGAAGGAAAGAAGGAGGAATGAAAGGGTTGAGGGCGGAGAGGGAGGGGTGGGCGGAGGGGGGGGGGGGGGGCGGGAGGGGGAGCGGAGGGGGCAAAAGGAGAGGGTGAGGAGGGAGTGAGGGGTTTAGGGCATCTTGACTTGCTGGCCTCTCCTCGGTCTTCATCATTACCACACTTCCCCTCGTTGTCAAAGATTCCTAAAACGCTCTCTCTCTCTCTCTCTCTCCCCTCTCTCTCCCCTCTCTCTCTCTCTCTCTCTTGTGCGCGCGCGCGCACTGTGTGTGTGTGTGTGTGTGTGTGTGTGTGCGGGCGCGCGCGCACTGTGGTGGTGTGTGTGTGTGTGGAGGCCTCTCGACAGACTGTGACTCATTCACAGAGATTTCCATTGGACAGTTTTCTATAGGGTCGGGTGGGTGGGTGGGGGGTATAGGGAGTACACTGGGTGAGAAGGGCAGGGTGGAAGGGTACGTAGGTAGGGATGATGGGAGGGAGATTGGGGTGAAGTGCGGATCGTAGGCGTTTACTGTTCTGAATGAAGGTTATGACCAAAGTAAGAGGGGTGGGAAAAAAAGGAAGGGGAGGGAAGGGGGGGGGGGGGGGGGGGGGGGGGGGGGGGGGGGGGGGGGGGGGGGGGGGGGGGGGGGGGGAGAGGGTGCGAGTTCCGAGTTACGTGGAAAGTGTCAGGTAAAGGGTGCATTGTATCATGGCGGAAACAAGGGAGGTAATTTGATTCTCTCTCTTTGGACACCTGGTTGTGTAACGGGGGTTTGAAATGTCCTTACTTCTTTGTCTGAACGTCCTCTCGCCTGCCTGTCTGTTTCACCCGTCACTTTGTCTGAACGTCTCTCTGCCTGCCTGTCTGTTTCCACCCGTCACTTTGTCTGAACGTCTCTCTGCCTGTCTGTCTGTTTCACCCGTCACTTTGTCTGAACGTCTCTCTGCCTGTCTGTCTGTTTCACGCGTCACTTTGTCTGAACGTCTCTCTGCCTGTCCGTCTGTTTCACCCGTCACTTTGTCTGAACGTCTCTCTGCCTGTCCGTCTGTTTCACCCGTCACTTTGTCTGAACGTCTCTCTGCCTGTCCGTCTGTTTCACCCGTCACTTTGCCTCAATGTCTCTCTGCCTGTCTGTCTGTTTCACCCGTCACTTTGCCTCAATGTCTCTCTGCCTGTCTGTCTGTTTCACCCGTCACTTTGCCTCAACGTCTCTCTGCCTGTCTGTCTGTTTCACCCGTCACTTTGCCTCAATGTCTCTCTGCCTGTCTGTCTGTTTCACCCGTCACTTTGTCTGAACGTCTCTCTGCCTGTCTGTCTGTTCTGTCTGCCTGTCTGTTTCACACCCGTCACTTTGTCTGAACGTCTCTCTGCCTGTCTGTCTGTTCTGTCTGCCTGTCTGTTTCACCTGTCGCTTTGTCTGAACGTCTCTCTGCCTGTCTGTCTGTTCTGTCTGCCTGTCTGTTTCACGCGTCACTTTGTCTGAACGTCTCTCTGCCTGTCTGTCTGTTTCACCCGTCGCTTTGTCTGAACGTCTCTCTGCCTGTCTGTCTGTTTCACCCGTCGCTTTGTCTGAACGTCTCTCTGCCTGTCTGTTCTGTCTGTCTGTCTGTTTCACCCGTCACTTTGTCTGAACGTCTCTCTGCCTGTCTGTCTGTTCTGTCTGCCTGTCTGTTTCACCCGTCACTTTGTCTGAACGTCTCTCTGCCTGTCTGTCTGTTTCACGCGTCACTTCGTCTGAACGTCTCTCTGCCTGTCTGTCTGTTTCACGCGTCACTTTGTCTGAACGTCTCTCTGCCTGTCTGTCTGTTTCATCCGTCACTTTGTCTGAACGTCTCTCTGCCTGTCTGTCTGTTTCACCCGTCACTTTGTCTGAACGTCTCTCTGCCTGTCTGTCTGTTTCACCCGTCACTTTGTCTGAACGTCTCTCTGCCTGTCTGTCTGTTTCACCCGTCACTTTGTCTTGAACGTCTCTCTGCCTGTCTGTCTGTTTCACCCGTCACTTTGTCTGAACGTCTCTCTGCCTGTCTGTCTGTTTCACCCGTCACTTTGTCTGAACGTCTCTCTGCCTGTCTGTCTGTTTCACCCGTCACTTTGTCTGTATGTCTCTCTGCCTGTCTGTCTGTTCTGTCTGTCTGTCCTGTTTCATGCGTCACTTTGTCTGAATGTCTCTCTGCCTGTCTGTCTGTTTCACGCGTCACTTTGTCTGAATGTCTCTCTGCCTCTCTGTCTGTTTCACACGTCACTTTGTCTGAACGTCTCTCTGCCTGTCTGTCTGTTCTGTCTGTCTGTTTCACGCGTCACTTTGTCTGAACGTCTCTCTGCCTGTCTGTCTGTTCTGTCTGTCTGTTTCACACGTCACTTTGTCTGAACGTCTCTCTGCCTGTCTGTTTCACCCGTCGCTTTCTACCTCCTCTGCTCCCTTTTCCTCCCCCCAGCTCCACTCTCTGACTGGCGTCTTTGTCTTAGAGTTGGTGACATAGTTCCAATGTGACTCTTAGCAATAATGGACATAGTTCCAATGTGACTCTTATTAATATTGGACATCGTTCCAATGTGACTCTTATTAATATTGGACATCGCTCCAGTATGACTCGTTAATATTGGACATAGTTCCAATGTGACTCTTACTAATATTGGACATAGTTCCAATGTGACTCTTATTAATATTGGACATAGTTTCAATGTGACTCTTATTAATATTGGACATAGTTCCAATGTGACTCTTATTAATATTGGACATCGTTCCAGTATGACTCGTTAATATTGGACATCGTTCCAATGTGACTCTTACTAATATTGGACATAGTTCCAATGTGACTCTTATTAATATTGGACATAGTTCCAATGTGACTCTTATTAATATTGGACATAGTTCCAATGTGACTCTTATTAATATTGGGCATAGTTCCAATGTGACTCTTATTTATATTGGACATAGTTCCAATGTGACTCTTATTAATATTGGACATCGTTCCAGTATGACTCGTTAATATTGGACATCGTTCCAATGTGACTCTTATTAATATTGGACATCGTTCCAATGTGACTCTTATTAATATTGGACATAGTTCCAATGTGACTCTTATTAATATTGGACATCGTTCCAGTATGACTCGTTAATATTGGACACAGTTCCAATGTGACTCTTACTAATATTGGACATAGTTCCAATGTGACTCTTATTAATATTGGACATCGTTCCAGTATGACTCGTTAATATTGGACACAGTTCCAATGTGACTCTTACTAATATTGGACATAGTTTCAATGTGACTCTTATTAATATTGGACATCGTTCCAATGTGACTCTTATTAATATTGGGCATAGTTCCAATGTGACTCTTATTAATATTGGACATAGTTCCAATGTGACTCTAGTTATTAATATTGGACATCGTTCCAATGTGACTCTTATTAATATTGGACATAGCTCCAATGTGACTCTTATTAATATTGGAATCGTTCCAATGTGACTCTTATTAATATTGGACATCGTTCCAATGTGACTCTTATTAATATTGGACATAGTTCCAATGTGACTCTTATTAATATTGGACATCGTTCCAATGTGACTGTTATTAATATTGGACATAGTTCCAATGTGACTCTTATTAATATTGGACATCGTTCCAATGTGACTCTTATTAATATTGGACATCGTTCCTATGTGACTCTTATTAATATTGGACATAGTTCCAATGTGACTCTTATTAATATTGGACATCGTTCCAATGTGACTCTTATTAATATTGGACATAGTTCCAATGTGACTCTTATTAATATTGGACATAGTTCCAATGTGACTCTTACTAATATTGGACATAGTTCCAATGTGACTCTTATTAATATTGGACATAGTTCCAGTATGACTCTTACTAATATTGGACATAGTTCCAATGTGACTCTTATTAATATTGGACATCGTTTCAGTATGACACATTAATATTGGACAGAGTTCCAATGTGACTCTTACTAATACTGGACATAGTTCCAATGTGACTCTTATTAATATTGGGCATAGTTCCAATGTGACTCTTAACAATAATGGACATAGTTTCAATGTGACTCTAAACAATAATGGACATAGTTTCAGTGTGCCTTTGTCAATATCATGTCAGAAAGGCTACACATTTACGAAACATACGCTCGGGCACGCGCACACAAACGCGCGCGCGCGCGTGCGCACACACGCACGCACGCACACGCACACACACACACACACACACACACACACACACATACACACACACACTCACTCACTCACACGCACGCATGCGTGTGCCCACACGAACACATACAACGCATGCGCGCGCACGCGCGCGCGCGCGCACACACACCATACGCAGACACACATACACAGACAGACAAGCAGACAGACACACACACACAACTCTCTCACTCACACACACACACACACACACACACACACACACACACACACACACACACACAACACACACACACACACACACACACACACACACAACACACACACACACACACACACACACACACACAACACACACACACACACACACACACACACACACAACACACACACACACACACACACACACCACACACACTCACACACAAGCAAAGAGAGGAGAGAGAGAAGAGAGAGAGGAGAGAAGAGAGAGAGAGAGAGAGAGAGAGGGGGAGGCAAGCAAGCAAGCACAGACAGACGGAGAAACAGAAAAAACAGCAGCAACAATCGACCAGGGAGACAGAGCCCGACAAGTGACCCAGAAAGGTCAGCCACCCCGGGATGCCAACCGGTTCACACACCCTGTTTCTTTGTCAACCCCCCTCCCCCCCTCCCCCCCCAACCCCCCACACACGCACCCTCAACCACCAGCTGGTTGTGAATGCAGGTCAGGGTGACCGGAAAAAGAACTAACCCTCCCCTTCCCCCCCTCTCACTCCACTCTTCCTCCATTCTCTCCCCCCCCCCCCCCAATCATCCCACCACGCAAGGACGAGGTCATAATCGCACGTGTGTCACGTGCACAGCTGTTACGCCATGGCAGCCATCACTGTCGCAGCCAGACGGCTTACTTTTTCAGTTCAGTCACTTCCTGGGGGAATTATTATCTTTTTTTTTCTTTCTTCTTTTTCCATTATTAAAGAGAGGGTGGTGGTAGTGGTGGTGGCGGTGGCGGTGGTGGTGGTGGTGCGTCTCTTTGTGGCCGGCGTGGGGCTTGATGAAGACGATCGAAGTGATGACTAGTTGATCGTTGGTTCTATTGTTGCCTTTCCTGTGAAAGAGAGAGAGAGAGAGAGAGAGAGAGAGAGAGAGAGAGAGAGACAGACAGACAGAGAGAAGAGAGAGAGAGAGAGAGAGAGAGAGAGAGAGAGAGAGATGTAGAAACACTCGCTCACATATACGCGCGCGCGCACACTCACACATACACACACACTCATTCACGCACGTGCGCGACACACACACACACACACACACACACACACACACACACACCACACACACACACACACACACACAACACACTACCTTTCCTCCTTCGACCCAGACCACAACCTCTCCGAAATAATGTTAATGAATGACCACTGGCTAACGGGGGGGTGGGGGGTGGGGGTGGGGGTGTCAGGCGGGCCGTTTCAACTCTGTGGTCACGGCCATGAAGAGTTGCTTCACAGACCAGATAACATAGGAGTGAAACCTGACCCTTGCTCGATCTACCGTCAAACGTGGAGACCTTGGGGTACTTGCTGACCCCCTCCACCCCCCCTCCCACTTATCAAGAATACAGCCAATTCAGAGGCATGGACCCCACTTTCGTTATGCAGTCTGTGGGGGTGAAGAGGGAGGTGAAAGGTCATAAGCAGATGAGTCAGGGGTCAGAGGACACAGGGTGACCGACCCACTGTGGGACGTTGTTGTTAATGTGGGAGCGGGGTGCCCGTGCACACGCGTGTCGAGCGACGCTTGTCACAAATGAGTGCTTGAAAGGGATGTGGGAGGGGCTACAGGTGAATGCCGGCGGGCTTTTCTACCAATCGCGAAGGGGTTTACAAAATTTCCGACGAATCACGTAACACGACATGTACGTATAATTTATAAATAAAAGAGACTGAGATGAGAAAAACAAAGACGAGGGTTAAATCCCCTGATTTGTCACTCGGCTGGCTTCGTTCCGATTAAAATCTGCACTGACAAGATGAATGGCGTCTGTTGTTTTGAAGGGACAGAGGTTTAAAAAAAACAACAACAAAGCAAGCAACAAACAAAAACTTTCCTCATTATGTTCAGCTAGTACTCTCCCCTCCCCTAACAACCACCACCCAGTCGTACACCAAAATTAATGAACCCTGATGTTAGAAAGAGCGCCGGTGTCGTATATAATACTGTCGCCGTGGAATTGTATCGCAGCGATAGCATTCACGTGAAATATTGTTGCAGCGACAATAATTGCTGGAAAAAAATGTCGCGCGACAACTTTTCACGAAAAATGTCCCATAGAATATTGTAGCTGTCCATAAAATGCAGTATTTCCCGGGAAATACTGTCGCTGCGACACGATTTTATGAGCGACAGTATTATATACGACACCGGAGCTTTATCATTATTATCATTATTATTGTTATCGTTATTATTATCATTATTGTTATAGAAATAACTATTACTGTAATTATCAAACCCCCGTTTGGCTTGTCTAAGGATAATAATGGTTGCATTTTGGAAAACCACTGAAAGATCAGCGGTGGGAGAGGGTGTGGTGGGGTGGTTGAGATGGAGGGGGTGGGAAGATGTGTGTGTGTGTGTGTGTGTGTGTGTGTGTG
>CM031601.1:73506551-73511551 GCA_018398815.1 Conus ventricosus | reverse complement strand
CACACACACACACACACACACACACACACCACCACCACACACACACACACACACACACCCCACACACACACACACCACACACACACACACACCACACACACACACACACCACACACACCACACACACACAACACACCACACACACACACACACACACACACACCACACACACACACCACACACACACACACACAAAACACACACACACACACACCACACACACACACCACACACACACACCACACACACACACCACACACACACACACACACACACACACACACACACACACACACACACACACACACACACACAGAGGGAGAGAGAGAGAGAGAACTAAACAAAGTGGCAGTCAGACTACTTTTTTTTCTCTTACAATTTCGGCGTACATATTTGATTTTATAAAAGAACATCTCGAATGCAGGTTTGTTTACAAAGACCACCACGAAATACAAAGGTTGCCAAATAATAATGCATGAAAAGAACAGAAATACACCATTTCCTTCCGATCCCCTCAGGTTGTCTTTCTTGGTTGCCTTCGTCTTCTGCATCGTCAACAACACAATCACACGATTAACAAAAAAAAAAAAGATATAAAGAAGAAGAAAACGAAGAGTTTATAATGGCTTCTTCAATAACAGCAAAAGCTAAAATTAGGAAGAAGAAAACGAAGAGTGTATAAGGGCTTCTTCAACAACAGCAAAAGCTGAAATTGTCAAAGCAGTTAACTTATCTCTTTGTTCCAAAAACAACAAACAGTTGAATGTCAAGGATGTGTGTGTGTGTGTGTGTGTGTGTGTGTGTGTGTGTGTGTGTGTGCGCGCGCGTGTGTGTGTGTGTACATGTGCGTAAGCGCGCACTCGAATGTCCATAATATGCCCGCGCGCGCGTGTGTGTGTGCATGTGTGTGTGTGTGTGTGTGTGTGTGAGTGAGTGTGCGCGCATGCGCGCGAGTGCGCGCTCGAACATTGTCACTGTATAAGACAGTAGACAGGGATATATGTATTAATATATCCCCCGTTATAACCACCCCTTTCCCCCTTTTACTAAGTATGAACGCCACACAACAAACACACACAAAAGAAAATACAGTGCACAAACAGAAGGCTTTATTTGCATTCACACACGCACTCTCACCCACTGAATGGCAGATGAAACACCAATACCTTTATATATCCGACACATAGGCAGTTTTCCCCACACATACACACACACAAAAAAAACAAACAAACCCCAAAAGAATCCAACAATACTATCAATACTCGACCATCAACACATGGCCCCTTATGCATACCCGTGCACGCATGTGCTGCACGTTTACATATAACAACCCTTCCCTCAGGAGGCACAAATACACACCTCAGCCCACCAAAGGCTAATACCCGAAGGAACAAGGGTGACTCATCACATCCCCTGGTAACCCCAGGCTGAAATACCAAACAAGGTTGATACCTCATAAACCTGAGATGCCCACGCGATGTCTCTTTTCCAAAATGTATTCTTTCTGCTAATTTTTATATGCCGGTGTCAAACCACCCGGACACAAAAGCTTAACCCCCAAATGTTCAACAACCAATTGTTCAAGTAACCCGCACCCAATGTTGTACTTTCAATACTTCATCCGAAGTCCCTGGCGGGTACTTGACACAGGCAAAAACAAACCCCCCCCAAAAAAAACTTCTCCAAAAAAAAAAACAAAAAAACAAAACCACACACAAAAAAAAAAACAAACAACGGCAACACAGCGTTTCCCGATATGGTTATGAAAACGGACTGCTTGACGGCGCTCACACTAATGCACCGCCAAAACACAAAACCTTCACTGAAGCGCTTGATACGTAATAGGAGAGGAACGTTGTGACACGTCGAAGAACGCGGTTCCCTCCCTACCGGCACCAACCACACCCGCGAGTCACACGCTGATAGAATACTGCGGTGGGCCCTCAAGACGCTTGCCACCCTGACGAGACAGTTGAAGTCAGAGGAACTGCCACACCCTCGGACTGTGGAAGAGAGATGACGTCCCGACCGGAACGCATCCTGCCGGCTCCGGGTGCGTCTCCACTCCGGCAGAGAAGTGGGCAGGGATGACAGTGGGGATGGCGGTGCCAACTCCCACCACCTGAGAGGCCGACCCTCACGGATTTGCCGTGTAGGGGAGGTACACAAAACTCGCCGGAAACCTTGGACAACAACAGGAACGACACACAATGGATGACACCCTCAGTCGCCGGGACACTGCCAGACAGCCAACGCCCTGGTACGTGCAGGACCCGTCGCTGAACACCAAACACCGACAGTCAAAACGCGGACGACACACTGGACGACACCCTCAGTCGCCGGGACACTGCCAGACAGCCAACGCCCTGGTACGTGCAGAACCCGTCGCTGAACACCGAAACATCGACAGTCTTCAACCTGGTAGCCAAACCTTCAAAAGTCGGTCGAGGGCATACCACCAACCCCTGCCCCAACGGCAGGAACAACCTGAGCACGAGGCCAACCCAACCTTCGTGGATAACGCCTCAGTTCGTACTAACTTGCAGATACACCACGACACTCCGAGTTCACCTCGGGAAACTCACAAGACAGCACTCACATTCACGGAATTCCCCATACACATCGAAGAACTCCAGTTTCACGAGCGTTAGTTTACACACGTAAACCTCACTATTCCGACGAGCTTGACACTCTCCTCCCTCCCCCTCCAAGAGTTAACAGGTAAGCAAATTCCCGGCAGGATTCACGCACTTCACGGTCACTGCCATCTGGCACTGGACGGGCCACACTCCACAATTGTCATTGAGGCGACCTGTGTCAGTTCGTGCGTGACAATCATCCATAATATGCGCTTGTTCGTTGCATGTATGGGCATCAGTACGCGCGCGCGCACTTGCGTGTGAATGCGCGCGTGCGCGTTTGTGTGTGAGTGTGAGTGTGTGTGTGTGTGTGTGTGTGTGTGTGTGTGTGTGTGTGTGTGTGTGTGTGTGTGTGTGTGTGTGTGTGTGTGTGTGTGTGTGGTCGTGCGCGCGCGCGCGCGCGAGCGCATGCATGTGTGTGTGTGTGTGTGTGTGCGCGCAAACGCGTGCTTCGGATCGTGTTTCGCAAGTGTGTGCTTTTTTTGTGGTTGCTGTTGTTATTGTTTTTTTCTTCTTCTTCTTTTTAACATTCATCCCGTGATTAGCCTTGTCATGCAGAAATTATCTTAACATCGATTTTATGCCAGCTGAGATGTAATTGATGGCGGGCTTTGCATCAGGGAGATTGGCCCATTCCGTGAGAGAATCAGGAGGATACGCCGGAATCTGCTTTGATTGCCTCACCACGGTTAACTGACAGGACACCAAAGAAAAAACCACAAGCCCTGCCCCCAGCAAATGAGTGGCGCTGCAACTCGTGACTCCTTATTTGAACGGCTTTCTATTGCTTTGTTCGTGGAAGGTCAGCTGGGTATTACTTCTTGTGGGCATTTCTGTCGTCGGTTGTGGCTCCGGCCCCTGGACATAAGACCTTTTGGTATCTGGAACAAGCCTTTCGAGCTGCTAGAACACAATCAGTCTGTTAATCTTGAACGGTAGTTCTGGTACTTGGAATCAAGCCGTTTTGGTGTTTCGGACACATTCCTTACTTAGAACACCGCTGCCATAGCCACTGAAATGCTGTTAGTTTGGCACATAAAGAAAAACCAATGTGGTCTCTGGAACACAGCCACTGAATCTGGTACCTAGAATAAAGTCAGTCTGGTACCTGGAGCATAGCTACTCCGCTGCCTGGAACATAGCTTCTCCACCTTCTGGAATATAGATACTGGTACCTGGAATAGAGCTATTCTAACACCTGGAATATAGGTACTATGGTATCTGGAACTACGCTGGTACCCGGGATATAGCTGTCCTGGTACCTGGAATATAGCGTTACTCTGGTACCTGGAATATACAGCTGTTCTGGTACCTAAAATATATAGCTGTTCTGGTACCTGGAATATATAGCTACTCTGGTAGCTGGAATACATAGCTACTCTGGTAGCTGGAATACATAGCTGCTCTGGTGCCAGGAATATATAGGTACTCTGGTACCAGGAATATATAGCTACTCTGGTACCAGAAATACAGTTATAGCTACTCTGGTACTTTAAACAAAGCCACTGAGGGTGTATGGAACAGAGTTACTGGGACACATGGAATCAAACAATTTTGGTCTCTGGAACGCAACCTGTCTATAATTAGAATGCAGTCTGTGTGGCACATGGAACGCAACCTGTCTATAATTAGAATGCAGTCTGTGTGGCACATGGACCGCAACCTGTCTATAATTAGAATGCAGTCTGTGTGGCACATGGAACGCAACCTGTCTATAATTAGAATGCAGTCTGTGTGGCACATGGAACGCAACCTGTCTATAATTAGAATGCAGTCTGTGTGGCACATGGAACGCAACCTGTCTATAATTAGAATGCAGTCTGTTTGGCACATGGAACGCAACCTGTCTATAATTAGAATGCAGTCTGTTTGGCACATGGAACGCAACCTGTCTATAATTAGAATGCAGTCTGTTTGGTACATGGAACGCAACCTGTCTATAATTAGAATGCAGTCTGTGTGGCACATGGAACGCAACCTGTCTATAATTAGAATGCAGTCTGTGTGGCACATGGAACGCAACCTGTCTATAATTAGAATGCAGTCTGTGTGGTACATGGAACGCAAACCTGTCTATAATTAGAATGCAGTCTGTGTGGCACATGGAACGCAACCTGTCTATAATTAGAATGCAGTCTGTGTGGCACATGGAACGCAACCTGTCTATAATTAGAATGCAGTCTGTGTGGCACATGGAACGCAACCTGTCTATAATTAGAATGCAGTCTGTGTGGCACATGGAACGCAACCTGTCTATAATTAGAATGCAGTCTGTGTGGCACATGCAACGCAACCTGTCTATAATTAGAATGCAGTCTGTGTGGCACATGGAACGCAACCTGTCTATAATTAGAATACAGT
>CM031601.1:73486540-73491540 GCA_018398815.1 Conus ventricosus | reverse complement strand
TGTCTCTCTCCTGCATGAACTAACCGGAACTACGAATAACTGTCCCACGATCTGAATCCTCTTTCTCTCCCCATGGAGACAAAAAAAGACAGAACGAAAAACTAAAGTGAAAGAAAGAATGAAAGAAAGAAATAACGAGGAACTGTTGTTTATCTACCCTTCAGGGATCCACCTTCCGGCGGACAAAAGGCTATTTATCTGTTCTCACGATCTGTTTCCATCACGTATTGTAAGTGCAAATGCAAGAACGCCTGTACACACACACACACACACACACACACACACACACACACACACACACACACACACATACACACAAATGCAGAAACACACAAATACAGAAACACGTGCGCGCGCGCAGAGAGAGAGAGAGAAAGAGAGAGAGAAAGAGAGAGAGAGAGAGAGAGAGAGAGAGAGAGAGAGAGAGAGAGAGAGAGAGAGAGAGAGAGAGAGAGAGTTCCCGCCTGCCATCTGGCGGTTCAGACTCGCACTTCCTGCAAGAGACACAACCGGAAGAAGCGGAACTAGTCGTTCAACAGCCTGGTGGAGCTCATCCACCACCATACTAGACGTTCACCTCTGACCCTTCCAGGTGGCCCCAGGTATCACCTCCCTGGAGAGGGATGGGTGGGGGGGGGGGGGGGGGGGAGGTGATGTGTGGGTGAGGTCATCACTCCTCGACTGCTCACAGGACAGACACACAGACAGACAAACCTTTAGGGGAGATAAGCAGGAGACGAACAATCCGCCCTGTTTTATCAGCTGGCAGCCATGGGGGCCAGGGGAGGCTACCCTAGCGTCTCAGGATGTAGCCAGTCTTTGTTCCGGACTCCAGACCTCTTTGTACACCGCTGGGGAGCGAGGCTGGGAGACAGGTCGGACATTTGTAACCTTCAGTTTGTTTAGACAGAGCGATATTTTCAGGACAGCAAGGCTGAGGGACCAACGCCTGATAGTGGGTTTCGGTTCTATGTCAGCGTTCTTGACGGTAACCTTACTCCGGTTTTAGGCATTCTTTTATTGTCTCGCAAGCTGAATCTCTGGTGGTGGATGCGGTTCCTGTCAGATTTCAGACGGACTCTCGGCTGTTATTGAGGTACCCACGTTTGGATCACGTGGGGAGGATCTAGATGGCCCTTCGAAGTGATACGAGATTGGCTTCAAAGTTGAACAGTTGGCATTAGTAGTGATGTAAGTCCTGACATAATGACATCAAACAAAAACAAAAAAAGCACATTTTGAACATTGTGTGGTTTAGAGAGTATACTTCGTAGGGTCTTGAAAGAATCAATTTTTCAAGTGACTCTGTCAATCAGATGACAGCAGCTAAACTTCCATCAGTGTGTGTGTGTGTGTGTGTGTGTGTGTGTGTGTGTGTGTGTGTGTGCGTGCGTGCGTGCGTGCGTGCGTGCGTGCGTGCGTGCGTGCGTGCGTGCGTGCGTGCGTGCGTGCGTGCGTGTGTGTGTGTGTCTGTGTGTGCTGGTTTTTCTCAAATGCTTGAATTGTACCAGTCGACATGTACATGTTTGGTTGCATCAAAAGTATGAATTCTACTGGTCGACCTGTACGTACAGTTTTTGTTTACATCTGATGTATGAATCCTACTGATTGACGTGTATACTATATAAATGTTTGGTTACATCAAAAGCAGGAAGTGTGCCACCCAGCATCTGTATGTTTGGTGGTTTTATCAAATGTATGAATTCTAACAGTCGATATGTGTATCTTTGTTTACATCAAAGGTGCAAGTTCTACCAGTCGATTGTAATTCTGCTAGTTGTCATACATAGTAGGTTTGGAACTCGTGGCTCTGTCGCAGGCTGACATTCTATGGAATATTTTTTTTATCTTGCATGCACTAATACTAACACTACAAAGAGCACACAAACTCACATCCCTTTGAAACTGCATCTGTCTAAAAATCGAGCCAGTGATATCCGCATGGACAGACACATACATATCTGTGTGTGTGTTGTGTTGTGTGTGTGTGTGTGTGTGTGTGTGTGTGTGTGTGTGTGTGTGTGTGTGTGCGTGCGTGCGCGCGTGCGTGCGTGCGTGCGTGCGTGCGTGCGTGCGTGCGTGCGTGCGTGCGTGTGTGTGTGCGTGTGCGTATGCGTGTGTGTGTGTGTGTGGAGAGAGAGACAGACAGACAGGCACACAGACAGACAGATAGACACAGAGGCAGAGAGATGGCGACAAAGACAGAGATAGAGAGAGACAGAGACAGCCAGACACAGAAATACAGAGAGATAGAGAGACAGAGACAGAGAGAGAGAGAGACAGACAGACAGACAGATAGACAAACAGACAGACACCAAAAAAGACAGACAGAGTCAGAGAGAGACAGTGACAGACAACCAGAGATTGACTGAGCTTCAGAAGGTCATGGGGAGGGAGGGAGATGGCACCAGAAGCAGATAAGTTAGAAAGAGAAGTGTTAGGGGAGATGAAGGAAACGCGGGGGGGGGGGGGGGGGGGGGGGGGACGGTGTGGGGGGGGGGGGGGGGGGGAGGAGGAGGAGTAAGAGAAGGGAGGAGGAGGTGGGCGAGGAAGATGATTCGGGTGGGGGGGTAGGAGGGAGACGGGGGGGGGGACGGGGGGAGGCGGGGGAGGGGGGGCGGTTAGAACTGACACTGGCCTGCAATGAAGTCAGGCAGTAGACAACCTTGTATCAATCGTCCATGGATTCTTCCCTTCCCCCTCCCCCTCCTCCCCCACCCCTCCTCCCCCCTCTTCCGCCTTCACTGGATAACCTGCAAAACCTGCTCAAAGAGGCCTAGCCTTCTTCATCCGGGTCCTCCGAAAAAGGTTACCCAGAAGCCCCATAACATGGTCGATAGGCCGAACACCCGGTGATAAGGCTGTGTCCAAACAACTTGTGAGCCATGGGTGGCGAGAGAGAGAAAAAAAAAAAGACAGGAAAAGAAGGCCACTGCATTGGCAACCTGTCCACCGCGAGCTGATATATGGACAATGCCACAGATCAGGTCAGGGAGAGAGAACGGGGAGAGGGGGGGGGGGGGGGGGGGGGGGGGGGAGGAGGAGGGGGGGAGAGAGAGATGCAGGGGTGAGAGGGAAAAGGGTCGGTCGGTGGGGGTGGGGGAGGGGGAGGGGGTGGAAGTGACCTGACGAAAGAAGGGGTTTGTAGTAGGAAGACGGGGGAGGAGGATGGGGAAGGGCTTGAGGAGAGTGAAATTGTTCCACGTCATTCCGAGGTAGTTTGACCTAGACCTATCTCGTGTCCAGTTTAGCGGGAATGAAAACGCTTTGACAGACGAGCGGGGTGAACGAATGCCATGTCTGGTTTCGATGGCAAGAGCAAACGCGTACACAGTTTAAAAAAAAAAAAAAAAGTAAGAGAGACATACAGACAGACAGAGACAGAGAGTGAGAAGTAGAGAGACGAAGTAACAGAAACGGAGAGAGAGAGAGAGTGAGACAGAGAGAGACAGACAGTGAGTGAGAACTAGAGAGACAGACAGAGAAAGAGAGACAGAGGGACAGAGACAGAGAGAGAAATACATTTAATAATTTCGATGGCGAGAGCAAACACGTAAAGAGAAAAAAAAAATAAAAGGAGAGAGAGAGAGAGAGAGAGAGAGAGAGAGGAGAGAGAGAGAGAGGAGAGAGAGAGAGAACTCTGAACTCTGAAAAAGTTTACTGCAAGACCACCGGCCTGTATGCAAAGGAGATACATGTATCATGTAAAGACACAAAATGAGAAAAAGAACTCACACAGACCAAACTATAAAGAATCTACAAAACAAAAACATATCATTTCCTAACTGCATAGGATAAACCAACTGGGAAATTGCTTTCAGGTTTTTTCTATGCAGTTTCCCCATTTTGCCCTTTTAATACTGAAACAAGAGGAAAAAATTACACAGTTGAAATACATTTCGCATTTTCTTCTTCTCTCCTTTTTAAAGCATAATAAGTAAACATTGCAACAGAACGTGTAATAAACCTGCTGTCGCTCTGCAGATATAGTGTCAAATGTGTATTTTCGTCTAAATTTCTAAAAACGTTCGTCAGATACTTTTCTCTAATTTCCTGGTATACTGGACATACAAATAAAATGATGTTCGTCTTCTGTTACCTTACAAAAAAGGGCAAGAGTTTGATTTTTCTATATACCTTTTATGAGTGCTAATATCGCATACACCCAATCTGAATTGACAAAAACTGTACGAAATTTAATTATTGAAATGTCTGAGAGGTATTTTTCTGGTTGCAACAATGATTTAAAGGAACGATAAGTAGAATATCTTTCACTCTCGTACAGTTTACTTGACCACTCTTGTTTGTAGCAGTCAATTATGCGTTGTTTAAATACTTGTACATAAACCTTTTCGTTTCCAACTCCGCCATTCACCCAAACTTCGGAAAATCCATAAGTATCTAAGCAAAATTTGATTTTGCTGGCCCAATTTTGTTGGTCGATCTGGTTTTGTCCACTCCGCATACATCTATTCTTATACATTTCATACGCTTGTTTTGGCAGTCTTGCAAGATCTAGCTTTTGTAACTTAAACCAGTACCTGATCACCTTTATTATACAATCAACAAATAGAGGGTACCGGCCAATTTCACCATAAACCATCAAATTCGGAGTTTTAGGACTTATTCTAAGAAAGCGCTTACAGGCAAATAAATGGGGGCTTCCACAATTTGAAAACGAGAGAGAGAGAGAGAGAGAGAGAGAGAGAGAGGGAGGGAGGGAGAGAGCGGGTGGGACAGGGAGAGGCACACCAGACCAATGAGGGATAGACAGACAGACAGACAGACAGACAAGAGAGTACGACAGACACCCTCCCCCCCCTCCCCTTCCCCCCCCCCCCTCCCCACCCCTTTCAAGCGGCCTGGCGTGACCACCGAAACCTCATCAGCACACTGTATACAGTATGGAAATTATGTAAGTCACCGAGACACCCGCGGCGACTGGGGCGTCGCTATGGGCCATTAGCCCCCGCCACTCCTGGACTCTCTCTCTCTCTCCT
>CM031601.1:73476540-73479040 GCA_018398815.1 Conus ventricosus | reverse complement strand
TGGGGAGGTCAAGGTGAAGTCCGCGCTGTGAGTCTGGAGTTACGAGGGAGAGGGGGCCGTGAGAGAGGGGAGGGGGGAGGGAGGGAGGGAGAGAGAGCGAGAGAGGGAGGGAGAGAGAAGGGGGAGAGAGGAAGGAGGGAGGGAGGGGGGAAGGGGGATGGAGAGAGAGAGAGAGTGGGAGATGGAGGGAAGGAGGGAGGGGGTAGATAAACAGACAGACACAGAGACAGAAAGAAAGACAGCCAGGCAGGCAGGCAGACAGACAGACAGACACAGGGAGAGACAGAGAGAGACGGAGATACACTGACAAACAGACGGACAGACTGACGGAAACATTGAGAACGAACGGGAAAGACAGAGAGAGAGAGAGAGAGAGAGAGAGAGAGAGAGAGAGAGAGAGAGAGAGAGAGAGAGAAGAGAGAGAGAGAGAGAGAGAGACAGACAGACAGACAGACAGACAGACAGACAGACAGACAGACAGACAAAGACAGAGAGAGAGACAGAGACAGAGAGAGAGCCAGCCAGCCAGCCACCCGTCAGACTGACAGACAGACGGACGGACAGACAGAGACAGAAAGATGGACAGAGAGACAAGATACAGCGACAGAGACAGATCGTTTGCATTCACTGGTCTATTCAATTAGAAATCACAAATTCGCGTCAATCAATCATTCTATTAATCAGTAAATAAGTTTGAAGATCGTTTCTGGATCAGTTCGTATGCTTCATCTATTCATTTATTTATTTATTTATTTATTCATCTATCTATCTATCTATCTATCTATCTATCTATCTATCTATCTATCTATTACACCTTGGTTTCATCTTTGCTGTGTGTAGCTTCCAGCAAGATGTAAACAACATCAGCTCTATCAAACCACTCTTTATCCAGAGTAATGCAAAATCATCCCAGTCCAACCCCCCCCCCCCCCCCTCCATCCCCCCACCACCACCACCTTTCCATAATAGCCTCTCTATTTTCTGTCTCCCTTCGTTCAAAACACGCCCCTTCTTTTGAATCGTCCTATCAGATTATGAAAGCATCATAAGAAGAAGATCAGACGCAAACGAAAGAAGACATCTGGTTTGAAAACTCATTTCTGGGTTTAAAGAAAGAAAGGGAGGGGTGGGGGGGGGGGGAGGAAGACGACGACAACAGCACACCAAGTCTCTAACTTCAAAACCTTGTTTAAAGACCTGCTAACTCTTATGATTCAGCCCCCACATTTCTCTCCTCTCCTTCTACGCACTAGAACCCCATTCGTTTTCCTTTTACAAGTCCAGAAACAACCTCTCCTCCCAAGCGGCAATTTATCTCGAGTGACGCAATTGTCTAAGCAGCGGGAAGGCAAACGGTTCTTTAATCTCACGACTCCCCCCCCCCCCCCCCCCCCCCCCCCACCCCACCACCTCCACTCTCGTCCCACCCCCATGCCCACCGCTATCCTTCCTGGCTTTTTTTTTCTCCTCCAGGTCTGAATTGGTATAGTTTCCTCCGAGCCGTGCTTCTGGCCCCTCCTTCAACCTATCACCATCCATTTCTCTGACCTTCCCCAGGACCAGCTTTCCCAGCAGGCCGCGCGGCGGGGTCATTTCCTCTTTCTTCCCGCGCGCAGACAATGACAGGCATGGAGTCTGGGAGCATGTCAAGCGCTTTGGCGGTAGGTGGTGGTGGTGGTGGTGTTGGCGGTGATGGTGGTGGTGGTGTTGGCGGTGGTGACGGTGCATAGGGTAGGGCTTGGATAACACAAGAGACAGACAGGCAGACAGACAGACACTTGGCGCTTAAAAAATATACTGTCTATGCCAAATTGGTCTTGTGACGAAGGGGATCGGGGTGACAACAAACCAGCCAAAAAAACAGAAACAAGATGCAAACGTACTCCCAGTTTATCTTCCTGAAAAACGTCACAATCAAACATGCGTCATAATGTATTTGACGTCACGTCACAATCAGACATGCGTCAAAATATTTCGTCACTGAGATATTCCCTAAAGAAGAAAACCGGTTTGGGGCCGTTATAGCCGTTACATACGGCTATTCTGGTAAAATAAAGCATCGGACATCATCCGTGACCCATAATGAACGTACCTACAAATTTTCAGAAAAATCGGCCCAGACGTTTTGTCTGGACCGAGTGGAACACATTTTGACCACGGACAGACAGACAGACAGACAGACACACACTGACAGCATTTCTTCGTTCCCATTGTAAAGTACTCCCTGTTCTATAAGAACTTGGAGTACAAAAATGAAAGAGTAACCAAGGATAAGTCATAGGTCTGAGGAACAAAACTAAGTGTTTTCAATCATGCACACTAGTTTAAGGAAAAGGAATTAAGTAAGTGGAAGGCTAGAGACAAATTATACGTCAAAGACAGAAATAAAAACATGAATAAGAACTCGAACAGCTCAACTATCGAAGATGTACAATAAACACTGTCTTTCCTTTACATGTTTAACAGGTTATAAGAACATCTGTGATATCACAATCATCGA
>CM031601.1:73451674-73456674 GCA_018398815.1 Conus ventricosus | reverse complement strand
GGGAGAGAGGAGGAGAGAGAGAGAGAGAGAGAGAGGGGAGAGAGAGAGAAAGAAAGAGAGGAGAGAGAGAGAGAGAGAGAGAGAGAGAGAAGGACAGACAGACAGATAGAGAGACAGACAAAGAGAGAGACCGACAGACAGACGGACGGATAAAGAAAGCGACAGAGGTACCGTGTGTAAGAAAGATTTCCCTACAGCATGATATAAAGTTCTCCCCATCCACACGTAAGTTCATCGTGTTTAGGACATGCAGTAATTTTAAGGGATCTCCTTAATTAATATCAGCCTCCCAAGACTGTGCCTCTTTTCCCAGGTTCTGCCCGGCAAGATCAATGCTTGACACCAGTGCACATGGAAGCATGTCTTCAACTGTGCAGCAGCATTAAACGTAGATCCTTGTACACTTTTGTGAACGCAGCAAGAACGCAGCAATGGTGCTTTTCTTTTCCCTTCTTAATATCTGAACGAACTTGTACGTTATGGCGAGCGGAAGATTTTCGATGAAACCTTGTCTACAAATAAATAAATAAATAAATGAACGAATACATCAATAGATAAATAAATAAATAGATATATAAATGTTTTCTTAAAATGCAGTTCATAGATTCCAGCACCAGACCAACATTCGGTTATTCCGAAAACTCCCAATGACAGGGTTCTCTCCCTTAGAAATAACCGGCTGTCGCAGTCGCCATCTTGGCTGCACGATCCGCGACCGTGACTTTAGTTAGATCGTGTTATCTGAACTGCGGCCCGCTCAACGCACAGTCATTTCGTGGTTGCGTGCACCGATATAATAGGGTAGGCAACACTAACTGCTTGATTTACTGGGCTATGTACGCCAGTCTTGGCCGCCGATCGGGATGATGGCATTATTACATTTCGCACTCGTAATAGTCGCCAATGCCGTTTATGACGTCAAAGAGGTGGGGGAGGAGGAGGAGGAAGAGGAGGAAGGGGGAGAGGAAGGGGAGGAGGAAGAGGAGGAGGAGGGAAGGGGAAGAGGAAGGGGAGGAGGAAGAGGAGGAGGAGGAAGAGGAAGAACAAGAAGAAGAAGAAGAAGAATGATGATGATGATGATCATCATCATCATCATCATCATCATCATCATCATCATCATCATCATCATCATCATATGCCAGGGAATAAAAAAATGAAAGAAAGAGGAGGAACACAAAAGGGGGAGACGGCAGCAGCAGCAGCAGCAGTAGTAGTAGCAGTAATACTAGCAATAAAAGTAGTAGTAGTAGTAGTAGCAGCAGCAGCAGTATCAACAGCAGTATCAACAGCAGTAGCAGCAGTAGTAGTATTAGTAGAAGAAGAAGAAGAAGAAGAAGAAGAAGAAGAAGAAACCAAACAAAAAGAAGAACTGCGGACGAAGAGAGAGAGAGAGAGAGAGAGAGAGAGAGAGAGAGAGAGAGAGAGAGAGAGAGAGAGAGAGAGAGAGTGTGTGAGAGAGAGAAATCCGCAAACAGGACCTCATCAAAGCAAAACGAGTTCTGTACGATTTATAGAAAGTCACAAAAGACCATTGCTGCACGTGCCAAACAATTCTAAAGACAGAAGACATGTTCCGTACAGGTGTAAAGATAAAAGACATGTTCTGTCCTGTCGTAAAGAGAAAAAAACATTCTCGGTGCAGTCCAAAAGACGAAAGAGATATATTCCGTGCTGCCTTATATGCAATACAGTTCTAACATTGAAAGACATGTCCCACATAACCCTAAAGACGAAATACATTGTTCCGCGTAGCCCTAAAGACGAAATGCATGTTTCGCATAGCCCTAAAGACGAAATACATGTTCCGCATAGACCTAAAGACGAAATACATGTTCCGCATAGCCCTAAAGACGAAATGCATGTTCCGCGTAGCCCTAAAGACGAAATGCATGTTCCGCGTAGCCCTAAAGACGAAATACATGTTCCGCATAGCCTAAAGACGAAATGCATGTTCCGCGTAGCCCTAAAGACGAAATGCATGTTCCGCGTAGCCCTAAAGACGAAATGCATGTTCCGCGTAGCCCTAAAGACGAAATGCATGTTCCGCGTAGCCCTAAAGACGAGAGATATGTTCCGAACAGTCTCTAAGCTGAAAGACTTCACAGTACGGACGAAAGACATTCTCAGAATAAGGAGACTTCGAGAAAGCCTCAAACCTAACTCATCACAGGTAAAAACTCTTAGTTTTCTTTGAGTCCGTTTGTCAACCCTCTTCGTCTGGGTTTTCCAGCCATAGGATGGTACGGTGTTCGACTCTTTGTGCAAATCAGCTGTTACGATTACAGATGGCACGTTTCTACGCTTTTGCCATTTCAAAAGTTTAGAAAAAAAAAAGTCGAGAAAGCGACACCTCCCTCCTTCTCTCCCCTACCCCCCCCCCCCCCCCCCCCCCCCCCCCCCCCCCCCCCCCCCCCGTTTCCAAACCTTTTAATCCCAGGCGAGAATTCCGACACGCGGCTATCAAGATGACGCAACCAGGCTAAAAGCATGTTGCCGTAAATTTTTGGGCATGAAACCTGCATCTGTCCTCTGTGTGTTGAACGCCAGTGCAGCAGTCTAAAGCTCCGTTCAGTCGAACGGCATGTTTTGCCACCTTCTTCTACACTACGGCATGTTTTGCCACCTTCTTCTACACTACGGCATGTTTTGCCACCTTCTTCTACACTACGGCATGTTTTGCCACCTTCTTCTACACTACGGCATGTTTTGCCACCTTCTTCTACACTTTCCTCATTGTGCCTTCTTTGTTTTTTGTTTGTTCTTTTGTTTGTCGTTTTCCCTGAAGAAAATCCGCTCACCACAATATCCCTCATGTTTTTTTTTCCTACTTTTTGTGTACGTTTTTCCGCCCCCCCCCCCCCCTCCCCCTTACCTTTTCTATTAGAAAAAAAAACAAACTTTCCCAGTTTTAAAACTTTTACTACTTTTTTAACTCGCGTTTTTGTTGTTGAATTTCTGTCGTCCAGTCTTTTCACATTGTTTCTACTATTTTCAAGTTTTCATACCTGATCTTACGACTTTTTTTTTTTACTTTCTCTACCTCTCTCGTAATTACTTTTCCATGTATTTTGCATTGTGATTCAGGTGTGCAACAAGCAGAATCTATGTAATCATCTTGGTTAGGTCATGTGTGTGTGTGAGTGCGCGCGCGCGCGCGCGCGCACGCGCGCGCGCGCGCGTGTGTGTGTGTGTGTGTGTGTGTGTGTGTGTGTGTGTGTGTTTCATTGATGTGAGATAATTTCATCCACTTCCTACCAGACAGACAGGCAAATATACATAAACATCCCATTAAATACGCAACAAAAAGTAGTCACACATACACACACACACACACACACACACACGTATGTGTGTGTGTGTGTGTGTGTGTGTGTGTGTGTTGTGTGTGTGTGTGTGTGTGTGTGTGTGTGTGTTGTGTGTGTGTGTGTGTGTGTAAACATATTTTATTTTATATATATATATATATATATATATATATATATATATATACAACAAACTAATAAATTCCAAGGATAAGTACCGCACCGTTCCAGCAACTTACAGAGCAGCTTGGTGTTGCAATGACTGCAAGAAATATTGAATTATAAACAAAGCTTGCTCTTATGTCTTAGATTGAAGAAATAGGGGGAGATACGCATTCATATCTGCAGTGGTAGATGATTCTGCCTAACTAACAGTATGTGCATGAGTGGGTGAATGGGGAAAAATAAAATAAATGCTTCTCAAAATGAGCCTTCAGCAAGCTTATATTCTCCAATAGGGAGGAAACTCACTAACACATAACTCCTGGTCATATAGGCTTACCGATATTTCGAAACCTGGTTGTTTCTCCTCAGTGACCCTCAGTGCCACCTTTGGTTTTGGTTTTTTGAAAACTCAACAAACATACTACGGTATTGCACACCAGCCTTTTCTGGGATAGCATTCTTCTTAAAACCGAAAAGGCAGAGGAGTCAAATTACCGCTTTCCGCGGTCACTGAGGAGAAACAACCAGGTTTCGAAATATCGGTATATGACCAGGAGTTATGTGTTAGTGAGTTTCCTCCCTATTGGAGATTATAAGCTTGCTGAAGGCTCATTTTGAGAAGCATTTATTTTATTTTTCCCCATCCACCCACTTGAGCACATACTGTTAGTTAGGCAGTATTAACTGCCACTGCAGATATGAATGCTTATCTCCCCTATTTCTTCAATCTAAGACATAAGAGCAAGCTTTGTTTATATATATATATATATATATATATATATATATATATATATATGTGTGCGTGCGCGCGCGCGCGCGCGCGTATGTGTGTGTGTGTGTGTGTGTGTGTGTGTGTGTGTGTGTGTGTGTGTGTGTGTGTTTATGGCCAAATACAACGACGTCAAGGTCTATCATTTGTGTGAGTCGAGGAGACCTAAGCCAGGAACAAAGCAGCAAATCAAGCAACAGCACTGATCGACAATTCCCGTTCTGAGATAACGCCAATGTAATCCGTCTTTGAGACTGGAACCGAAAAAAAACAACTTAATAACGTGCATTAAAGTGGGAAGATCTAAAATTGAGTTGCCAAATAAAATAAACTTTATGTGTGACGTAACCGAGAGTTTATAACGAATGTGGGGAACACGTCCCGGCTGAAACACGTTGTGACTCGTAACGAATCAAGGAAAGAGTAGCTTCCCTTAGGTCTACTACTGTACCGCTTCGACTTGCTATAAATATACATGCTCTTTTCATCTAAAAGTTTGGGAAACTGAAAGTAAGTACAGACAGCCCCCACCCCCACCCTCCTTCACCTTCCACTCCCTGCCCCTTCCCCCTTCCCCCATCCTACCTGCCTTTCCAAACCACCTTCATTGCACGTGCGTCACAATGTCATAGAGACAGCCGATCCTGAATTATGTGACGGTGTCGAGAAGCGAAGATCAGCAGAAAGCCACTTTTGGTTCAGTGACGTAATTTCTTTCCCTGTGCCAATTAGAAAAATGTTCTTTCTCTTTAGGTGACGGGTAT
>CM031601.1:73444174-73446674 GCA_018398815.1 Conus ventricosus | reverse complement strand
GACGGCTTACAAACCTGCGAGTTTTGTTTTTAAAAAATGCCTCCAAAAAGAGCTGAGTAGACTGAAATGCATTCCCTCGACGTTGCTGGTTTTGTAATGCTCGCTTTGCTGGGCTGTTCTTCAAGAACACCATCCTCTCGAAACAACTCTGTCTAGTTCTTCGTCTCCGAATCGGATGCCTTGCCGTTTTTTTTAAGAAGACGCCATTTGCAATATATGAGTCGACCGAGCGTTGATTGGCTGGTTAGATGCTAACGATTGGCTGGAAGATGCTGACGATTGGCTGAAAGATGTTGACGATTGGTTGGAAGATGCTGACGATTGGCTGGAAGACGTTGACGATTGGTTGGAAGATGCTGACAATTGGCTGGAAGATGCTAACGATTGGCTGGAAGATGCTAACAATGCTAACGATTGGCTGGAAGATGCTGACGATTGGCTGGAAGATGCCAACGATTAACTGGAAGATGCTAACGATTAACTGGAAGATGCTAGCCGTTCGTTTCACACTGACAGTACATTCCAGACGGACGTGCTGACACCGGTGGCCGAGACTGTTTCGAGAGTCTCGTTCATAACAAACAGGCCATTCCGTTAGGGGTTCCTTTCACCCCCGTCCTCTCCAAGAGTACAGGAGAAGCGGCTTGTGTGACCGTGGCCTAACTATCCTTGCTGGCTATTTCCACGAGCGTTGCTTTAACAGTTTCACCATAACGCTAGATAGACCCCTCTCGCTTCCCTTCGCCTTCCGTTCCGGGCTGGCCGTATCATCATTATAGGATAGACTGATCTTCTTCCATTAATGTCGCTACCTTTCTTCTCAGCATGTCCTGTTCCATTTCTTTTTTTTTTTAAATAAAGAAGAGCTTCCGGAGACCAGTAAAAGCAGAAATCACATTCCGGCGAGAGCATTATACTGGCGTAAACCCAAAATAAGCCCCCCCCCCCCTCCCCTCTCCATATCCCCTTCCGCCTTCTATTTCCTGTGTGCCCTTACTCTTCTTCACACTCTATTTTTCTTCTTATCGCCAGCCCTCATTCCGAAGAGGAAGCTGAATTAGAGATAGGCAAGATAGAAACAAACCTTCCTCCTCTCCCACCACTCCCCCCACCCCACTCCTTCCTCCACGTAACCTCACAGACACATCTTGGGTCACGTTCGTTGCTATACCATCACTTTTCCCATTCCTCTCTCAGCATTCCGATTTATCAGGCCCAGTGTCATCAGCCCTTCCGGAGCCTGTATCGCTCTGCTTATCTGTTACCTGCAAAACTACTCAGGCTTCCACTGACTGCTGTCAGTGCTGTGGAAGGTTTCCTCCATACCCCCCACCACCCCTCCACACACACACACACACACACACACACACACACACACACACACACACATACACGCACGCGCGCGCGCGCACACACAAATACACGCACACATACACACACACACACACCACACACACACACACACACACACACTCACACACACACACACACACACACACACACACACACACACACACATCTTCAGCCAGGAAGGCGGTAGTGATTAGATTACAGAGGAGACAGTTGATGAGAGAACAGTGATCAGTGATGTATGACTCCGCGGTTCCATTTTCCTTCCTGTGAGGCAGGTTGCACGTGTACACAATGAGAGGTCAGCCAGCCACCTGGAATGATGGACAATGGCGGCCATGCCGATCATGATAATGATGGTGATTTAAGGACGCTGCGGTATATTTAGAAACGTCAGTGATGACAACGACAACGATAGCTCGAGGACAAACAACAACAAAAAAACTAATACTACAATGACAAAATGGTGGGAGATTTAAACAGTGTCTGAGTGTGTGTGTGTGTATGGGGGGGGGGGGGGGTGAGAAGAGATTGAGAGAGAGAGAGAGAGAGAGAGAGAGGGGAGAGGAGAGAGAGAGAGAGAGAGAGAGAGAGAGAGAGAGAGAGAGAGAGAGAGAGAGCACAAAGAAATGAGGAGGGCAATTATTTTTATCCTGCCTAAGTTAACGTAAAACAGGTATGAAAAGTGAAGAATAGAAAAAAATGATGATCAAAATAAACAATAACGATTAAGGATATGCTATAACGTCGCATAACAATCAGCACAATTGCATTTGTTTCATCATACCCTCTTCTCCCCCTTTCTCCTATAAACGGACAAATCTGTATAAATAGACCAAGACATCAGCCTAAAGACAGAGTCCTAATGAACCCATTATTTAAGAGACTGGAGAGAGTAGCTATGTCTATTTTGAAACAGGTTGTTTCCTGTTGTAGTAGAAAGAAACTCGTGGAGAGCGTGGCAGCAGAGAGTCCTCAAGAGAAGCCCCTTCAAGCAAGTGTTTCGGCCCTTATCTCCTGACACTCTAGGGGGTTGGGCCACACCCGTTCATGACTCTGGATGTCCCTCTGCTGCCCCTTTTTATTTTTTTTCCCCTCCCTGTGGGTAGACCCTGGGGACTGAGTGGGAGCAGACAGTCTCCTGCCAGAA
>CM031601.1:73434631-73437684 GCA_018398815.1 Conus ventricosus | reverse complement strand
GATCTAAGCTTCTTTTAGACATGATTCCGTCCCGTTCTTTGGCGACCACGCTAATATGATTTAGAGATTACTCAACATCAAGCAGGAATCGACCTGGAAGCAGTTGTAGAGCTTCCAAGTGTCGCCACAAATCTCCCGGGTGGATGTGTAAAAAGGGCAGCAGGTTACAGAAACTAAACACGTAACGTAACAACAGACAGACCGTTTCAGGTATTGATCCAGTCCTCAATACACTGAATCTCAGATCAAACATCAGAAACGTTTGTAATTGTGAAGCGAATGTCTGGCATCAAAGGTACAGATACGCGTTGATTACCAGCCGACCGAAAACGTCACGTCAACGTTTTTTCTGAAACAACGGGCCAGCTTCCACATTGTTCCTTCTGTCAGATCTACCGGCATCTGTTCTGTGTGGTTAGTTTGGGGGGGGGGGGGGGGGGGGGGGGGGGGAAACAACACCCGGCTCTCCGACTTCTACTCCTGTACTGTCAGAACAACCAAATCCTCTGCTGGCTTTGTCCTCGTGGCTCTGAAGGTCTTGAAGACCTGCAAAAACCGGACTCTCTCAACAGCTCGCTTTCACGGTTCACCAGATGGCACTGGAGGTGTGTGGGGAAGGTTGGCGTTGGTGTTACCTACCGAAGGAAGCCTTAGAAATCAAAGAAGTCCGGGAGCTGTGGCAGTGGAGTCGTCGGCAGGTTGACGTCGGCAGGTTGACGTCGGCAGGTTGACGTCGGCAGGTTGACGTCGGCAGGTTGACGTCGGCAGCCTGTCAGATACGAACTGTCAACGGCTGTTCTAACAACTCGATGTTTCATGAGGGGTTGGGGGTTCGAATCCTCGGGAGGGCTGCATGGACTTGCTTCTTTCACCGAATGAGTCATTACTGTAATCGTGTTTGCTAAGAGTGAACTCAAAGTCGCGACCCCACCTTCCCCTCCTCCTTACCTCCCCCTCTCCACCCTTCCTCTTCCCCACCCTACCCGCCCTCTCCTCCCTCCCTTCGGTACGTCTCCTTACAAAAGGTTGTCATCATCGGGGTGTTCCATGTACACGGCAAAGCGACAAGAATGAAGGAAAAAAATCTCTCTCTCTCTCTCTCTCTCTCTCTCTCTCTCTCTCTCTCTCTCTCTCTCTCGCCCGTCACATCTCCACATGCAGTGCCAACCACTTCATCCTCATCACCCTTCTTTGCCCTCTTCATTCAGGTCAAAACGCAGGGCACTTGATTAACGCACCATCACCTCTATCACTATAAGGAAACAAAACAAAAACAAGAAACAAAAACAAAAACAGAAAACAAAAAACCAGGACGGTGCGGAGAGGGCAATGACAGGTTATTCAGAGTTCTGAGAAGTCAACGTGAAAGAAAGAAGGGTAAACCTTCTGCCCACAGCTACGAGAGTTGACACCACGATATTAAACCAAGAACCTTCTCACCTCCCTCCCCCTCCCCCCCCCCCCCCCCCCCCCCCCCCCCCCCCCCCCCCCCCCCCCCCCCCCCCCCCCCCCCCCCCCCCCCCCCCCCCGCCTGCCCCCGCGAGCTTTCACTCATTGTGACAACTGAAGTTCTCTGTTTTCAAAACAAATGGCAACCTCTTGTCTTGTTAACCACGGTCACGGCAAAAGATATCTGGATGACTGTTAGAAGGGGAGAAGTAGGAAGACAGGATTGAGAGGGTGGGGGGAAAAAGAGTGAGAGAGAGAAAAGGGGGAGAGACAGAGACAGAGAGAGACAGAGACAGACAAATGCGCGCACACACACACACACACACACACGGAGAGAGAGAGAGAGAGAGAGAGGGGGAGAGGAGGAGAATGAGAGAGAGAGAGAGAGAGAGAGAGAGAGACAAACTGACTGGACGGACGAACGGATCGACAGACAGACGGAAGACAGAGAGAGCAACAGGCAGTCAGATGGGTGAGTTGTTTTGTTTTGTTTTGGGTTAAAGCGCCTGACTCAATACGTGCTCCTTCTGAGGAAAGACTGGGGGGTAGGGAATGGGAATAGCTCAGTTGGTAAAGCGCCTGACTCAATACGTGCTCCTTCTGAGGAAAGACTGGGGGGTAGGGAATGGGAATAGCTCAGTTGGTAAAGCGCCTGACTCAATACGTGCTCCTTCTGAGGAAAGACTGGGGGGTAGGGAGCTGGAACAGCTCAGTTAGTAAACCGCCTGATTCATGATATGGTGATCCTGGGGTTGCGGGTTCAAATCTCCATCGAACCATTTTCCCACAGTGGGACTTTTCGCCTACTGAGTTGACATTGCTTCTGACTCTATTTCCCCAAAAGTCCTTCGAATGCGACTACAGAGGTTTCATGTGTCAACGCATGCAAAGCATCATGCACACGAGTGAACTCCCCTCACCAAGTGTCGGAAGACAAGGCCACTTCGGCCACTGGTATAGAAGACACGTATACACAAATCATGCATCTTCTGGTGACAAACCGAAGGAATGAGCGACTGATACTCGACTGAATGACATAGGAAATAAATAATCAGCGCCAGCAGGCAGCTCTTCGGTCGGCTCTACCCAGGTAGGCAGCCTAATGTATAAAGGAAACTGGATTATGAAGCGAGTTTGATTTCGAAGAGAAGAGGGGCGATTTCGAAGAGAAGAGAGGCGCTATGTCAGTACTGTCAATAACTTTTTCGATTTGAAGATTTAGCTGGACACACTGACGAGGTGCACATCACATCAGTGGGCCTCTGCACACTGCAAAGTTGATGGAACCGAGATGACCGACAGACAGGCGAAGGAAGGGAGGAAGACAGCCTGACCAGAACACACAACAGAGGAGTACCATGCGATGACGACAGGACCATCATCAAGGTTTGTTCCAGAACACACAACAGAGCAGTGTCATGTGACGAAGACAGGGTCATCATCAAGGTCTGTTCCAGAACACACAACAGAGGAGTACCATGCGATGACGACAGGACCATCATCAAGGTCTGTTCCAAAACACACAACAGAGGAATGCCATGCGATGAAGACAGGACCATCATCAAGGTCTGTTCCAGAACACACAACAGAGGAGTGTCATGTGA
>CM031601.1:73427131-73429631 GCA_018398815.1 Conus ventricosus | reverse complement strand
TTAAGAAAATGACGCAATCGATACATGACGTCTATTCGCTCTGCGCTTGATTAATATTTCTATGTCCAAACGACAAAACTAATTGTTAGTTTTTGCTTTACGGCAGTACGTTTATAATTTCAAGCGTCATGCAGACTTGCATTTGTATTAATAATAAAATAATTTACAATTGTAGGGCATCGAAAACCGTCGTACTGACCAATCGCGACTGTCCAAGTGTCAGTGGTGTCTCTGTCCGCGCATGTGCAGTAAATAGTAACCGTTGCATCTACCATCTTGGACAACCAGGACGTCGTGAAATTGGCTCTGCAAGAAAGGTCAAATTATTCGAAGAGCAAGAAACCTTTTGAAGTTATCAGTCGAGGCCGGACTGAAGGGGCACTACAGAGCATTCGACAGCATCCGCAACCTTTACGGGGAAGGCGTAAACGAGTCTCATCGTTCCGTGGGCGAGTCGAAAACTGTGGGCACTAAAAGACTGTGTTGAGGTAAATAGGTCTAAATCATTTTTTCCGTATAGAGCAACAAAATCTATTTCAATATAATCGCATTAAGGCACATTTACCAGTCATAATATTTTGTGCGCGCGATCATTTAATATGCTCTGAATTAAATATTTCAGGTTTACCGGTCAACACGTATGATTGATCGTAGAGCTGTCATTTTCATCTGTTTGCTCTCATCATATCGTCTTGCCATGTACTAATCCATACTATGTAAATTCTATTTCAGCTCACCGTTGTATGCAACCATATTTAGAAGATGTGATATTTGTGTGAATGCAGATTTATTATTTAAAGAATCGTAAACGAGTTCAAGTTATGAACGAAGCATTTTCGTGGATCTAAGTGATCTGTATAATATGAAGATTGACGCCATTTGATTTAATCCATTCAAGGATTAAATGTAATTGTAATTCATCAAGCATTAAGCCTTGGCGAATAACTCAGTCAAGGCAGATTGGAATATTCATGTACACTTTCCTTCTTTGTTAACGAGTTATATCGTAAAGCAATTTTTGAAGGAAATCAATTGTAAATGATAGAGCAAGCTAGTGCAATTGTAAAGTGTGTCTAGAGCGTGTAGTGAGTGGAATAGTGATGTGCCACTATAGTGCAAGATCTAAGACAATTGTTATCTTGCAGGTTCTTTCGTACTTTCTTCTTTTTACGACCATTGAGTTCACCTCACCGCATCTTTATCTCCATCTTCGTCACACATCTCTATTCTGCTGCATTCTTCGTTGAGAGGAACGTGCTGGTGTGTCAACCTTATCGGAACCCGGAGGTGGACTCTAAGCGTCAACGGAACTCCGGAACACCCGGGGATTCCTGAAGGGGAGTGAAAATTTATTCAAACACACCCCTTCCACACTCAACACGCAACAACACACTCAGACTTTTTTTCTTTATATTTTTTTCTTGTTTATAACAAATTTTCTGGGGGTTTTCCCGGGAAAGAAATATTTTTTTGCACAAGCGGAAAAGTTGATATTTGTGCTTTTCTGCAAAAAAGCGGAGGGGGGAAAAAACAGAGACTTTTTTTTCTATTAGTATATGTGCATGATTTTTTTTTCTTTTGTATGGATTTATTCATAAGGGGGCAAACGGACATCCAAAAATGCCAAAAACAACCTACGACAAATTCACCGCAATCATCCCTCATCTTTATTCCTATTTAAAATTTAAATTTTAGTTGTTTTTATCAAAGATCCAAAACCCCTTTATTCCCTGTGGAAAGAAAGTGAAGGGGGTGGACGAAAACTTGACTTTCACACAAAAGGTCAATTTGTTTTTGCCTGAGCATTCAAAACCCCTCATTTATGAAAGGGGGTCCCTTTTTAAAAAGTTTAAAACCCCACAAAAACACACAACAAAACAAAACCCCCACACTCCCCGCCCCGCCAACGCCACCCACACACAAACACACCACACACACACACACAAAGCCCCAAAAGGGGGGGGAAAGGGGGGGGATGGGGGGAGAAGGGGTTTGTGTGTGTGTTGGTGTTGTGTGTGTGTTTTTGTGTGGTGTGTGTGTGGTTTGTGTGTGCGCGCCCCGTGCGTGGTGTTTGGATGTGTGTGTGTGTGTGGGGTGGTTTTGGGGGTGTGTGCCGCCGCCCCGGGGTGCGTGGGTGTGTGTTTTGGGCGCGCGCGCGTGGGCCCTGCGGGTTTTGGGTAATTTTGTCCATCCGTCCGTCTTTTCCCCCCGTCTGTCATCTGTTGTCCGTTTTGTCTGCCATGTCTCCCCCCCAACCCCCCCTTTTTCCTTTTGGTTTATCAAAAAAATTTTTTAAAAGTTAAAAGAAAAAAATGGGCAAAGGGAACAGTGGGGCCCTGGGGGGGGACAATTTGCTAAAAAAACAATTTTTCCCCCCCTCAGGAGATGATCATTTACGGCGTTGTACGTGCTTTAACAGCTCAAAAAAAAAAATTTCAACAGAGCCGCTCGTGGGGCGCAGCGCAAGCACACACGGGAGTGCACGTGCCGCACGTTTTCC
>CM031601.1:73412131-73422131 GCA_018398815.1 Conus ventricosus | reverse complement strand
CTTTAGGTCCAGACAGGACTCGGGTGATGTATATCCCGTTACATTTCCCTTTAGGTCCAGACAGGACTCGGGTGATGTATATCCCGTTACATTTCCCTTTAGGTCCAGACAGGACACGGGGATGTATATCCCGTTACATTTCCCTTTAGGTCCAGACAGGACTCGGGTGATGTATATCCCGTTACATTTCCCTTTAGGTCCAGACAGGACTCGGGTGATGTATATCCCGTTACATTTCCCTTTAGGTCCAGACAGGACTCGGGTGATGTATATCCCGTTACATTTCCTTTAGGTCCAGACGGACTCGGGTGATGTATATCCCGTTACATTTCCCTTTAGGTCCAGACAGACTCGGGGATGTATATCCCGTTACATTTCCCTTTAGGTCCAGACAGGACTCGGGTGATGTATATCCCGTTACATTTCACTTTTAGGTCCAGACAGGACTCGGGTGATGTATATCCCGTTACATTTCCCTTTAGGTCCAGACAGGACTCGGGGATGTATATCCCATTACATTTCCCTTTAGATCCAGACAGGACTCGGGGGATGTATATCCCTTACATTTCCCTTTAGGTCCAGACAGGACTCGGGTGATGTATATCCCGTTACATTTCCCTTTAGGTCCAGACAGGACTCGGGGATGTATATCCCGTTACATTTCCCTTTAGGTCCAGACAGGACTCGGGGGATGTATATCCCGTTACATTTCCCTTTAGGTCCAGACAGGACTCGGGTGATGTATATCCCGTTACATTTCCCTTTAGGTCCAGACAGGACTCGGGTGATGTATATCCCGTTACATTTCCCTTTAGGTCCAGACAGGACTCGGGTGATGTATATCCCGTTACATTTCCCTTTAGGTCCAGACAGGACTCGGGGGATGTATATCCCGTTACATTTCCCTTTAGGTCCAGACAGGACTCGGGGGATGTATATCCCGTTACATTTCCCTTTAGGTCCAGACAGGACTCGGGGGATGTATATCCCGTTCTCTCCCAGCAGAGAGACGAGGCGTACGTAATGCGCTAAAGAAAGCGTCCATCCTGCCGAGACAAATGTCGACATATGAAGGATTTGTGGTATTATCATTTAGCCACACAGTGGAACCCGCCAATAAACATCTCCACAAATCCTTCAGAACTGCGTCGTTGAAGAAGGGGTCTTGAACAGGAGGTATGTCTATTCAAAACAAAAAATGAGAGAATTCCAGAGAGAAAAAAAAGGTATATAAAGGAAGGAAGGAAGGTTGTTTTTTTTTTAGTGCGAGGAAAATTTATTACGTACAGCGTTAAAGTTCCAGAAAACTCATCTTGAATGGTAGGGAGTCTTTACTTGGAAGTAAATCCTCTGTAGACAAAGACATGTCTAGAAGAAGGAGTCTGCCGGGTGGTACGCCTTTCACAGATAAAAAGACAAAAAACAAAAAAATTCCGTAAAACGGGTCTAAGAAAGAATGAGCATTTCATGGGAGGTCAGGCTAAAACAGACCACAAAATGTCTGTAAAGGGAGAGTTTCTTTATTGAGAGGTAAATCGCTCCTCTCTCTCTCTCTCTCTCTCTCTCTCTCTCTCTCTCTCTCTCTCTCTCTCTCTCTCTCTCTCTCTCTCTCCTCTCACACACACACACACACACACATACAGACATACACGCACACGCGCGGGCACGCACGCGCGCGCGCGCACACACACACACACACACACACACACACACACACACACACACACACACACACATACACACACACACACACACACACACTCAACCCTCACTCACACACTCACTGTTCACCAAAACAGGCTTTTATGAGACGACTTAAAGCTACTGTAAACGAAAACGACAAACAAATCAAGCAGATCTTCATTGAGAGGTAAGTAAATCTACTACAAAACTGGGTCAGAAAAGGAAAGTCTTCAAAGGGAGGTAATCTTTGGAGGTTAATCTACAATAGGCGGAAGACAGATACATTTCCCCCTGAAACAGTTCTTTTCAAGAAAGGGAGTTTCACCGTGAAAGACAAAAATGTCCCAGAAAACTAGGGCAGGGGGTTAAACGTTGAGCCCATATCGGAATCAGAGCCTGATAGTTCGGATCAACCTATGGGCATCAGCAAATAGCAACACTATGGGCATCAGCAAATAGCAACACTATGGGCATCAGCAGATAGCAACACTATGGGCATTAACAGATAGCAACACTACGGGCATCAGCAGATAGCAACACTATGGGCATCAGCAAATAGCAACACTATGGGCATCAGCAGATAGCAACACTATGGGCATCAGCACATAGCAACACTATGGGCATCAGCAGATAGCAACACTATGGGCATCAGCAGATGGCAACACTATGGGCATCAGCAGATAGCAACACTATGGGCATCAGCAGATAGCAACACTATGGGCATCAGCAGATAGCAACGCTATGGGCATCAGCAAATAGCAACACTATGGGCATCAGCAAATAGCAACGCTATGGGCATCAGCAGAAAGCAACACTATGGGCATCAGCAGATAGCAACACTATGGGCATCAGCAGATAGCAACGCTATGGGCATCAGCAGATGGCAACACTATGGGCATTAACAGATAGCAACACTACGGGCATCAGCAGATAGCAACACTATGGGCATTAACAGATAGCAACGCTATGGGCATTAACAGATAGCAACGCTATGGGCATTAACAGATAGCAACACTATGGGCATTAACAGATAGCAACACTATGGGCATTAACAGATAGCAACGCTATGGGCATCAGCAGATAGCAAACGCTATGGGCATTAACAGATAGCAACACTATGGGCATTAACAGATAGCAACACTATGGGCATTAACAGATAGCAACGCTATGGGCATTAACAGATAGCAACGCTATGGGCATCAGCAGATAGCAACGCTATGGGCATCAGCAGATAGCAACGCTATGGGCATCAGCAGATAGCAACACTATGGGCATCAGCAGATAGCAACACTATGGGCATCAGCAGATAGCAACACTATGGGCATTAACAGATAGCAAACGCTATGGGCATTAACAGATAGCAACGCTATGGGCATTAACAGATAGCAACACTATGGGCATCAGCAGATGGCAACACTATGGGCATTAACAAATAGCAACGCTATGGGCATTAACAGATAGCAACACTACGGGCATCAGCAGATGGCAACACTATGGGCATCAGCAGATAGCAACACTATGGGCATTAACAGATAGCAACGCTATGGGCATTAACAGATAGCAACGCTATGGGCATTAACAGATAGCAACGCTATGGGCATTAACAGATAGCAACGCTATGGTCATCAGCAGATGGCAACACTATGGGCATCAGCAGATAGCAACGCTATGGGCATTAACAGATAGCAACGCTATGGGCATTAACAGATAGCAACACTATGGGCATTAACAGATAGCAACGCTATGGGCATTAGCAGAGAGCGACACTATGGGCATTAGCAGATAGCAACACTATGGGCATTAACAGATAGCAACGCTATGGGCATCAGCAGATAGCAACACTATGGGCATAAGCAGATATCAACACCATGGGCATTAACAGATAGCAACGCTATGGCGATTAACAGATAGCAACGCTATGGGCATTAACAGATAGCAACGCTATGGGCATTAACAGATAGCAACGCTATGGCATCATCAGATAGCAACGCTATGGGCATTAACAGATAGCAACGCTATGGGCATTAACAGATAGCAACGCTATGGGCATCAGCAGATGGCAACACTATGGGCATCAGCATATAGCAACACTATGGGCATTAACAGAGAGCAACACTACGGGCATCAGCAGATAGCAACGCTATGGGCATTAACAGATTAGCAACACTATGGGCATTAACAGATAGCAATGCTATGGGCATTAGCAGAGAGCGACACTATGGGCATTAGCAGATAGCAACACTATGGGCATTAACAGATAGCAACGCTATGGGCATCAGCAAATGGCAACACTATGGGCATTAACAGATAGCAACGCTATGGGCATTAACAGATAGCAACACTATGGGCATTAACAGATAGCAACGCTATGGGCATTAACAGAT
The DNA here is from genome assembly GCA_018398815.1 of Conus ventricosus. Taxonomy (NCBI): domain Eukaryota; kingdom Metazoa; phylum Mollusca; class Gastropoda; order Neogastropoda; family Conidae; genus Conus; species Conus ventricosus. The sequence goes on along the minus strand of CM031601.1, from coordinate 73,418,064 downwards.
AGCAACACTATGGGCATCAGCAGATGGCAACACTATGGGCATTAACAAATAGCAACGCTATGGGCATTAACAGATAGCAACGCTACGTGCATTAACAGATTGCAACGCTATGGGCATCAGCAGATAGCAACACTATGGGCATCAGCAGATGGCAACACTATGGGCATTAACAGATAGCAACACTATGGGCATTAACAGATAGCAACACTATGGGCATTAACAGATAGCAACGCTATGGGCATTAGCAGATAGCAACACTATGGGCATCAGCAGAGAGCGACACTATGGGCATTAACAAATAGCAACACTATGGGCATTAACAGATAGCAACGCTATGGGCATCAGCAGATAGCAACAATATGGGCAACAGCAGATAGCAACACTATGGACATTAACAGATAGCAACGCTATGGGCATTAACAGATAGCAACGCTATGGGCATTAACAGATAGCAACGCTATGGGCATCAGCAGATGGCAACAATATGGGCATCAGCAGATAGCAACGCTATGGGCATTAACAGATAGCAACGCTATGGGCATTAACAGATAGCAACGCTATGGGCATTAGCAGAGAGCGACACTATGGGCATCAGCAGATAGCAACACTATGGGCATTAACAGATAGCAACACTACGGGCATCAGCAGATAGCAACGCTATGGGCATTAACAGATAGCAACACTATGGGCATTAACAGATAGCAATGCTATGGGCATTAGCAGAGAGCGACACTATGGGCATTAGTAGATAGCAACACTATGGGCATTAACAGATAGCAACGCTATGGGCATCAGCAGATGGCAACACTATGGGCATCAGCAGATAGCGACACTATGGGCATTAACAGAGAGCAACACTATGGGCATTAACAGATAGCAACGCTATGGGCATTAACAAATAGCAACACTATGGGCATCAGCAGATAGCAACACTATGGGAATTAACAGATAACAACGCTATGGTATTAACAGATAGCAACACTATGGGCATCAGCAGATAGCAACACTATGGGCATTAACAGATAGCAACGCTATGGGCATTAACAGATAGCAACACTATGGGCATTAACAGATAGCAACGCTATGGGCATTAACAGATAGCAACGCAATGGGCATTAACAGATAGCAACGCTATGGGCATCAACAGATAGCAACGCTAAGGGCATCAGCAGATAGCAACACTATGGGCATCAGCAGATAGCAACACTATGGGCATTAACAGATAGCAACGCCATGGGCATTAACAGATAGCAACACTATGGGCATTAACAAATAGCAACACTATGGGCATTAGCAGATAGCAACACTATGGGCATTAACAGATAGCAACGCTATGGGCATTAACAGATAGCAACACTATGGGCATTAACAGATAGCAACGCTATGGGCATTAACAGATAGCAACGCTATGGGCATCAACAGATAGCAACGCTATGGGCATCAGCAGATAGCAACACTATGGGCATTAACAGATAGCAACGCTATGGGCATCAGCAGATAGCAACACTATGGGTATTAACAGATAGCAACGCTATGGGTATTAACAGATAGCAACACTATGGGTATTAACAGATAACAACGCTATGGGCATTAACAGATAGCAACACTATGGGCATTAACAGATAGCAACACCATGGGAATTAACAGATAGCAACACCATTGGAATAGCAAATAGCAACACTATACACATAAGCAAACAGCAACACTATGGGCATAATATTCAACATCTGCTCATGACAATTGTCAGGCTATCTGCTCAACCTGAACACCAGCCAGATCTTTCGAGGGAGAGAATATTTGTCTGAGCAGTCGTTATAGACAGGTACCACTACAATATGAAGTAACGATCTCCTCTTCGATGGATTGGCCCAGTGCCCCTCTATGTAGTACACACGCTGGATTGGAATGTTGATTTGATGCGTATGTATTAACCAATGAACGTTGATTTGATGCGTATGTATTAACCAATGAACGTTGATTTGATGCGTATGTATTAACCAATGAACGTTGATTTGATGCGTATGTATTAACCAATTTGCATCTGAAGTAGTCGGGAGCGCCTGCACTTTCAAATAAGCTTGTGTGAAATACTTTATTAGCAAGAAAGAATCAAGGGGAGAGAGAGAGAGAGAGAGAGAGAGAGAGACAGAGAGACAGAGAGAGACAGAGAGAGAGAGAGATGCTGCGCAGGTGGAAAGGGGGGGGGGGGGGTGGGGTGTGGGAGGGAAGAACCACAGAAGCAGAAACTCAAGAAAACAGACGCGTGCACAATACACAGAAAATCGCAGACTCCCACAGAGCCAAAAACAAACACCTAGAAACCAGAGCATCTGGAAGGCGACAGGAACGGAGGGAAAGAAGTTAAAGGGAAAGACAATGAGGCATAGAGGTTGGAAGGTGAAGAGAGAGAGACAGAGAGAGAGAGAGAGAGAGGAGAGAGAGAGAGAGAGAGAGGAGAGAGAGAGAGAGGCGAAACAGAAAAGGTTGCAACCCTCCCTTCCATCTACACCCATACGGAACAGCCTCTGCCTACTGGAACAAATGACTCAGGCTGCTGGTTGACAGAGACGATGCTCATCAGCATGTGATCAGCTGGATAAATAGGGGGCTATTGGATTTCACAGCTGGACTCCAAGACCTGTTTCACACCGGGTTATACGTCCCACGGGTTCTTCATTGGCATGCATGTCATGTAAATACTCAATCCCTGGGGTCTCTTCTCTACAGTCGAAGAAGAGGGAGGACGGGGGGAGGGGGGGTGTAGAAAGGAAGACGTGAAGGAGGAGGAGGAGGAGGAGGAGGAGGATGGGGTGGGAGGGTCGGGAGGGAAGGAGGTAGCAAGGCAGGTAGGGAGGGGGTAGGTAGGGGGAGAGTTGCGTTTTCACGAATTCTCGAGGCCACAGCATTTCAGAGACGTCCTTTTTGGTGCGAAGACGGGGTTCGTTATTAATGGGGACCATAGACAGAACTAACTCTCTGAGCAATGACTTCTATTTACTCTCATCTTGGCTGCGATCCGAGGGTGTGGTTTTTTTCGTGCATTTTTTTTTTTCGTTCTATCAGTTGTGGTGTCTGAAAATTCATTTGTTTGTTTAGTATTGTGTATCATGTAAGTGTTCCCTTGCTCTTGGCTTAGTGGGCTTTTTTTGTATTTTGGCTAATGTTCATTCCATGATGATGAGCCAACAAATAGATTTGGAATTGAAAGTGACATGTTGCGCGCGAGCGCGCGCGCGCACGCACACGCCACACGCACGCACACACAGAAATATATATATATATATACACATATATATACATACATATAGAAGAGAGAGCGAGAGAGACAGACAGACAGATAGACAGAGACAGACAGACAGATAACAAGGGTGCTGTATTATGATATGTCTGGAACTAAATGGCCGCCATGTCAGACAGAACAACGGAAGCTTAAATCAAACCACCCCCCCCCCCCCCCCCCCCCCCCCCCCCCCCCCCCCCCCCCCCCCCCCCCCCCCCCCCCCCCCCCCCCCCCGAGGACATGGGTAAAGTTAAGGTTATTGTAGACACAAACAACAACAATAACACACAGGAAAACAAGACACACAAAAAGTTCCAGACACAGCAATAGTCTAGAAACAGCTAGCAAAAACCCGAAACTCACAGAGAAAGTTCAGACTTACGAGGCAAACAGACAGACGGCTTTGCTGATGGACAAACACCAAGTTTCGGCAAGTTTCCAGCTAAACAATATCTATATCAAGTGGAAATGCCACCACTGACTGTGACGATATCTTGGAATGTATGTGGCCAGACTAGCTCAGCGGGTAGATCGCTGGAAAAGTGATTGTGGTGATCCTGAAGTAGCGGGTTCGAATCTCTGCCGGGACGTTTCGGTAAAGTACGGTTCTCACCTAAGAATTAACGTTAGTTCTGACTCCATACACCGAAAAGACTTGTAAATGAGAATAAAAACCGAAGTTGCGTGTGTGAACGGGGGCATAACATCTTGCACACTCATAAAACCCCAGCTTTGGCAAGCGAAGCCCAGTTTGGCCGTTGATGTGGATGACACGTATACACATAGCATGCTTCCTTCCTGAAATATCGAATAATGAGTGAAAATCTAAGAGACTGACATTCCACTGAATGATGCGGGAAGTGAATGATTAGCAACCAGCAGGCAGCTCTTCACGCAGCTCTACTCAGGTAGACAGCCCCGTTGTATAAACGACGCGAGTTGACTGTAAAGCGCTTAGAGCCTAGGACAGGCACTGTGTAAATACTGTCCATGAAATAATATGACAGGGGCCTGTCGACTTTGCGCATGAAGCATCGATCTCTTGATCTGAAAATTCTGGAACTAATTTCATTATGGGATGGGCAGATTAGAGGGGATTTTCTCTTCGGGCTTAGAATCTGTAGAATCTCGGCTGATTCTGAATCCCTCTTATCTGTCGGAGGAGACTTTTTCCAGTACTGTTTTATAAATAAATAAATAAAAACCACACACACACACACACACACACACACACACACACACACACAATACAAAACAAAAACGTACTAGTTAAAAATTATGACAATTCAACACAACAGATAAGTTCTTTTTATTTAACCGGAGTTCCTGTGTGAACACACGTATTTCAGATCAGACAAACAAAAAGAGTTGCACACTCGTTGAACTCCCAAACATCCTTCGCCAAAGAGAAAGCTGTCGTATTCCTGTAGGACGCATGACAAAAGAGGCGAGGGGAATAAGAAGGAAACACACGCATGTTTGTGTTCTGTTCAGACGCCGTCCCCTTGGACACAATGGGATCACACTGACGGTGGGCTTAAAAACAGATGTGATTCCAAAAAGTCCACTAACGGTCAGTCTCAGAATTTTTTTTTTTCAATTCCATTAAAGTCTGGGCTGACCATAGTGGGTCCTTTCAACTTAGAAGAAGAAGGAGGAGGAGGAGGAGGAGGAAGAAGAAGAAGAAGAAGAAGAAGAAGAAGAAGAAGAAGAAGAAGAAGAAGAAGAAGAAGAAAGACGAAGAGCAGCAGCAACAACAACAGTAACAATGACGACGACGGCAAGAACAACAACAAGAAGAAAAGAAAGATGAAGTAGATAAAGAAAAGAAGGAAAATTGAAAAAAGTAGTAGGAGGAGGAAGAGGAGGCGGTGGCAGCGGAGGAGGAGGAGGAGGAGGAGGAGGAGGACGAGAAGAGAAAAGAGGAGGAGGAGGAGGAGGAAGAAGGAGAAGAGGAGAAGGAAATAAGAAAGAAGACGACCTCAAAAGAAGAAGAAGAAGAAGAAGAAGAAGACCCAAACGATGACGAAGCTCGAAGACTATGACGAAGAAAGAGAAGGGGGAGGAGCAGGAGCAGGAACAGGAAGTATGACAGAGGTCTGATGGGAAGGATCACACTCCTTCCTAAGCAATTGGACAAGCGAAATATTAGATTTCTTTTTAGCACCCCAAAGACCTGCCGGCTTCGAGTAATTCGACCTTTCGCCGGATTTATTAATGAGACGTAGGCCTACTTTTTGTACGGAATGAATCTCCTATGACCAATTAAGAAGGTATGAAAAATTGGGAAGACAGGGGGTGGGGAGGGGGGGGGGGGTCAGGGAGCAGACAGGGAGTGGTGAAGAGGAGTGGGGAGGGGAGGATGGAGTAGGGGCTTGTGGGAGGAAAAGAAAGATGAGGATGAGAAACAGCGATGTCAGAATAAATGAGATAGAGAGTAACAGAACAGAAAAAGAGAGGGGGGGGGGGGGGGGGGGTGAGGAGAGAGAGAGAGAGAGAGAGAGAGAGAGAGAGAGAGAGTCAGACAGACAGACAGACAGACAGACAGAGACAAAGACACAGGGGAAAAACAGAGTACCTTCAATGAAAAAATAAAAATAAAAAGGAAAAGAGAAAGATGGGCGAAAAGAAACAAGCGGCCGCAAACGAACCA
>CM031601.1:73382131-73407131 GCA_018398815.1 Conus ventricosus | reverse complement strand
GGTGCTGTGTGTGTGTGTGTGTGTGTGTGTGTGTGTGTGTGGGTGGGTGTTATTGTCTATGGGCGTGGTGTGTGAGGGTTTGGCGGGCTGCGACACAGAGATGAGAAAGAGTGAGAGAGACCGACAACACAGATTGCAGACAGACAGACGAGGAGAGGCGGACAGACTAGCGCAAGAGAAAGAGACAGACACGACAGATTGACCGGCTGACTGAGAGAGAGATGAGAGGGAGAGAAGAAGAGAGAGAGAGAGAGAGAGGAAAAGAACTGAGAGGCCGGGGTGAAGATCCTGCAGCTTAAATCAGACCGGGGACCAACCGACCGACAGCCAGACAGCCCTTAACATATTACCCGCCCGTGCTTCAAATGTAACGACTCACTTTTTTTTCTCCCCCTCCCCTCACCCCCTTTCATCTTCCCCCCTTCTCCCGAAACGATTTTTCAACCTCCAATAGCTGGCCGGAAAATTGACACCATTACGGCTTACCGCGGGACCATACAATCGCGATCTAATCTCGCACCGAGACGGCGAATTTCTTGGGATCGCCTTGCGGCGAAACAGTAAGTAGACTTATGAGGCGATAATCACACACAATCTTATTTGCGGGTGAGGGAGATCAGTTTTTTGAAACGGTAGCATTGCTCTTCTTCCCTGTTCTCGTCTCTGTCTGTATGTCGCTTTCTGTCTGTCTGTCTTGCTCTCTCTCTCTCTCTCTCTCTCTCTCTCTTCTCTCCTCTCTTTCTCTCTCTCTCTCTCTTCATGTTGAGTTGGCTTGTTCTGTTCTATTGAAATAAATCAGTGGTTGGTGGTGGTGGTGGTGGGTGGTGGTTGTGTGTGTGTGTGTGTGTGTGTGTGTGTGTGTGTGTGTGTGTGTGTGTGGTGTGTGTGCGTGCGTGTGTGTCTGATATGTGTGGTGTGTGTGAGGAGAGAGAGAGAGGAGAGAGAGAGAGAGAGCGTGTGTGCGTGTGCGTGGCGTGCGTGTGTGTGTGTGTGTGTGTGTGTCGTGTGTGTGTGTGTGTGTGAGTGTGTGTGTGTGTGTGTTGTCTGAATGGGGATTAGGCACAAGGGCAGGGGCAGGTTAAAGAGACACATAGATAAGAAAGTGTCACTCAACACACCACACACACACCACACACCCTCACACACACAAGAGAAGAGAGAGAGAAAGGACGAGGAGAGAGAGAGGAGAAAGAGAGAGACGAGAGACTGTGAGATAGAAGACGACAAAAACGCTAAAGAGCACACAAAACAAAGTGTGAAGTAACGACGATTTACTGCACGACACCAAAACAGGACAAGAAAATTTTTCGGCAAAATGCCTTCATCAGCGACAATAAAAATACAGACATAAACATGCACAATACTCCCTGTGAAGCCAAAAGAGGTGATTCACCACTTTGGCGTCAAAGGGGAGTATTGTGCATGTTTATGTCTGTATTTTTTTTGTCGCTTGAGGAAGGCATTTTGCCGAAAATTTCGTGTTTCCTGTTTTGTTGTCGTTGCATTAACTCGTTCGTTACTTCCACACTTTGTTTTGTGGTGCTCTTCTGCGTTTTTGTCGTGTTTCAGTAACGCCGCAGTTTGTTTATTTGCAGAGAGTAGAGAGTTAGCGAGACAAAACAGGAACAGAGACAGAAGACAGAGAGAAGGTGAGAAAACTACGTAAGGGAGAAAGAGGGGAGGGAGAGGAGTTGGCAAGGGGAACAAACAGACCGACGACAGAAACGAAGAGAGATTTCATTCTAAAATTATGTAATAAGATGAATAAAGAAATGAGTGGAGCAAAAAAAGGGGTTCTAAAGGGGTCTAAATATTGTGATTCACGCATCGTATCCTCGTTTTAAAATAAAAAACCACACACACCGGTATTTGGCCCCTATTCTTGCACTGCATCACCCCCTACCCCGCCGCTCCACTCTTCTCTCTCTCATCTCTCTCTCTCTCTCTCTCTCTCCCTCCTCTCTCTCTCTCTTCCCCTTGCCTACCTTTCTCCCTTTTCTCGATTTGGGCGTCTCTGTCGTGTCCTGTCGTTTCTATACCTTCACATCTCTGAGAGGGATAGAATGGCATTGGCTTGGCGCGCTTTGCTTACTCTCTCTCTCTCTCTCTCCTCTCTCTCTCTCTCTCTTCTCTCTCTCTCTCTCTCTCTCTCTCTCCCCGTCCTCCTACACCCTCCATCACCGGCCACACCCCCAAGTCGCTTCCCCACACTTTCGCCCTCCTATAACACACCTACATCATTTCCACCGACGATAATAGCCATAAAGATCCCCTTCTTCCTTCCTCCGCACACAACACACACACACACACCACAACACTCACACACCCAACACACAATTTACTCACACACACACGCACGCACGCACACGCGGCAACACAACACCCACACACACATACATACACCACACACACTCCACACACACCCTCACACACACACATTCAGCCCACAGCGCAGCCACACACAGACACGAGAGAGAAGGAGAGACAGAGAGAGATTAGGAGAGGAGAGGGAGAGAGAGAGAGAGGACGTAGATGAGCAGGAGAAGAGAGAGAAAAGAGCGGAGAGGTTCCTGAAATCCTGTTGTTTAAGCAAAGAGTTCCTTTCCCTCTCCTCCGCCAAGTCACGTTGGCAACGTGAGGACGCCCAAACTGCCTGTTCTTGCTGTTTCGTCTTCTCTCCATCGCCTGGAAGCTCAAGTCCCACAACAATGTCGCGGAGAGAGTGCATCCCATGTGGGTTTATGGCAGAGAACTTGGGGGCGTTAGCTGTGTGCAAAAGTTGCCGAGTTACGAATCTTACTGGCACACAACCATCAAAATGGTTTTGGGTATTTGCCCGCCTTCACGAGTAGTCGTTCCTGGGGGATTTTACGTGCAGCGGGTGAGGTCCCTGATTCCTGCTACGCCCCCCCCCCCCCCCCCCCCCCATCACACACACACACAAACACACTCCACCTCTTTACTCCCTAACCCCTTTTCTTACAAGATGTATCTGTGTGCCAAATACCCTGGGGTTTTGTAGCTGTTTAACCCTTTTTCTTTTATTGATTTTACTCGTGTATTTACTTATCTCTTTTGTTTTCCAGCTGTCTCCTCTGTGAACACGCATGCATGAACGTGGAGGAACACATCAGAAAATCTGAGTAACTGTGAAAGGAGACATGGAAAGCTTGTGGATTGAGACTTTCGATTTTTTGGCTTATCAGTGAGCCGTGAAGATGATGAAGACGAATGATATCGAGTACCATTCTTAGTTTCAAAAAGGGGACTGTACTTAAGCTTTCTTTCATAAAAAAAATAGTACTTAGCATCGACCAGGTCTGAGAGATGCAGAAATTGCAGTGTGTCAGAAGCTTGTTTCAGTTTGTCGGCATCCATTATTCGTAGAATGAAACTCGGGACTGCGTGGTTCATGTCTTCCAATTTCTACTCCATCGCACTCCCTTTCACGTCTCTGGCACTAAGTAGAAAGAAGCGGACGGGGCCTCAAAATCCCACAAAATAAATTCCCTGACTGGAATCGCCCACGACTTGCCACTTAGCATCCAAAGTCCCGGATGCTAGCCACTGGCCACCACGATGGTATTCTGACCTGGGGACCGAGTTAGCACGAATTGTCTATAGACGGCTGCGGGTATCAGGCTGTGGTTGTGGTGTAAAAACATTGTCCGTCTTGCTTGCCAAAGCGTCGTCTGTCGTGCTGCGTTTGGTTTGGGTCTTATCTATTTGTTTTCCCTGCCTTCATTCAAGAAGGGAAGAGTTAGCGGCGAGAAAGAGTTAAGATCGAAAGTGGTGTGTGTGTGTGTGTGTGTGGTGTGTGTGTTGTGTGTGTGTGGGTGTGTTTGTGTATGTATGAGTGTGTATGTAGCCATCTATGTGTGTTGTGTTCGATGTGTGTGTGAGTGTGTATATGCTTGAATGAGTGTCTACGAGTTTGAATGTGTGTGGGTGTGGGGGGAGGGGGGGGGGGGGGGGGAGGGAGTGCGTGCGCGCACGCTTGTGTGTTAGTGTGCGCGTGCGTGCCGTGCGTTCCTGACGTGCACAGCGTGTGTGTGTGGAGAGACAGATGTAGAAAGAAAAGAAAGAAGAGGAAAGAGACAATGACCCTTTATTCAGATTCGATAGAAAGATATAGATGTATAAGCTGTTACTGGTAACTGTTTAAAACTACAAATCGATTATTGCGAAATCATGTCCGGTCACCCATTTCCACTTGCTCGCCCTTTCTTTCTCCTTTCCCTTTTCTTCAACTGGTCTTAGACATCAAAACTCAAATGGTTTCCAAACACAATAGGAGGCCATCTTCATGCCAGCATTTTCTTATTGACCTCAATTGCAACGAAGGCTGTGGATAACTGAACAGGATGGGGGTATGGGGTGTGGGTGGCGTGGGCCAGCGAGTATTTGATAGGTCAAGGAAATGGTGCTTGGTAAACGAAGAAAATCGTGCATTTCTCTGGTCCAACTGAAGACCTGCTGTATTTCAAAGCCGTTTACATAAAATCAAATCAAATCAAATCCACATACATGATTTGAGAATACGGCATGGAACAGGTATTAGTAAACGAAGAACTCGTGAATTTCTCTGGTGAAATGAAGACCTAGCTGTCTTTTCCAAAACCGTTGGACCAAATCAAATCAAATCAACAGGATGACTCAATAGCTGTCTTCAAAATGGAGAATATCACCAAAGGCTTGACGCTGAACTATTTGTGGGAGCTCAGGTTGCATCCTCCAGACGGCAATGGTTAAAAAAGACTTCCTTAATTAACCATTGTGGCCACGACACTCATCGAGCGGAGGGGACCCAGCGTCGCAACTCGTTGTGCGCTCGTTACTGGTGACTAAGTGTTTTCTGTGTTGCACTTAGATAGCAACAGGCAATGAACAACAAGCCCCAGGGGAAACACTCAGCTCAGTTTGCTTACTGTTGTTCCGCAAGTAGTTCCAAAAAAACCAACGAACAAAAACAGAGACAGTGAATAAATGACTGCTTGAAGACATGTTTTTTTTGCCGGTAGAAAGCTGATCAACAAGGGAGAAACTCTATAATTAAATAGGAAAGCAGGCAGGCCCGGAATGTGTGTGTGTGTGGGTGTGGTGAGTGGGCGTGGTGGGGGTGGGGGGGTGGGGTTGGGGTGGTGCGGGGGGGGGGGGGTAGAAAAAGCTCATTTGTTGCTTTTTGATATTTGGTTGTCATTCCACTAATGTCTATGAATAAACGTCACCGGTTATCTATTTTTCTACATAAGATTCATTTCTGCCCCAGTACAAGGCACATCCCTGGTTGTGTTGTCAACATTTTGGCATGACCTTTCATACATTTATTCCTTTAGCCTCCGAAATACACGCAGGGTTGTTCTCTGGTGCAGAGAGCTAAAGGATGACACGTTCAGCTTTGAACTGCAGTCACAACGGTTGATGTATCTTCCCGCGCCTTACGTTCTGTTGTCTCACTGAATTAGTCCTTGGTGGCCTTTTTATCACGTACTCTACCCATTTCGTCTCCCCTCTGCCCTGTTCTGGCCCAGTGTCATATATGGTTTCACCTTCTGTGGACGTGGGTCTGGCGATCTCAGAGGGGTCATATATCAAGACTCTAGGGTTTCCTTCCTCCAGCGCCATTCGCGTATGTAGGTCGAGTTATTGGTTCTCGTTTTCTGAAAGTTTTGGAATGTTCCTTTTATTCCTCTAGTTACCTGAGTCGGTTGTGCATGCGCGCGCGCATGTCTGTGATCGTGTACGTCAGTCCTCAGAGTTGAGAGAGAGAGAGAGAGTGAGAGAGATAGGGACTGAGAGAGAGAACGGATCCTGGATCCGCCACATCAAGGGAAGTCATTGTAAGGTCGGGAAAAGATTTTTTACCAATTTTTTACACAACCAGGATGTGTATAATATTTCACGTTTCTATCACTAACAAAAAAACAAGAACAACTGAATTTCGGAAATAAAGTTCTTGATAGATAGTGACAGTGTAGAACGTAACTTTCACAGTGTACATCTTCAGAGGAAAAGTTTGTATTAATTTGGCCCGAACGAATCCTGGATTGCTGTTTGAAACTGGATCCGTACCATGTTCTAATGATGTCGCCCTAGGGCCACTTCCTCTTTCCACTAACTTTGGTTACAAATCAGTTCAAGCAGTTTTTTGTGTTGTAACCAGCTGGCAGACAGACAAGCCATACCAACAAAACATACGCAGGTGGAAAAATAACCCCACTGGATGAGCGGTGGCAACGGCCTCAACAAACGTCAACGACAAAACACTCTACCGTCGCTTTAAAAGAGACTTTTGCTCCCCCCCTTCTTTTTTAATCATCCCAATAACACGACACAAAAGAAGGAATATTCTGATTGTTCAAAGTAAGCAATCCTCAAAAAGTTCTTATCATGCATCTCTGTCTCCGTCTCGCGGTCCTGTCCTGTCTCTGGCTCTCTCTCTCTTCTCTCTCTCTCTCTCTCTCTCTCCCTCTCTCGCTCTCTCTCCCCTCTCTCTTCTCTCTCTCTTCTCCTTCCCCCCCCCCACTTTTGACAAGGTCTTCTTAAAATAGACGTATTGATTATCTACACAATGTTTTCCTATGCTTCTTGTACCTTTCAGTTGTTCAGTTGCAAGCTAAATGTAAGGGATATTACGTACACAACAGAAAAGTAGAAACATGTAAAGAGGAGAGATGCACCACTTCCTTTCCCCATCCCATCCCATACCCCTCCTTTCTCTCAGTCTCCCACCACCCCAGTTAAATTTCCTGCCAACATAAAGCAGATCCACGCACCCATAAAAACACGACCTCACAGACAGATAAAAAACTCCGCCAATCATAACCCGCCCTGCCACCCCGACCTCAGCCATTACCATTCTCTGCAAGATGTTAGACGATACAAGTTCTTTGTCGTATTCTGCCCTAAAAAATGATGGCGATAACACAATGTTGTCCCAAGCACAGACATAAAAGTGATAAAGGTGGAATTCAAGAGAAGCGACGAGAGAAAACCCGTCTCGTGCAACGCCCGGAAGTGCGCAGTAATCTCTAACCCCATCGCTGCTTTCCCTTAGTGCTATCAGTCCGCATATCCAAGTTTCAGAATAATGTGGGGATAGGAAGGTCAGAGAAGACGTGATGGGCTATCTGCATTGATGAGTCGTGAGTCGAAAAGACAAAAACATGTAAATGAGCACACCCAAAAAAACGGACCGAACTTACGGGAAATCTTTTCTCTCTTCTCTCTCTCTCTCTCTCTCTCTCTCTCTCTCTCTCTCTCTCTCTCTCTCTCTCTCTCTATAAACAAAAAACTGGCATTCCCATGTAGAAGAAAACACAAGTATAGTTGGTATTGCTCATTTAAAAGTATTTTCCAGCTGAAAAAAAATATCTCAGTCATTAAAAATTAGATGGCATAGAAGTCTTTTTGCTAGACTAAGAATGAGAACTCTTGGATTAAGGCTAACAGAAGATGTTTATTGACGATGGAAATGGATCATTGTGCTTAGTGTGTTGTAAGGAATGTGACAGGACAGAATAGTTGCCCATGTAGACTATTTGTCTGTCTGTCTGTCCCCCTCTCTTCTCTCTCTCTCTCTCTCTCTCTCCCTCTCCCCTCCCTCTTCTCTCTCTCTCTCTCTCCTCTCTCTCTCTCTCTCTCTCTCTCTCTCTCCTCTCTCTCTCTCTCTCTCTCCCTCTTCTCTAAGAGTCAACGAATTCCCCCTAGTAAGTTCATCCTTTGCTGAGACAACAGTTCTTTCAGCCTGCGTCGAAGCAGGAAACACAGCCTCCGTGGATGACACTTCCTGGCTTTCATAAATTAGCCTGACAGACGCGTCTTGAAGTGGGCCTTCTCGACCGCGAGACTAATTGATACCACATGGTCAGTCGTGGACTCTTGCCTCCAGATTAGGGAACTATTTTGGACTGAGGATGACCCCATAACACTGTAAACAGGCTTTCAGCCAATGATTCCCACTTGTGGGAATAGGGGGTGGGTGGACAGGGGGGAAGTAGTCCCAAGTTTGAGATTATTTTTTTTTTGCAGGAAATTGGAAGAAGCAGACTGTAGAAAGACTTTGCGAATAGCCTCTATAAGTTTTGGGAAGGGGGAATTTAAAGGTACTGAAAGATGTCAAGAAAAATAAACAAAGGGCTCCTATGAATTGGGAAATACTGGTAACTTTTTTGTTTTTTTTTTTTTGAAAACAATGTATCCTTTTGAGTTGAAATTAATATTCACTTGTTAAACTGATGTTTGTTTTGTTTTAATAATTGCATTCTTCATTAACGATTGATGACGGGGTTTTGTACTTGCTTGTATTATTTATTTTCCTGTACCCCAATGAGTACAGAAAATTAAAAACCTTTGTGGTTAGGTGGAATGACAAGTATGGGGGTGGAGAATAAGATTATAAATTTCCCATGGGGTTTATCAGTGTTGGAAGATATTAATTGTGGGGCCCCTAAACTTTTTGGGCTTAGGGTTTAATGTTTAAAATTTTATTTTAAAAGTTAAACAAAAGGGTATATTTGTGCCCGGGAATTTTAAATTAAAATGCCAGGGGTTTTAAATTTCCCATTTTTTGAAGGGCTAAATGCCTTAAGTATTTTTGACATAAAGTGGCCTATAATTCCAGAGTGTTAGGGGTGTTTGTAAATAAACTAAAAGAACGAATTAGGGTTTGGACTGATTTAAAGTTTTTTTTCCCGGGTTGTTATAGCGCAAAATCAACGTAAAAAATTTCCGGGGTTGTGACTTTCAAAAAAAGGGTTTCCAAAATTTCAAATAGCAATCAAATTAACGCTGAATATGGTACTACAAATTGTGGATCAAGACTTAAAAAAGATCCTTTCTTCTTCGCTTGAAGTACTTCCTTTTTTCTTGTACGGCCACCTTGGGAAACTAAAAACCCAAACACGGGCGCTGGACTACTAGCACTTTCTAAGTCCGTCCACAAAAATTCCCGTTTTCAAAGGGATTTCCCCCCCTGTTTTGAAAATTTATACTACAGCTTTGTGCCCAATGAATGTTTACAATGGGGTTTACTTTTTTAAAATTTTAAAACTCTTTTTTTTTTGTTTTGGATATAATTTTTTGTAGTACTAAAATTTTTTGGGAAAAGGGATTTTGTTAAAAATTTTTTTTGGATGAACGCTTTTAATGTTTTTTGTCATTCCCCTTTCTTTTTTTGGTTTGGGGGGAAGATTTTGTTATTTTTACTTGGTTTAATCTCATTTTTCGCTGTAATATTTTTTGGTTTCGTGTGGGATTGATAAAAAAAGGTGAAAAATTTGTTTTAACCAGTTTTTTCTTATTTTTAGTAAAAATTTTTGGTTTTACGTTGGTGGGTTTGTCACTATATTTTTTATATTAAAAAACCTCCCAAATTTCCCCCACTGAGGGAAAGGCCCTTAAACACATACATATCATGTGGGTACGGGTTTAAAATCCCCCCCTTTATTTACGGACCAACACTAAGGGGGGAAGTGGGGGGGTTACAGAGGGAGTAGACCGGCATTGGGTTGCATAACTGCTGTATAAAATTTGACCGATGAGTGAAGATGCCCTTGGGCGAAGTCACTCCCCCAAAGGGGTGTGCACACTCTATTTTTTGGTTTTTCCCTTTAGTTTTTTTTTAAAGGTTTAAACGATTGTATTTTTTGAAAATTTGTTTTTGTACGGAGCCACCCACCCTTGGGTTTTGTCAAAAATTATCTTTTTTCCCGTTAAGCAAGAAGTTTAAATTGAAAAGAGGAATACACACACTCTTTGGGTTTTTGGGTTAATCTTGTTTCATTAATTTAAGAAATGAGGGAAGAAATTTTAAAAAGGGGGAAAAATGCCCCCCCCTTGGGGTTTGAGGTTGTTTAAATAAACCCAAACAACGCGAGAAGAAAAAAATGGAAAACCTAAATTTCTTGTTTTTTTTTATTCCTTTTTTTTCCCCTTTAAAGGCCGGGTTTGAGGTTACCCCAGTGTGACAAATTTGGGTGGATTTGTTTTTTTTTTTAAATTGTTTTTTTCCATTTTTGTTTCGTAAAAATGCCCTTTTTTGTATTTCCAGGTTCACGGGCTAATAAAAAAGACCTTTCTTTTATTACGATAATTTTTATTATTTTAAAAAATTCACAAAATTCGATCACCAATTTTTTTTTTCTTATTTCTGAAATTTTAAATTTTAAAGAAATTTGGTTTCCCCTATTCGGGTTAAGTTCCGGGATGGTTTGGCCCCCTTTGGATGTTAAAAAAGGGAAAAATGGGAGTACAGCTGGCGTTTGGGAAAAGGGTTGTCCCCCTACCCCCTCCCCCGCGGGAAACCAACCTAAAACCTTTTGCAACCACACCCACCTCTCTCCCCAAAAGATGGCGCCCGCCGACAGGATGGACACCAACCCGGGGGCGGGGGGAAGGGAAACGCCCCGAACAAAGGGAAAAGGGAATGTATTTGGCCCCCGGCCCTTTGTGAAGTACACATGTAAAAAAAGACTGCCCGATATCCTGTATGTGAAAGGTAAGATAATTATTTTTCCAGTAAAAAGTTCAAGTGTTTTTTAGTGTATGTAAACAATTTTGTATGAATGGAATGGTGCGTAAAAGGGCTGTTGGGGAACCCTCTTCGATTGTTCTTTAATTGTGATTGAGAATAAAAAGTCAGTCGATCTGAGAGGGGGAAAGGGAAAAGGCAGTGCAAACCCGGTTAAAAGGGGGCCCAAATGCACCCCTTGTTAAAGGTGTTGTCGTCAGAGCAAAGAAAGGATGGACAGGCATCTTGGGAGCTAGTGTACATGTACAACTGCACACCAAAATCCTCCACAGGTTTCCCTTTTCCATTTTTCCTACTGTTTGGGAAAAAACCACGTTTTTCCCCCGGATTGTTCCTTGGAAAAGGGGGACTCAAAACGGACTCCTGTCCAAACCCGTAGAGTGGCTGAGGGGTTTCACCTAAAAACCCCTTTCCGGCGGGGTTCCCAGGGAAAACAGAGGGAGCGTGCAAGGAAAAGGCGGACAAGAGAAAGGCAAAAAGTACCATTTTAAAAGCAGTCTGAGGCCGGGGAGACGGGCGTTTCACCAAACAGCACTCCCGGATCTGAAAATTTTCCAAGTTTTTGGGGGGAAAAAGGATCTTCACAGTCATTTAGGTACCAGGACCAATGGGGGCCCATACCCAAACCCCCCCAGAGAGGGGCCTGGACGGTCCCGGGGAAAGGTGAATCAAAAGTGAAATCCCGACAAATTCTTTGCCCCCACCAACACCCGGGGCCATGGGACGGGGACCTTTCACCGATCGCTAAAACAGAAGGGGAATTGACAGATGTAAAAATCCCTTTGATGGCACATATTTGGGGCCACAAAGACCCCAGCCCCGCATACCGTTTCCCCGGGTCCGTCCAGTCCAGACCCTGGGTTCACCCAACTGCCCAGGGCCCCCCGTAGGCTCCCGGGGGCCTCAAACCCACGCAAAACCTGAAAGCACTCCCCGATCGGGCCGGATTTAACAAAGGTGTGGACACGTGAAAACCTAGTGCGTTTGGCGCCAAAAGAAAAATCCCATATTTTATAAAACCATTTTTGGGGGGGTTTCATTTTGCGGGGAAGCTGTTTTTTTTTAGTGTGTCCCTCCATTTTTTTTTTGTGTGTGTCCCCCCAAATTGCTTTAAATGTATTTTTGTGTGGGTGCCCAGATTGCTTTTTTTTTGTTTTCCCGGGGTTATTAAAATTTGCTTTGCTGGGTCCAGTTAGTCATGCTGGATCGTTTTTTTTGGTGTTTATTTTTTGATGTAAAAGAAGGGTTTTACGGGGGGCCCCTTTTTACCGAAAAAATATCGGTTGTTTTTGTCCCATATTTGGAATTCATTACAAAAAAAAAATTGGGGGGATAGTGCCCTTCAAAAACCCAAACATTTTTTTGGGGCCTAAACGCCACATAAAATTTGTCAGGGAAATAATGCTAAAAAAATGGGCACTGGTAAAAGGCGAAACCCTTTTTGGACCATGGGGTCAGAGTGGGTGTCTATTTTAAAATGAAAAGGAGGAACTTGAAACAGTCACCCCGTCGTGGGGTTTTAAAACGCCAAAGAGGTAGCTTCCCTTTTCCCTTTTTATGGATGGGGGAAGGGGACAAAATCGCCACACGGGACAAAGGGAGAGTTCAAAAGAATGGGCCCGTTCGGACCCAATGTTTGTTGTTTTGGGTTTTTGGCTTTTTGGACAAATCATTTTGCCAAGTTTAAACCCACTGGTATGCCCTTGATGGTCGGGAATTTTTTTGGATTTTTTATCCTTTTTCAGTGATCAGGGTGTCCCCCGGGGTTAAAGCTCTCACTTTGATTTTTTTTTTTTTTTTTGATAGGCCCTTTTTTTGGCTTTGTTTTTACGTCCATGGTGTTTTTTTTGGGTTTTTTGGATATGCTTCCCTTTTTTGGTGGTATCACATTTTTTCCCCCTTTTATTTTTTTTTTTTGTCGAATCTTCATTTTTAATTTGGGGGGGATGTAGGGACATTTTTCGTTAAAAAGCCCATGGGCCCTTAAATCTTAGGGGGAGATTTTGACGGGACAAAAATTTTTCCCCTTGTAGACTATTTGTCGTCTGCCCTGCCCCTCCTCTTCCCCCTCTCCCCCTCTCTCCCCTCTCTCCCCCCCTCTCCCGCCCTCCCCTCTCTCCCTCCCCTCCTCTCTCTCTCTCTCTCTTTTTCCCCTTCCCCTTTTCCCCTCTCACTCTCTTTTCTCTCTCTTTTTTCTCTCCCCCCTTTTCTCTAAGAGCAACAAATTTCCCAAACCTAGAAATTTCATCCTTTTCTGAACAACGTTCATTCACCCTGCTTCGAACAGGAAAACAAAAGCCCCGTGGAGGGACACTTCCTGGTTTTCATAAATTAGCCTGACAACGCGTTTTGGAAGGGGGCCTTCTCGACCGGCGAGACTAATTGAAACCACAGGGTCACCGTGGACTCTCTGCCCCCAAGATTAGGGAACTATTTTGGACTGAGGAATCCCCCAAAAAACACTGTAAACAGGTTTTCACAAGGGATTCCAGGGAAATTGTGGGAAATTATGGGCGGGGGGACAGAGAGGGATTACCCCAAGGGGTTGAGATATACTTTCTTTTGCAGGGGAAAATTTGGGAAAGAAGGCAGCGTGTAAAAAGACTGTCCCCGAAGTAGCCTCTATATGAAATTGAAAGCGAATTTGTAGGTACTGAGAAGGGGTTCAAAAAAAAATTGAACAAAGGGGCTCCAGAATTGGGGGAAAATCTGGAAGCATTTTTGCTTTTTTTTTTGCAACAATGTATCCTTTTTGAGTTGAAAATTCATATTCACTTTTTGACTGATGATTGTTTTTTTAAAATTAAATTTTTGAAATTTTCTTCATAAACGTTTGATGACGGGGGGTTGTGTACATGTTGTTTTTATTTATTTTCCTATACGAAATGGGGAAACATGATTTTATAAAATTTGGGGTTGGGGAATGGAAGGGACAAAGTATGGTGTGGAAGATAAGTTTAAGAATTTCCCCTGTGGTTATTTCAGTTTTGGGAAAGGGTATTAATTGTGGGGGCCCTCACTTGTTTGGTCTTTTGGGTAAGGGAAATAAATTTTATATTAATGATAAACAAGAGGAAATAGTTGTTTTCCCGGGAAATTTAAAAATTTAACATTCCCGATTTTTAAAATTTCCCAAATTTTTTGAAGCTAAAAGCCAAAAAAAATTGTGAGGCAAAAGTGGGAAAAAAATTTCCAGGTTGTTAGGGGGTTTTTGAAAATTTTAGACTGAGAACGAAATTTTTGGGGTTGGGGGACCCGTATTTTAAAAGTTTTTTTTCCCGGGATTGTTATAGCGCAAATCAACGGAATAAAAACCAGGGTTGTGACGTTCAAAGTATGGCCCAAAATTTTCAAATAGCAAAAAAAATTAAAAGGGAAATTTGTACAAGGGTTTGGGTTTCAGAGATTTAAAGCAAAATTTCTCTTTCTTGCAGTAAAGTTTGGAAGTACTTCCTTTTTTTTGGTCGGGCCAAATCCCGGGAAATAATTACCCATCCCTGGCGTGGACTACTACCTGCTCTAAGCCCCGAACAAAATTTCCCCGTTTTCAAAAGGTTTTCCCCCCCCTGTTTTGATATTTATACTAAAAGCTTTTTGTCAATAAAGGGTTTACAATGCGGATTATTTAAATTTAATGAAGACCCCCTTTTTTTGCTTGGATAAAAATTTAAATTGTAGTACTAAAATTTTTTGGGGTAAAGGGCCTTTGTTATAAATATTTTTGGATGAACCTTTTCATGTTTTTTTGTCATTGCCTTTTCTTAAATATGGGGTTGGGGGGAATGAGTTTTTATTTTATTATTTAAAGGGTCGTCTTTTTTCGCTGTAATATTTTTGGGTTATCGTGTAGATTGAAAAAAAAGGGGATAAAAATTTTTTGGGTAACCCCAGTTTTTCTTACTTTTTAGTCAAAAGTTTGGATTACTTTTGGTGGGTTGTTCACTATACTTTTTTCATAGTTAAAAACCTACTAATTCCATTTGGGGGGAAAAGGGCCCTTATACACGTTTTACATATGCATTTGTGACTGGTTAAAAATCCCCCCCTTTTTTTTAACATGACTCAGACACAAAAGGGGGGAAAGTCCCGGGTTTACAGATGGAGAAGACGGGGTTTTGGGTTGCATCATTGCTGTTTTGAAGATCCAAAGATGAAGATGCCTTGGGCGAGAGTCACTCCCCCGGGGTGTTTTGCACACTCTATTTTTGGTTTTTCCCCTTTGGGGTTGTTTTTTTATTAGGGTTTTTGACGTTTGTATTTTTTGTAACTTTTTTTTGAAAGGGAGCAAAACACACCCTTTGGGTTGTTGCAAAATTATCTTGTTGCTTTAAAGAAAAGAAGTTTTTGAAATTAAAAAAGGGGGAATACACACACTTTTTTGGGGTTTTTTTGGTTTTATTTTTTTCTTTAAATTTAAAGAAATGATGCGAAATGTAAAAAAGGGAAAAATTTCCCCCCTTGGGATTGGGGTTTGGGTTTACTAGATGCCGATCAGCTTTTCGGAAAAAAAATGGTAGACACCTAAAATTTTTTTGTTATTTTTATTTCCTCAATTTTTCCCCCCTTCACCTTTGGGTTTTCGGGGTTTTTACACCATTTGTGATATTTGTGGATTTGTTTTTTTTTTTTCTTTGTTTTTTCCTTTTTGTTTTTAAAAAAATGTTTTTCTTGTATTTCCGGGTTCACTGGGACAAATAATAATGTTTTTCCCTTGATTACGAAAAATTTTTATTTTTTTTGATAAAATTTCCCCAAAATTTTCGATAAACCAATTTGTTTTTCTTTTTTTCGTAATTGCAAATTAGAAATTTGGGTTTTCCCCCCTATTCTGGATATTTCCAGGGGGTTTGGCAGGGGTTTGATTTAGAAAAAAAAAAAGGGGGGAAAAGGAAAGATAGCAAGCTGGCGTTTTTTGAAAAGGGAAGTCCCCCCTTCCCCTCTCCCCCGCAGGCACCATACCTAAACCCTTGAAACCCACACCCCCCCTTCCCCACAGGAATTGAAGAGAACGCCTTTTTTATTTTTCATTGCCCTGCATAGAGTCAATTCGAAAAATAATTTAAATTTTTGGGGTTTTCTTTACCATTTTCCCAAAAGGACATAAATTTAGTAGCTATTTTAATGGGGTGACAAAAAAAAATGATAACACCGCTTTCAAAATTTATTACAAAAGCAATAAAACGAAAAACCAAGATATTTGTCATCTGAACAACACTGTTTAAAAAAAATGAAAATTTTAAAGTAACGAAAGTAATTACAAAAAAAACGAAAAAGACAGAACAAAAAGGTATTGGGCCGGGAAAATGAAGTGAAGAAGAAAAAAAAAAAAAAGAAAAAACTGAAAAGACCCCAAAAAATACTCGAACGTTAGTACTTTTAGTAAGGGTATAGAAAGGGTGGGCGGTCGGATTTATTGAGATGATGATTTGTGGTTGTGTGGTGTGTGTGTGTGTGGTGGTGTGTGTGTGTGTGTGTTGGTGTGTGTGTCGTTGTGGGGCGCGCGCGTGTTGTAAAGGGGTTACCCCCAAATTGCAAAATTTCTCGTGTGAATTGCGTAAAAGGGGTGGCAGAGTATTTTCCCTTTTTTCGTTGCTATTAGTTTACGCTAATTTTATAAAATTTTTCCCCCGGCATAAGGGTGTGAAAAAACTAATTTCCAATTAAACCCGTTCAAAATTTAGTCAGTTTAAATTTTAACTCTCTCTCTCTCTCTCTCTCTTCTCTCTCTCTCTCTCCCCTCTCTCTCTCTCTTCCCCCCTCTCTCTCTCTTGTTTTCCGCCTGTCCGTTCATATATATGCACCCTATCCGGGGCCGGGGGTTTTCCCCTCTCTTTCTATTTTTGCGCTTGGCATAGAAGGAGAGGAGAGAGAGAGGAGGGGGAGAGAGAAGAGGAGAGAGAGAGAGGAGAAGAGAGAGAAGGGGAGAGAAAAGAGGGATAGAAAAGAAAGAAACAGACAAAGATGGAGAAGGCAGAGACACTGGCCCAAAAAACCCTTTTAAAGACAGCACAAGAGAGAGAGAGAGAGAGAGAGAGAGAGAGAGAGAGAGGGGAGGAGAGAAGGGCGGGGGAGGGGGAATGGAGGGAGAGGGAGGACAGGGCAATAGACAACAAAAAGAGAAATAGAAGAAACAAAAAACAGGGGGAAACTTTTGGGGGGAGGGGTAAAGGGGAAGGGGGGCAGCAAAAACAAAAAAAGAAACAAACACACAAACAAAAAAAACAAAAACGCCAAAAAAAAAAAAAAAAAAAAAAAAAAAAAAACCTAAAGGGCCCTTCAACGGGTTGTTTTTGGGTTTCCCGCAAGGCCGCCCTTTTCACGGGGGAGGGAAAGCAGAAAAAAACTTTCACAACCCCACTGGAGGACGACAAAGGGGGGTTTTAAACCGTCCCTGCCTCGCCCTCTGGCCCCTATTTTGGTGTTAAGTGCCCGCCTAGGTTTCCCTTTTTCTCCCCCCCTTTTGCTAACGTTTTCGCGACGGGCCCCGGGTCTTCTGCGTGTTTTTCCCAGTCAAAGGAGGCAAAATTGTTTCGGGAAAACCCCCGTAAAAAAGGTGAAAAAGGAACAAAAACAATAGTAATGTTTAATGTGGGGAAAGGAAAGGGAAAAAAATGGGAATTTTTAAATATCAAAAAAAGTTCAGCGAACAAAAGTCGCGAGGCAAAAGTTTCAAAGGTTATGACGTCCCTCATAAAAACTATTTTTAGCAAATTTTTTCACAAATTCGTAAATATAGTCATGTAGCATTCATTCGAAATTTTCTCAAGGGAAAATGAAGGGAAATTTAGATTAAAAAAATCCCTAAAAGGAAAACAAGGCTGAAAATATTGCTGAAAAAGTATGAAACCCGAAGCGGTTTTGGGGGTTTTTAAACTTTCAACATCTGGGAGTCACATGCATCATTTTGCCCCACTGGGAAAACAAGTGATTTACTTAAACCCCGCTTTGGGCCCCAGACACCTAGACCCGCGGGAAGTTCTAGACAGTGAAAAATCCCACAAACTGATTTTTAAAAATCCAGGAAAAAAAAGAAAAAAACCCTTTAATGTAAACCAAATTGGGGTTTGTCTTTTCCCAAATCCCATCACCCTGTAATCAGCACACCCCTTTAGGACTTTTCTCCCCCACCAAACATGCCCCACCCGCCCCGTACCTGTTTTTACTCCCGCCCCAGGGACATTCTTTTCCAAAACTGAAAGGGGATGGTGGACATCTGGGGTGGGGGATCTTTTCCCGTTGCTGATTTGCTGAAAGTATATGTGCATGATGTGGTTTTGCTGAGAGTGAACCCGCCGCAGCCCGGTAGGGCAGCATTCTTTTTAAGGCAAAGGGGATGCAGCATACCAAATTTCCTGGGCCTTTTTCCCTTTAAAACTGCCGGAAATGGGGTTTTCCCTCATATTTCATATACTGAAGCCCAAAAGGGGGGACAGGCGGCCCTTTCCCTTTAAGGGCAGTGTTGTAACAAAAAGTTTGTTTTCCCCCTGCTTTTTTTCAACCTTTTTTGTCTCTGCAGTATGTTCCTTCTTGGTGACACGGTCATAAAAAAGACAAACCCCTAGAAGGCCTTTGGGGGCTCTGAAATGCGCTTGGGTCCTTTTATTTTTTGCAGTTCTTAAACTTCTTGTTCCTGTGGTGCGCATGTCTGGATTGGTGATGCCAAAGAAGGTATTTCTCCATTGTTTGCGTCTTCGTGCTGTGACCTGAGGTTTTTTCAAGGGTAAGTTGAAGGTTTAGATAGAATCAGTGCGTTGAGCCAGCTTTAGAGGAAATGTCCCCCAGACAGCTCTTGAAACAGGGCCCTTTCCCTTACCCCAGGATGACCGGGGTTTTGAGATAACACCACTTTTCCCAAAAATTTCCCCCAAGTCCCCCGATCCCGCCATGATTTTCCCAATTGGGACCAAGGCAACCTTTCGCAGTGGAATCCTCCCCGGCGAAGGACGATGGAAAAGCAGTGGGACTGCTAGTGGCCATGATCAGTGAACATCGTTGATTCCACCCCGAAAAGGGGGTTGGGCCCAAGGTCTGAACTGGTGTGCAGTTGTAAAACGCTAGCCCGTGATGAGGGCCAAGTGCAGTTGGAGGGAAAGTGCAGCTCAAAAAGTTGGGCCAAGTCTTAATCGGGGAAATAGAAGCTGCTCTGACCAGGGGATTTTTGGGGGGGGTTACAGTTTGATCATTCCCCGCCAACCTGGAGTGGGGGGAAAGGAGAAAAATAGGGGAAAAATTTTTCCCCAAAGAAACCAGTTGCCTGGGTTTTGTCATCAATACCCCAAATTTTTTTAATACTTCATTTGCCCCAAAGAAGAATAGGCCCCCAGAGGGGTTCAAAATTTGCGGGAAAGGGAAAAATTTTCCAAATTCTGAAAATTTTTTTGGGGGTAAAAGTTTACATCACGATGGAAGCTTTTTCTTTGTTTTTTACCAGGGGTCACGGGGGCCCCAAAAAATTTCCCATACCATGAAAGGTATTTTTGGGGCCCCTCAAGCGTCCCCACCCCATGGGCCACATTGTTTACCACAAAAAGGGTTTTAAACTGTTTGGGGGTTTACGCCCCCCAAAACTCTTCCCTGCTCGGGAGCAGCACACATTTCCCAAACAAAAATTAAACTCGGTGTAAAGAAAAAAAAACCAAAAAAACGTCTCTGGAGCTGGGCAGGGGGGCGCATGGCAATTTCCCAAATGCAATCTAAGGGGTGGGGGGAGGACTTTGGCCGAGCTGCTTGCATTTAGTTCCTGACCTAGAAAGGGAGTTTTTCAAGTTAGGGTCTTTTTTTCCCCTTTTTCCCCCGGTTTTTAAGAAAAAGAAACGATGGGGTGGTAGAAAAGTCCCAAATTTCTTGAATGTCTGAAAACTCTGATGCTGATTTATTCTGTTTTTGAGGTTTTCAGCGGTTTTTTTTTTTTTAAACCCCCCAGAAAAATCTTGCTGCCGGGTTTTTATTTTTCTGGGGTTTTTTTCCCCCCCTTTCCCCTTTCCCTTTTTTCAGTGTCCGTTTCTCTGTTGGACTTTGCAAACTGCGCAAGGATTTTCCCCTAAGTTGATCTTAAGGTACGCCCTTTTTTTTACCTTTTGATGGGGATAATAAATTTCTTCATCTCCAAAGTGGGGGTTTTTGATTTTCTGCCGCATGCTGTTTTAAAAAGTGCCCCCCTCTAAAAGGCCCTTCCCTCTATTTACAAAAATTTAGTGAATTTTTGATCTGCTCCCTCATCATTTTCTTTAAAAAAAAAAAGAAAAGACACGGTGAAGGCCCTTTGACAGAGTGTATCTCCCGGGCTCCCTTTTTTTGGACATTTTTGTATCTCGGTTTTTTCCTCTGGAAAAACTCGGGAAGCCCGTGGGGTTTCTTTCAGTGTTCTGAAAATTACACTTTCACTGCTTTTTATTTTACAAATTTTTCAGCATGAAAATCAATGACAGCTTTTTTTCTTCCCCAATGCAGGGGGAGCCCACTTGTCCCTTTTGGGCCCAAATTAAACAAATGTCTTCAACATTTTACTGGAAACTAAATGTCCTGACCTAGTAAAAAGGAGATGTTTTCCTTTTTTACAACTTTTTAAAAGGCCCCGGGGCACAAAAAAGGCCATCATTGGGAAAAACAAACTTCAAACTGTTTGGATTTTAAGTACTTTGGTTATTTGGGGGTTTTTAATGTCCAGAGCCCCCCTCTCTGTCGTTTAAATCTCGCCCTTTAAAAACGTTTTGAGTTTGCAATAGCCCCGGGCGAACACTTTTTGTACAGTTTGTTCAACTAAAAATTATTTTTTTTTTTTCAAATTTTTTTAAAGGCCCTGCATTAAGGAAACCCGCCCAAAACCTTTTTTTATTTTTGCTTCACTGTTTCTTGACAGTTATTGAAGTGCTTCCCCCACAGTACACACGCGGATACCCAAATTGTAAAAAGCGGAAAAGGGAAAAAAAAGACTACCTAAGTTGTAACTTCTACGTAAATATGTCTTAAGCTTTATTCTCATTGTTTTTACGTGGGTGTGTGGTGTGTTTTGGGGGTGTGTTTGTGTGTGTTGTGTGTTTGTTTTGACGTTGGGGCTGACCTACATTCCCCGTGAGGACTGGGGTGGAGGGAAAAATTTTTGTTGATGCAGTTTGGGGGAAAAATAAACACCACTGATAAACAAAAACACAGAAGACAAACGTTTTTTATGTATCACTTTGTTAAGTTGTTTTTTATATGTAAAAAATTACCCCATCGAAATCATTTATTCATCAAAATGGGGTTCGCCGGTGTCGGAAACAGTTTTCCCCCAACATTCGCAGTTGAAAAAGTTGGGGGGCGGGCCCCGAAAGTAAGGAAGATGAAGTGCGCCGCAGCGCGAGCAGGGAGAAACCCGGCTACAGCCGACGGCCCGGGTCGGGGGGTGCAAAATTTCCGTCAAAAAAGATTTAATTTTTGAAGTTTTCCCGGGACCCGCGACGTTTACCTTTTTTTTACTTTTTTGTATGTTTTTTGTCAATTTTTTTTCTTAGCCGTAGGGACAAAATTTGAAAACTATTTCTTTTGTTTTTTGGGAAATTAACCCAAAGATGACGGCACTAGCAAAAGGAGGGGGAGAGGCCCCGGTAGATTAGGGGGAAAGGGGGGAGGGGGGGTGGAGGAAAGGGGGGGGGTGGGGGGTGGGGTGGGGGGTGGGGTGATGGACGGTTGGGGACTTCGAGGACAAATAAGATAAAATAAGTTACCCCCCCCTTTTTCTTTTTGAAATTATACGGACGAGACAGGGAAAAAACTTTTTGTTTTTTGGTAAGTTTTCCCAAAAGCTATTGAAATTTCCCCTCAAAAAAAATCAAAACAAAAAAGGCCCTTAGGGGAAATTTGTGTGTGTGTGTGTGGGTGGGGGGGGGGGGGGGGGGGGGGGGGGGGGGGGGGGGGTTATATTAACATGCCAAAGCTTTTCCACTTTTTCCCCTTAAAAAAAATTTTTGGATGACGGGGGAAAAAACCAAAAGCAACAAAAAAAAAGCCAAAAAACTGGTTTAGGAGAGGCGGGGGAAAATTTACAGGATTAATGTCACAGCCCCTGAAAAAAATTTTCAAAACATCCTGTTTAATCTGTTCGTCCTACACTCAACACTTGCTTTCTATTCTTTTCTCTCCTCAAAGCTCCCCAAATAGGATCTAGCCAATTTAAATTTTACCCGGGACAACAATATACAAGGAAAAGTTTCCCCCCCAGCCATCGAACGTTACCTTTTTAACCAGGAAGAGAGAGTCCCCCGGTTTCCCCCCCCCCCCAAAACCCGTGGGCCAGGGCTAGGGAATTCTCTTGATTTTCTGCCCCCGCTAAAGGGTTTTAAATTTCCGGAGATACCCGCCCCCTTCCCAGGGGGTCCCGCCTTGTTTTAAAGTGTTAAAATGGGGGGGGGATGGTACGGGGAAACTTTGGTGCAGTGAATCTCAAAGAGGGCTGTTGAATTTTTCATCTGTCGGGGGGAGGGATGGTGGAAAAGGACAGGTTTTAATTAGGATACTTTGGGCAGGAGGGAGGTTTGGGTTGGCGGAGGAGGGAGGGAAGGGGGGGGGGGGGGGGGGGGGGGTCTTTAAGTGGAATAAACAGGTTCAAATTTGGAGAGTTTTTGGAGTAAGGCGGACAGCTTCGGATTCGTAGAGTTATAAAGTAAGATCAACAGGTTTGGATTTGGGGGATTTGGGAGTTACATGGGTGGACAGCTTTTGATTCAGTGAGTTAAGAAGTAAAGTTAACAGATTCGCATATGGGGGATTTTGGAGTGAGATGGAAAGGTTAGGATTTGAGACGTTTTCGTATCTTTGAGGTGTTACAGAGTGTTCGTCGGATTTTCATGATCTCTCGCTTTCAGAGCTTTTGAAAATCTTCTGGGAGTAAAGTTATGACAGGAATGCGCGTGACGCACACTCAAGTGCACATGCGTCTATGAATTGTACGTGCGTGTAAATCTTTCTAAATTTGATCACGCGAAGTTTGTGTTTTTATGTGTCTATCGGAACAGTACCAACAATGTTTGGCAGAAGCACGTGACAGCAATGAAATTATGATGCACTTAGACAAACAAAAATCATGCTGAATAAGACTCTATACAGTCTTGAATTGTCTTGTTGGGGAAAAGTATGAAATGCCAAATTCTGTTTAAATCCGTGCCGTTTTTCATGACTTTTTTTTGTCCGCAAGTTAACTGATTATGAAATCAGAAAGTGCGGAATCTGTTGAATATGCTGTGTGAAGAAACCGACTCTCTCTCTCTCTCTCTCTCTCTCTCTCTCTCTCTCTCTCTCTCTCTCTCTCTCTCTGTCTCTCTCTCTCTCTCTCTCTCTCTCTCTCTGTCACACACACACACACACACACACACACACACACACACACACACACACACTGTCCACAACAAAAATCTATCAACCACGAAACTGGGAGCGCGTAGGGTTTGTGTCCGAAGAAAAGGGAACACTCAACAGGCGGAAATGAAATGCGCCAGTCCTAGTAGCCGCCATCAAAGACGCCATGCATGATAACGCTGCTGACAAGTCGTTATCTGTCTCACCACCAATCACGCACTAAGAGTGTCTCGCTCTGCGACTAGCCATTACACACAACGACGGAAATAACGCGGCTGACATTTGCCACTAACCTAAAATGATGGAACCGTTCAATCACAAGCGCTGGCTTGGAAGAAAGACACACACACACACACACACACACACACACACACACACAACACACACATGGAGAGAGAGAGAGAGAGAGAGAGGAGAGAGAGAGAGGGAGAGAGAGAGAGAGAGAGAGAGGTGGAGGGGGACGGGATGCAAAAGGGGAGGGAGGGAGGGATGGAGGGGGGGGGGAAGAAATGGGAAAGAGAGGGGATTGGGGTTAACAGTTTCGCGACTGATCAGACGATGAAAGTGCTTTCTGATATTTCCACACAGGGACGGATCAATCTTCAAGGGTGTTTTTGTTGTAGTTTTTATTTTTACCCTCCTGCAAGTCTAGAAAACGCATTATATGTTTTGTTTAACTCTCTTTGTTTTGTTTTTTTTAAATTCATTTGTTTGTTTGTGTGCTTGTTTCTTTGACTCTGCAGAAAATAAATTGTTTGTTTGTTTGGCTCTGCAGACGATCAACATCTAATGTGGGGAAAAAAAAAAAAACACGTTCTTGCGCTTTGCACGGATGGATTGATTACTGGTGAAGACATGGAGATATTTGTTTCAACCAACGGAAAAGCACCGACGAAAATGTAGGTTTTTAACAGTTGTGTGTGTGTGTGTGTGTGTGTGTGTGTGTGTGTGTGTGTGTGTGTGTGTGTGTGAATGTGTGTGTGTGTGTGTGTGTGTGTGTGTGTGTGTGTGTGTGTGTGTGTGTGTGTGTTTTTGTGTGTGTGTTTTCCCTGACTTTAATATTGATTTATAGCTATGTAACATGCTTTGATATTCACAGACTGCATTTTACTGGCCTACATTTCCCTGTACGAACGCTAAGGGGGGGGGGGGGGGGGGGGGGGGGCGATAAAAGGAGGGGGAAGAAAAAAAAAAGGGGGGGGGGGGGGGATGTGAGTGCAAAGTGTAGAAAGGACGGGAGCCTGGAACAGAGAGAAAAAAACGAAGGTAATATAAGGGGAGTGAGGGGAGGGGGGGATTTCAATGCATGAATTGTGTAGTATGTATGATATATACGCACAAGCGAACGCAACACACAGAGACATACACAGACAACAGACACACCCCACACACACACACACACACCACACACACACAACAGGAAGAGAGTGAAGGAGAGAGGAGAGAGAGAGAGAGGGGGAGGAGGAGAGAGAGAGAGAGTGAGAGTGAGGAGAGAGGCAGACAAACAGACAGACAGAGCTTAGTCAGAGACAGAGTTACAGACTTCCAGACATGAAGACGGACGGACGGGCAGGCAAACATGCAGAACGCATGTTCTTTGCCGCTAAAAGTTCTCCAACCGATGTTCTGCGCAGTAAGAGGCAGGGGACACGGCGAACAAACAAACACCATACAGCACTATAGCCACCGTCCCCCCCCCCCCCCCCCCCCCCCCCACCACACCCATTCCAGGCCCCGACAGACACACGGACAGAACCATCCTTACCTTTGTCGGAGATCTGGAACTCAAAGCTGTCGCTGGCCGCCTCCACGCCGTACTTGAGGATGTACTCGATCTGGTTTCTGTTGATGTCGCCTGCACACACACAGATCCACATCACCATCTGATTATTCCTGTCATCAACATTTTTTTTCTTTTTTCATCTTCGTCAACATCTTCGTCAACATCTTCGTCAACATCATCATCTTGCCGTCCATGGCCGTCAGTCATCGTCATCAACGTCTTCATCGTCGAAGGCGTGTGTCTATATACAAATACATATTGGTCAATGAACGGACCGAGATATACAGCGCACACGCGGACAGACAGACTAACAAACAGACAGACAGACAGACAAGACAACGCAACAGACGCAA
>CM031601.1:73369631-73377131 GCA_018398815.1 Conus ventricosus | reverse complement strand
AGATGATACCCGCTTAGCTAGATGGGGAAGCGCTTGTTCGTGTTGCAGGCAGCACACCAAAAATAAACGCGCTTAAGACCTTGCATAACGAATGGAGTATTTATGGACAGGCACGACTGCATTGTTCTCAGACCTTTTTATCGTGTTGCCAGGCGCTGTTTATTTTCTTCTCGTATTCCCATCAAGATACAAGACACAAGCCAGATGGTTCCAAACAGATCAAAATGAAACAATGGAGCTATTTGGGGAAACCCAGCGGGTTGGAAGATGGAGTCCAGGTGAGTTCTAGGACAGGTAATTAGTGTGTGATTAGGTGTGGGTTATTTAATCTTCTTGTGATTATTATTTTTTTTTATCATTCAGGGTATTTGTATAGCGCCTATCCTCATTAAGAAACGAAGCGCTTAGCGCTTTATAATTCACGCCATCATTTACACAACGAACTGCCCACTTGGGTAGAGCAGACCAAAAAGACTGCCTGCAGTCGTTTCCCGTGTTATTTAGTCAACATGAATCACCCTGCCTTTTTTTCTTCATTCTTTCGATTTTCACGCAGGGTGCATGCTACGTGAAACGTGTCACCCATACCAACGGCCACACTGGTCTTCTCCTCCGAAAGTTGATGCTAGGGTTTTACGAGTTGTCACCGATCGGCAGTAGTAAACCAGCCGTCCATGTGTTTGGAGTAATGGTAGTTCAGAAATAGAGAGCGTGTGCGCGTGTGCATATGTGTATATGTGTGTGTGCGAGTGTGCGTGTGTAAGATTGGGGTTTTGGTTAAGGTGGAAGGTTAGGCTAGGTAGGGGCTGGGGAAATAAGACATAAAATATTCTGGAGTTCCAATCTTGACTTGTTGGAGGGATGGAAGCGGGAGGTTGGTTTCGTTTCCGATTGTTTACCCTTTTGTTACTTTGGTTCTACACCAGAGAAGGCGGGGCAGGATATCGGCTGTTGTTGTGTTGTCAAGTCTGTGAGTTGTTGTGGTAAATTGTCGTGCTGTTGCACGATCAACAACTAGTCCGTGGTCCGGCGTGTCAGCTCTGCGGAGGGATACGCTGCAGAGAACAGGGAAAGGGCATTCTGGGCCACTTCCGCCCTCACTCAGTTCGGGCGAAAGTAACCCAGAATGCCCCTTTCCTGTTCTCTGACAAGTAAGACTTCAAACTACACACACATGCACAAACACACAAAAATGCACCCACCTCACAACACACACACACACACACACAGACACACTAACACACACACACACACACAACACACACTCTTTTTCTTTCTCTCGTCTCAATTAATGTCATAAAAAACCGCACACTCTTTACTGACTAATTTCCTCCAACTACAAACTTTGTACATAGACATCAGACACGGGCCGAAACCCATCACATAATATACGGCTCGCGGCAGTTTGCACTAGCCTGTGCTGTGTAAACGAAGCACACACGCTGGTTACACCACATTGCATCAGAAATTCGAAGATGCCACGTCGACAACCAGATCGAGGCATCACGCGACACGACTGGGGGGGCCGTCATTGTTGTTGAGTCCACCACTCAAGAACGCTGTGGTGGATTTTGTCTGCGCTCTGTTGTGACCAACTGGTGTTTTAAATTGTGTTAATAAAAAATGGCTAAAACGTTACTGAAGAACAGGTTTGTTAATTCGGAGGCCAAAAGTTTACTTTAAACTGCATGTTAGAGTATATGTTGAAAAAAGAATTTGTTGAGTCAGTCAGTGAAGGCAAGCCAACTATTCACATGTTTGCCCGCACAGCGGGCGTGTGCTAACACGTCCCTCGCTATAACAGCGAGAGCCGCCTCTTTCTCTGTTTCTTCATTGCGCTTAACTGTAGTTGTCTTGAAGGTAGGCGAAGCATGTTGTGAAACCGGAGATACTATCTTAAAGGTTTGTTGGTTCAAGAAATGAAA
The DNA here is from genome assembly GCA_018398815.1 of Conus ventricosus. Taxonomy (NCBI): domain Eukaryota; kingdom Metazoa; phylum Mollusca; class Gastropoda; order Neogastropoda; family Conidae; genus Conus; species Conus ventricosus. The sequence goes on along the minus strand of CM031601.1, from coordinate 73,375,206 downwards.
CAAGATGTAGCTAATTTTTAATTACGTGTTTTGTCTAATGATGAGAATGGTTCTTAATTTAATAAATGGCGCCCGCATTGTTAAAAGTTGGCCGAAAGCCAAAACAAACCATCACTCGTTGATTGATGGGAGCTTGGCTTGCGACGCTAAAGCCATGTTTTAAAAAACATGGCTTTCATTTCTTAAGGCGGAGGTAACACAGCGAATCGATGTTAGAAAACCTTATATTTGAAACATTTGTTGCTGTTCCTCCTAAGTAACAATGTTCTCAGTTTGGATTAGACTTGAATTGATTGTTAACTACAGATTCAGTGTTCATGTGGCAAGCTGAGCTGTTAATTAAGAAGTGTATACTTTTCTACTTTTCTAATTCTAACTAGTTTTATCTATCTTCCTTCAAGTGTGCCCTTATGCAACTGAAATGGCGAATTTCGAATGTTCTGGCAAAACTAATAGGATAGCAACCTTATACATCTACCCGTTGGAGAGGAGTAGTGTGTGGCTAGCACTATCTTCATAATAAAACTTTAAAGTATACAATGCCGATGTACTACTACTGCGTAAGACTGCCATAAAAAGCTTGGCTACAGCAAATTACTGCTGTAACTCAGAGGAGCGAGCAAAACTAGGCCAAACAACCCTATGTGATCGCTTGCCGCTAATGACGTCAGCCCTGCAAATCTTGGTGCAAACTAGGTCAAACGACCCAATGAAACGCTTGACTACAAAGCGCGCAAGCACCAGCAAAGCTCAGCGGCACATACTAGGCAAACGACTCCTATGCGATCACTTGGGGTTGATTGAGGTTGCGCGCGGACACAGCCAGATTAGTCACAAAGCAGAAGTGGCCCAAGGAGTTCTACTTTTTTTGTTTGTTTGCGTGTTTTTGGCCTACTCCCCGCACGCACGTCCCCCCCCCCCACCCCTGGACTGTCCTATTGTGTGTTTGTTTGTTTGTTGTTGTTTTGTCCTGCCCCCATCCAATGCACACCCCCCACCCCCACCTGCCCCACCCCCCACCCACGCATGCACACACTCAAGTTCCTTCTAAGTTTTTAACAAGTTATTCTCAAGTTCTTACTTAAGTTACTCTAAGTGTCCTAAAGAAATTCTCAAGTTATCCCTAAGTTTTAATAAGTTCTTGATCAAGAACTTAATTAAGTTCTTAATAAGTTTTTGATCAAGTTCTTGATAAGTGCTTGATTAAGTCATCCTTTAAGTACAACCAGTTCTTATTAAGTTATCTTATAATATCAAAAAAAAACAAGCTATGTTTTTATCTACATAGTAGAATGTTCTACTAAGTACAACACACGCCGCCTCAGAAAAACGCGGCATCGTTGAAGGATGTCTGCTCAGGCGTCTCTTTCTGCATAGATTTTAAGGAAGGTCTTACATCCGAACAACCGCATTGATTACAATTTGGGTCCTATGGAAATGTCTTTTATAGACAAAATCCCTTTTATTTATTGACTTCATTCCATCATTTTATAATACGCCATGATCTATTTCTATATAAAACAATTTAAAATATTATTGCTCCTTTATAAATGGATCAAATGATGCGTTGTTATTGCGTTTTTGGCGTGCAGGTTGTCTCTTTCTGTATTTTAATGGTTCAGATTTTTTGATTGCTTTGTTTCTGTTGCCATCGGTTATATATTTTATAACGTAATAACTGCCCCCAACAGCAGCTATGGCGCAAAAATGGCAACAGTTTAAGTTCAATATTCCATGAAGACTTTGGTGCCATGAATCACATGGAGTTTTATTTATAGCGGGCATTGAATCAACTTGTTCAGGCGCTGCGGTGTATGTTTTCATGGATGATACCAGATTCTGTAACATTAAGTTTTTTTGTCTGTTTTTTCCACTCGGCTAATATTTTCCTGCTCCAACACGCCCAGGATTTTTACTGGTCTCCAACCTGATTCAGCTTTCTCCTGACTGAATTTTCTGGCTTGGTTCCTTTTCCCACCTGATTCAGTGTTTCGATACTGCTGATTTCCAGCTCGCTCATTTTGAAGGGAAACAAAATCTATATGATTAAAATATTAATCCCAAGATCGCTGGCGACAAATAATGATCCAATCTGTAATATAGATCACAGCCTAGAGACTCTAATGACTTAGTTAAAACAGGCTCTTGCTTAAATCATCCGTAAGATCTTGTTCATAATCCATGGGAGCAAATCTACTGACTAGTTTAGTGTACAAACTAAGAACCGTTTGCCCCACACTTTTTACCATTCTAGACCCCAGCTGCGCTTCATACCTGTTATGATACTTTAAAATGTCTTGCGGCGACATCTGTTGAATCTGTTCAATGCTGAATTCAGTTCCGAGGAACTGTTTTGTTTTTCCACACGCTGCCAAAGAATACAACCTCTCCTTTTGGGGCATAACAGCTTGGCCATCAACTTGGTCATTCATAAGTTCGGGAAGGTTTAGGCCGCCTTGTAGCTGTAGTAGATCATCACTGTTCATGTTTTTTAATAAATTATAATTATTTTATTTTATAAAAATGAGCACCGAAAAAACTGTTGCTAACCTTGTATACCATTCTGCTGTTATTGGAGGCTAAGTGTAGGATACTCAATGCTTGGTAAAAGCCTGTTAAGAATTAAACCAGCAGATCTTGGCAAACTAGACTTTGAGGATTCAGCAAAGCTAATTGCTATCATTGCAGCTTCGGTTGCCACGAAAGATTTTCTAGTCAAGCAAGGAATAATTCCAGACAATATAAATATGTAAGAAAAAAAATACATTTATAAAAAATGGCTTCACTCGCAATAATGATAGGCGGCGCTGTGGTTAATGCGCTTGCTTTTAGCGGAAGTAATTTCGCATTTAGTAAACTGGGGAATGACGGCGAGAGAAAAAGACATAACAAAGCTATGGAGCAACTAGCAGCTGCACAAGACGCCTATGAAAGGCAGAGACTTGAGCAGTTAGATTTTATTAATGACACACTGAAAAGACAGGGGCATGCAGCTTACACATTTAAAAATGTTGATCAAGCAATAAAACAATATTATCTAGTAACAGGCAAACCGTCCAGACATTGCCCCCACCAAAATTCAGTGATTTTTAATCAACCATCAAAAACAAAAGATGCAAGAAATCGCGTTTATTGTCGTTGGTAGACTGTTGTGTATTTTGTTGCCATAATATCAGCTGAATAAAAAAGGGAACAAAATCATTATCACCAAAAGGATATTGGAAGGCATCACAGCAATTAAAAAGCTAAGCCAAGCAGCGGGACCCATGAACAAACAGCAAAAGAATGGTTATTAAACAAGCGATTTGGCAAATTTTTTACCTGCACCTAGGCGAATACAGAGACCAAAACTTTGTCAATACAACTCCAAACGACACCCATCAAATGGATCTTCTATTTTTAAACCCTCGATAGGATTAGACAAAAGATTTAAGTACGCACTCACAGTCATTGACATGGCTTCAAGATACAAAGATCCCAGAACCATTAACACAAAAGAGTGCTTCTGCTGTTGCTGTTGCCATACAGCTGATATACCAGCGAGGGCCGCTAATTTAAACCTCGCAGTTTCAATTTTGATGATGGAAAAGAATTTAAAGGCCAAGTGAATAAATTATTGTGAAACAAGAGTTCCCATTAAAAGAGGCATTCCGGTGTTCACAAAATCACGGGCTTTAGTTGAAAACTTAACAAACAGTTAAGCCGAAAGACTTTTCTCCTACCAGTATCACAGAGAGCTGATTGACAATTCTCGCAACACAGAATGGGTAAAAACTGCCCTCAGTTTGCGCGCAATGAATAATGAAGAATTTAAAGGTTAAAACCAGTACAAGCAATCAAAGAAAAACAATAAATGTTGCTAAAGACTCCAGTACACCCACAAACTTTTCCCGTTTGTTGAAAGTAAGGTACCTTATTTACCGGGGGAACAGAAGGGACACTCGCACAGGGCAACAGATCCATTTGGAGTGTTGACCCGTATGAAATAAAAAGAATTGTAAAAATGAATCCGCCCGTGTATTAATTTACGAGAAACTGACAAAAAACAAAACAACCAGCTCCTCAAAGATCTTTTGTGAAAGAAGAACTGCAGATAATCCCCCCAGGCAAACCCTTCCGCTTTAATTAATTTACGTAAACATATTTGGTTTAAAATGAAAGGCCAGAAGGAAGCGCAGAACGAAACAAGAATGGTAAAGGAAAAACCTTAAAATGATACGGGAATTATTTCAGACGTGTAATGCTATTAAGGAAAAATTTTCGAGGAATTATCAATGCATGCTAAATCATCCAGATCACCTACAACTCAAACCCCCAAATTGGGAAAAAGAATATCTTGAAATAATAAAAAAAAAATTTGAACTCGTCAAGCAAACAGAGAAAAGATTTAAATTAAATTGGATGAAGCTAATGATTGATCTTATAATAAAATTGATGAAAAATATAAAAACCCCTGTTTATGCGGTCCTCCAGTGCCCGATTGCATATGAAAACTCTGGATTAACAAAACACCCGTTTTGTGTTGTTCCCATCAAATGACTCTTTGTTACAACTGTTGGTTGAACTCAGTAGATTAATCGCAGTTTACGTTGGGCATGATGAAAAGTCTTATTGCCAAACAATGCTTCTTGTAGTTGTCATGTGATATGTTTGACTGCACAACGCTGCGAGATATTCCTTTTGCTTTCTTAATGATTTTCCCTGGCTCGAAATACTGTACATTTTGACCTAACCCCACATACTCCTTGATCACCTTTCCCCGATAATTCATCCTTCATCTTTTCCCAAAACCTTTTTGTTAGTAATTGAATGCAAAGGCGAATCTTTAGGTAATCGGACGTGTCATACCATCCCCCCATGTCCTTTAGGGTACTTCGGTTTTCCATGTCTTTATAGATGTCTTCAGTAGGGATATATAACAAAACTATCTGTATCTGTGTAAAGCACTCTGGACTTGATACGAGGGCTTAAAGTAGTCATAAAGAAACTCTAACATCAAAAGCTTTGATAATTCTAAAACATAAACCCAATAAAAAACAGGTTTGTCCAATTTGACTTTCTTTTTTTTCATCAATATGCCAAAAAGCTGATCATGAAATCTTCTGAAGTCCTGATAATTAGGGTTTTTAAGTCAGCTTAATTGCTTCGTTCTCTTTGGTGACTAATCTGACATCTTTACGTTTGTGGGATTCTCCATAGTCTTTCCAAAACAGCTGTTGTCATCAACCCTTTAAAAAATCTTTTTCTGAAGCATCTGCGGATTAGTTCTAAGATCAGTGTTCTTCAGAAAGATGTTCATGAACTGTTCTTGATCAAAGCAATTATGCGATGAAATGCTGTCAACTTTAAACCAAGTCTTAAATAAAATTTTAGAAGTCCCCGTAATGACAGACATAATTTTTTTTGCCGCGAAGATTAGGCACAAGTTTAGTGGCTCTTGGACCACTTAGACTTTCTGCTGCAAGAATCATTCAGGTCATGAGTTCATGGATATTTTAAGCAAATCTAGAATGAAACCGCGCTTTGATAGGCAAACTGCCAACCCCTTAATGCCTTTTGAATATTATTCCTTTAC
>CM031601.1:73360435-73365435 GCA_018398815.1 Conus ventricosus | reverse complement strand
ACATTCCAGGAGACCACACTCCTCCATCATTCCCAGGAGACCACACTCCTCCAGACATTCCCAGGAGACCACACTCCTCCAGACATTCCCAGGAGACCACACTCCTCCACTCATTCCCAGGAGACCACACTCCTCCAGACATTCCCAGGAGACCACACTCCTCCAGACATTCCCAGGAGACCACACTCCTCCAGACATTCCCAGGGGACCACACTCCTCCAGACATTCCCAGGAGACCACTCTCCTCCAGACATTCCAGATGACCACACTCCTCCAGACATTCCCAGGAGACCACATCTCCTGCAGACATTCCCAGGAGACCACTCTCCTGCAGACATTCCCAGGAGACCACTCTCCTCCAGACATTCCCAGGAGACCACACTCCTCCAGACATTCCCAGGAGACCACACTCCTCCACTCATTCCCAGGAGACCGCCCTCCTCCAGACATTCCCAGGAGACCACTCTCCTCCAGACATTCCCAGGAGACCACACTCCTCCACTCATTCCAGGAGACCACACTCCTCCAGACATTCCCAGGAGACCACACTCCTCCAGACATTCCCCGGAGACCACACTCCTCCAGACATTCCCAGGAGACCGCACTCCTCCAGACATTCCCAGGAGACCGCACTCCTCCAGACATATCCAGGAGACCACACTCCTCCAGACATTCCCAGGGGACCACAATCCTCCAGTCATTCCCAGGGGACCACACTCCTCCAGACATTCCCAGGGGACCACACTCCTCCAGACATTCCCAGGAGACCACACTCCTCCAGACATTCCCAGGAGACCACACTCCTCCAGACATTCCCAGGAGACCACACTCCTCCAGACATTCCAGGAGACCACCCTCCTCCAGGCATTCCCAGGGGACCACACTCCTCCAGGCATTCCCAGGGGACCACACTTCTCCAGACATTCCCAGGAGACCACACTCCTCCAGACATTCCCAGGAGACCACACTCCTCCAGACATTCCCAGGAGACCACACTCCTCCAGACATTCCCAGGAGACCACTCTCCTCCAGGCATTCCAAGGAGACCACTCTCCTCCAGACATTCCCAGGAGACCGCACTCCTCCAGACATTCCCAGGAGACCACACTCCTCCACTCATTCCCAGGAGACCAGGACCCTCGGCCAGCCAGCAACATTCCCAGTGGGCACGTCACGTGCAACCTAACACACGTTTTGTCCATTCTTCTGTTCTGGCGCGTCATTGCGAGCGTTACCTTTTAAGGTGCCTAGAAATCCAAAGAGTAGCGTCCCACCTTCTTCATTTTCGCTGATGGTTCACCCAAACGGTTATTTTTTTTCTCTCTTCCCCCCCCCCCCCCCCCCCCCCCCCCCCCCCCCCCCCCCCCCCCCCCCCCCCCCCCCCCCCCCCCCCCCCCCCCCTTTTCACCCAGCCACTCACCAGAACCGCACTGAACCTTGCACCATTTTCCTTTCTTTTTAATTGATGGCAGCGGTGAACGCTGGCTTAGGCCCAATAGTCCTGGTCGAGAGACTCATATGAACGTGTCCGATGTAGTAAAATATGTACTGTGTGTCTTCAAGCTTGAGTCTTTTTCTGTCATCATTTGTGTTTTCTTCAAACGCAGTCATCCATTCTGCTTTTCGTTTCAAGATTCTCTGGACTTGCGACTTCCCAACGCCATATTCTGCAGCAAGTTGTCGTTGTGATTTTCCATTTTCGCTTTTCCTAATCAGTTGGACTTTGTCTTTAATTGTCAGTTCCTTCGCCTTCGCCTGTTTCCCTGCCATGTTTGCTAAGCAAGTGAAGCGAGTACAGGTGTATAGAAGCTTGTGGACTGTAAAGCAGCTATTGAATTGTTTATGAGTTCCTATTCATCACATTTGTCGCACTACACGATCCCGTGCAATGTGTGGAGTGAACTCTTACTCTCTCTACATGGTGGTCCGCTTAAGAGGTTTTAGGCCAGTTTGGGGCCAAAAGTGGGTGGTTCGGTCCGGATACGCGAGGTGGTCCGGTTACAGAGGTTTTTAATAGTCATACAAAGAAGGAAGAAATTCGGGACCAGAGAAAAGTGGTCCTAGTAACGAGGTGGTCCGCTTACGGAGGTGGTCCGCATGGGAGGTTCCACTGTAGATCATCAGTGGAGAAAAAAGAGATCATTTTAGATTTTCGCTCTGTTCTGTTTCTAACCAGGAAGGGTGGGGGAGGACATTGCCCACTTTACTCCAATGTCAGCGAGAGTTGGGATGGTGGGAATGACAGAGAAGGAGGGAGGAGAGGGGGGCAAGAAGATGAGCTGGGAAGTCTCTTAATTTTTCCATTGTCAGCGTGTTATCTCGCTGGAATTTGGTGTTTATGGATTTCAAAATTAGTGCATGATATTCCGTGGATGGGTGGGCGTCTCATTCGATGAAAAACGCTCATAGCCAAATTAACGAAACGATTGAGACCTTCCTGGTGCACTGAACATTGTAAGGCGTTGAGAACAGTATTCCGTTTTGTCTTCCACTGTTCTTCAATGCATCACGGTCTAATTCCTATATCTGATGGGCGTCCCACTAAGCTATCTAGGAACACGTAAATAAATGTTCAGGGCACTTTGGAAATGCCAACCCACACCATGGGAATGAACAACATGTGCTGACTGGAAGAGTTACTTCCCATGTACAATTTTTGATAGGGTACGAAAAAAAAAAAGAAACAAAACTGAATGTCAACGTTTATATCGCCAGAAAGTGTCAGGATTCCAAGAGAATGTGGCGCTTCATAAATAGTTATTAGTCCATGAGCAATCAATTCACAGCCATTATGATTAGTGGAACATTTGCACCAATGATCTTGTTGAAAAGATCCAGCATCCATCCATAGATCCGCATCAGCAGGATAGATCTGTGCCAAAATCCTCTGGCTTTGCGCTTATGCTGTATTTTATCTTTCAACCGAGTTTGGTTACCGTAGGTCCAGTAGGTGTTGTTTTGCTTTTTTATTTTTGGTAAATAATCATGTTCATATTCAAACAATGAGGGATCAGCATTGCATGTCACCTTGTTTTTGTGTCTCTGTTTCACCGTTCTCTGTCATCTTTTAGTTTCAGTGAGGGCTCAGTATGTCACCGTGTTTACAGGTCACCGTGTCTATGTTAAGGTTAGGGTTTGGTTAGAATTAGGATGAGGGTTCGATTAAGGGTTCAGAGTAGAGTTAGGCTAAGACAAGATGACAAACACGATGATTTTATACAGGCACGATAACACACAGACATCCTCCCAACAAGGACACAAGCGATGGCACGCGGGGAGAACATAATATCCTGCTTGAGCCAAGCAAAAAAAAGAAAAAAAGATGTTTCATAGACTGGTGCCTTAAGGACCAGGGTTTGCTGTGTCTGGAATCTCTTTCTCCAGGACCCCCAAAGCCGGGGGAGACGAGGAGTATCAAATATTCCACGCGAAAACAAACACCACCAAAACGGCACGCGCAATTTACCCTGCGCGTTAATTTGCTTTCTTAATCCCTTACGTACTGTATCCCCCTTCCCCTCCCCTTCCCTCTCGCCTGGCAGATGTGGTGTAGTGCATTACACAGTCCGCACGCGATGACGCGACCGGACGAAATTGGAACTGAGGCTGGAATTAAACAAGCGCCGCGAATTGACAGAATGTGTCAGGCTGTAGTCTGTACCTCGTGTTTACCCGGGTGCACGAGTGTGGGAAGAGGGTACGTTTGCAGCATCAGTTGGCTGGAAGCGGTGCTTTCTTCAAACGTGAGTTTTTCGTTTTTCTTTTCTTCTTCTTTTTTTTTTTTTTTTTTTTCTTTTGCGTCTTCGGAGTTGGGTGGAAGATTGATCCCGTTCTGCCGGTGCTTCGAGTGCTGGTCCCTGGCCTTTGAGAAATGGTCTGACATCAGTGTTCTTCGTGGAATCTTACACGGGTAAATGGTGGGATTTGAAATAATGTTATCATTACACAGGGTCTTATGGACACGTTTTTATCGTGATCTCGCTCTGAAGGCAGCCCAAATAGCAGCAGCAGCAACAACAACACTAACTACCTCTACTACCCAAAAGAAGAAGAATGATAATCAGAAGAAGACGCATGACAATACGAAGAAGAAGTAGTTCTAATAAAGAACGAACTATGTAGTGCCACATCCAAAACAAATATCTGGCGCATAGCCTTAAAATAACAGCGGAAACTTTCAGCATGGATGCATGCATGGGTAAGTAAAAGGAATAGTTGCCACGTGATATGATATATAAACTGACATGAACACGTCTACATGCAATAGAACACAATAATTATGTCAACAATCTCAGACAGATAGACACACATGCGCTTGCGCTGAATGAAGTTGAAATGACGGCATGTTAGTCAAAAAGGTAGATTACAGGCTGAAATAATAGGGAAGCCTTCTTTGGAAAGAAAGGGAGTGGGCGTTAGGTGTGTGACAAGATCCTGAGAGCACAACTACAGCATGACGATGTGGATGTGTCTTTGTTTGTTTGTTTGTAAAAAGCTAACTTAACCGGACAGAGAATACAGAATATCATAGATGTTTGGGGAAAGGGAAAAACAAATACCCAACTACAATGACTGGAAGAGGATGTAAACATTTGGGAACGGAAGGACGGCCTAGAGCACCATTGCAAAAGTACGGTCAAGAGCACCATTACAGAAGGACAGAAGGACGGTCAAGAGCACCATTACAGAAGGACAGAAGGACGGTCAAGAGCACCATTACAGAAGGACAGAAGGACGGTCAAGAGCACCGTTACAGAAGGACAGAAGGGCGGTCAAGAGCACCATTACAGAAGGACAGAAGGGCGGTCAAGAGCACCATTACAGAAGGACAGAAGGACGGTCAAGAGCACCATTACAGAAGGACAGAAGGACGGTCAAGAGCACCATTGCAGAAGGACAGAAGGACGGTCAAGAGCACCGTTACAGAAGGACTGCCAAGAGCACCATCACAGAAGGACAGAAGGACGGTCAAGAGCACCATTACAGAAGGACAGAAGGAC
>CM031601.1:73345435-73347935 GCA_018398815.1 Conus ventricosus | reverse complement strand
CTCCGGGAATGTCTGGAGCAGTGTGGTCTCCCGGGAATGTCTGGAGCAGTGTGGTCTCCTGGATATGTCTGGGGAGTGTGGTCTCCTGGGAATGTCTGGAGGAGTGTGGTCTCCCGGGAATGTCTGGAGGAGTGTGGTCTCCTGGGAATGTCTGGAGGAGTGTGGTCTCCTGGGAATGTCTGGAGGAGTGTGGTCTCCTGGATATGTCTGGAGGAGTGTGGTCTCCTGGGAATGTCTGGAGGAGTGTGGTCTCCTGGGAATGTCTGGAGGAGTGTGGTCTCCTGGGAATGTCTGGAGGAGGGTGGTCTCCTGGGAATGTCTGGAGGAGGGTGGTCTCCTGGGAATGTCTGGAGGAGGGTGGTCTCCTGGGAATGTCTGGAGGAGTGTGGTCTCCTGGGAATGTCTGGAGGAGTGTGGTCTCCTGGGAATGTCTGGAGGAGTGTGGTCTCCTGGGAATGCCTGGAGCAGTGTGGTCTCCTGGGAATGTCTGGAGGAGTGTGGTCTCCTGGGAATGTCTGGAGGAGTGTGGTCTCCTGGGAATGTCTGGAGGAGGGTGGTCTCCTGGGAATGTCTAGAGGAGTGTGGTCTCCTGGGAATGTCTGGAGGAGTATGGTCTCCTGGGAATGTCTGGAGGAGGGTGGTCTCCTGGGAATGTCTGGAGGAGTGTGGTCTCCTGGGAATGTCTGGAGGAGTGTGGTCTCCTGAGAATGTCTGGAGGAGGGTGGTCTCCTGGGAATGTCTGGAGGAGGGGGGTCTCCTGGAAATGTCTGGAGGAGTGTGGTCTCCTGGGAATGTCTGGAGGAGTGTGGTCTCCTGGGAATGCCTGGAGGAGGGTGGTCTCACGGGAATGTCTGGAGGAGGGTGGTCTCCTGGGAATGTCTGGAGGAGAGTGGTCTCCTGGGAATGTCTGGAGGAGTGTGGTCTCCTGGGAATGTCTGGAGGAGTGTGGTCTCCTGGGAATGCCTGGTGGAGTGTGGTCTCCTGGGAATGTCTGGAGGATGATTATAGATATTACATTTAAATCAACGTGAAAAGAGGTCATTTGTTAGACAGTAACAACTCATTTCACATGATTTTACATGATAGACAGTAGTCATTTATTTCTCTTCCCACCATCCATTTATCCCCGAGGCTAGTGTTGGGTGGTAAATGTTTATTGGTTTGACGTGACACAAGTTGAGGCCAGGTGTGGCTGTAGAAATGTCACGCCAGAGGCATGACCTTTTATGGCTGTTTGTGACTCGAGACTCCCAGTTCTTGCAAAGCACAATGCTAAAACATCAAACCATGAAATGTGTCGCACTTGGTATAAATTGCCATGGTGATTGGTGTCCTCTCTAGCTCATCATTACGACATTTCCCGCGTCCTTGGACTCAAGTGGCGTACCGTAATTCTTTCATGGGCATTCTCTTACTGCTCAGTTTGACAGACACACCAGAAAAGTTCCCTCCCTGTCAGTACCCTGTGGTCTGTCATATTTTTTTCATGCACACTTTCTTGCTTTCTCACACTCTAATAACGAGTTTACTAGATCTATCCCTGTTTTCAAATGATCACACGTGCACGGAGAATTACTGTGTTCAACTTTTTTTTTTATATATACTTTTTTACTCTAGCGGTACACCGTACAATGGGTGCCCGCGAGGATGCGCACAGTTGATGAATGGTGCCTGGGAGAATTCATTAGTGTCTGACACGACGGGTCGCAACATGTCGCTCCGCTTCCATTCATCACTGGACAGGCGGAGGCGGGGCCGACCCGGTGCCAGACCTTGGGAGAATCGCTCCTCTGCCAGTCTATCTCCCCCTTCACCCCTCTCTCATGCATATACGCATGTCTACACGTCCACAGGCCGCTCAGTTCAACGCAAACCTTGTCCCTCCCGCGTGCGAACGCAGGCGCGCGAACGTGCTCTCACGAACACACTATCCGTGACAAAGTCAAGGTGACAATGTCATTTTCAGGTGGTACCTTGGTTTCAGCCTAGTTGCTTTTTTTTGTCCATAGAGACATTGAGAAAGCAGACATAGAACAAATATACCAAAAGAGAGAAGTTTAAAATTACATGCGGTATAAACAATGACAAAGAGAATACGCAGGTATGGATACCTTTTTTTGTCTTTTCCTTTCCCATCTTTTCTCCACTCGTACGTTTGTGTTTATGCTCGAACTGAACATTATGAGCACGCGCATGTGTATACGTGTGGCTTTACATACAACATACAAACAACGGAGATCACTGATTTTAAAAGAGATTCTGAAGAAGCACAAAGGACGAGAATTTCTAATACACTTTCAATACGATTCTGGACGTGATTGGAATGGTTTTGATTAGAGGTATTTTCAAATTTGTTTGTAACCTGTTCCTAAATATAAAAGAAGAATTGCTGAGATTATTACTCGGTCTAGGATATGATGATAAATGATTGTCTAGGATTGTTCGTTTTAAATGCCTGTAATCTTTCGAGTGGCGTTACCATGCGTAACACTGTGCATAC
>CM031601.1:73337935-73340435 GCA_018398815.1 Conus ventricosus | reverse complement strand
GGAGAGAGGAGAAAAAGAGAGGAATAACACGACAGGAATACCCATGATGTTTACTCACCATAGGAAAAACCCGTACTGAAGGGTGTATCATATAGCAGAGAAAATTAGAGAGAGAGTAGAAGAAGAGAAGAAGTAAGAGAAGAGAGAGAGAGAGAGAGAAGAACGGAAAGAGGGGGAGGAGGGAAAGGAAGGGGGAGGAAGGGAGAGAGAGGGGGTGGGAAAAAAGAAGGAAGATGAAGGAGAGAAGAGAAGATGAAGGAGAAAAAAGAAGAAGAGGAGGAGGAGGAAGGGGGAAAGGAGGAAGAAGAAGAAGAAGAAGAGAGAAGAAGAACAAGAAAAAGAAGGAGGAGGAGAGACAGAGAGAGAGAGGGGAGGAGAGAGAGAGAGGGAGAGGAGAGAGAGAGAGAGACAGACAGACAGACAGACAGACAGACAGACAGACAGACAGAAAAGAGGGAGCGTGGGAGAGGGGCAAGGGGCAACAGTAGGCGGCAGACAGAGCGTAGAAGGGTGATATAGTGGAGGGAAAATGTAGATTAGATGAAGAAAACAAAATGAAATCAGCCAATCTGGGGACCAAATCACACTTAGCACTGGTCAGACAGCCCATGTCGCCGTTTATCCGACACACCATCGTTGATGCTAGGTCAGTGGACGAGCGAGCGAGCGAGCGAGCGAGCGAGGAGAGAGAGAGAGAGAGAGAGAGGAGAGAGAGAGAGAGAGAGCTAGGAGAGGAGGAGAGGAGAGAGAGAGAGGGGGGGGGGGGGTGAGTGAGAGAGAGAGGGCGAGAGAAAGAGTCACAGGGCGAGAGAGAGAGAAGAGGGTAAGAAAGAGAGAGGGGGCAAGAGAGGAAGGTGTTAGAGAGGGCAGAGAGGAGAGAGAGAGAAGGGGGGGGGGAGCGTAGAGAAAGCAAGAGAGTAAGAGAGCGAGAGACAGCGAGCGAGAGAAAGAAATTGAGAGAGAGGAGAGAGAGAGAAACGAGAGAGACACGAGAGGAGAGAGAGAGAGAGGAGAGAGAGAGAGAGAGAGGAGAGAGGAGGAGAGAGAGAGAGAGAGAGGGGTGAGAGATGGTGGGGGAGGGGGAGAAGAGAGGGTTGACGACAGCTACAAGACAAAGGAAATGAGAGCAAAGAGACTTGGAAAGGGAGAGAGAAAAGACACCTGATTGCCTCGGAATATCAAAACACCAAACAAAATTATTTCTCACCGGGGGGGAAAACGCATAATGAATCATGAATTATAAATGACCCCTCCGAGAAAGCTGCAGGAAACACGCACGCAAACAGACACATGTTGACACACACGGATATAAACACAGGGCACATGCATATACAAACACAAGCACACACACAAACACACACGCGCGCGCGCGCACACACACGCACGTACACATATGCACACGCGCACATACACGCGCGCACATACAGACACGCAGACACGCACACAACTACACGCCGCACACAAACACAAGCAACACACACACACACATACACACACACACACACACACACACACACACACACACACACACACACACACACACCCCACACATGCGCGCGCGCGCGCGCGTACGCTCACGCACACACATACAACACACACATACTGACCATCATTACACATACACAAACCAGAGCGTCTTATGAAGGAGTGTAACAAACATTGAGAAAAAACAGAGACTGAGACAGAGAATGGTTTAGTGCACGCTCCTCCGTGTAAACAACATTGAGACAATAACAGAGACAGACAGAGAATGGTTATAGTGCACGCTCCCCGTGTAAACAAACATTGAGACAATAACAGAGACAGACAGAGAATGGTATAGTGCACGCTCCTCCGTGTAAACAAACATTGAGAACAATAACAGAGACAGACAGAGAATGGTATAGTGCACGCTCCTCGTGTAAACAAACATTTTAGACAAAAACAGAGACAGACAGAGAATGGTATAGTGCACGTCCCTCGTGTAAACAAACATTGAGACAATAACAGAGACAGACAGAGAATGGTATAGTGCACGCTCCTCCGTGTAAACAAACATTGAGACAATAACAGAGACAGACAGAGAATGGTATAGTGCACGCTCCTCCGTGTAAACAAACATTGAGACAATAACAGAGACAGACAGAGAATGGTATAGTGCACGCTCCTCCGTGTAAACAAACATTGAGACAATAACAGAGACAGACAGAGAATGGTATAGTGCACGCTCCTCCGTTTTAAACAAACATTGAGACAATAACAGAGACAGACAGAGAATGGTTATAGTGCACGCTCCTCGTGGTAAACAACATTGAGGACAATACAGAGGGCAGACAGAGATGGTATAGTGCACGCTCCTCCGTGTAAACAAACATTGAGACAATAACAGAGACAGACAGAGAATGGTATAGTGCACGTCCTCCGTGGTAAACAAACATTGAGACAATAACAGAGACAGACAGAGAATGGTATAGTGCACGCTCCTCCGTGTAAACAAACATTGAGACAATAACAGAGACAG
>CM031601.1:73307935-73330435 GCA_018398815.1 Conus ventricosus | reverse complement strand
TGTTGGGCCCGGGGGAAAAAAAACAATATGATCAAAAATTTTTTTTTTATAAAAATGTTTGTAAAAAAAATTGAGGTTTTAAAAATTGTTTTCCCCCCCCAGTTTTTTCCACAAATTAAAGGGAAACCCAAAGAGGGGTTTTTGTCATAAAGTTTAATGCTCCTTTTTTTTTTAAAAAAGGAAATTTTAATTTTAAACCAGTTATTATGTTTATATACTTTCTGTTCAAACCTGTTTTGTATAATAAAACCCTATGAGGGGTTTTAAAATGTTAAAAATTAAAACCAATTCAGTTCTGTAAGATTGTTTCTATTTAAACAACCCTTGTTTTTGGGGGGGGTTGTTTTTTTTGACCTTAATTCCTCACCAAATTTGAAGAACGGTGGTAACTTTAAGAGTTTAAGTTTAAATTTTTCCAAACTAAAATTAATTCCTTTTTAAGGTCGTCCTAACGCCCCCAACCCCCTCCCCTTTCCTTTTTCTTTTAAGACGAAATTTCAAATAACATTGTGGGAAAGGGTCTCCCAAAATTTTTTGGGGCGGGAAAAAAAGGGAAATGTAATTTTGTAGAAGCTTCCTTTTTTAAAAACCCTTTCTTTTCTGTGGGGGGATGTTTCGGGTTTTTTCCCCTTTCGGCGTTATTTTTTTCTCTTTTGACTATTGTTTCCCCTGGCATAAGGGTTACATGTAAAGGGCCAGAGTTGTTTTCTTTTCTAAAACTTTTTTGACGGCTAAAAAAAAATGTAAATGGGGGGTTTTGAATTTTAAATTTTATTTTTCCCCTTTAAAATATGGTTTTTTAAAAGCCAAATTTTAAAGGGCAGGTTTTTTTTGAACTATTTTATATTATTTTGGCCAACATTATTTTTCTTCTTGATTCCGGGAGCTGTTCTAGTTTTTGGAAACTTTTTTCTGTCGCCAACCCCTTTTCGTTAAAAATCACCCTTTTTGGGTTTCTCATAAACCCTACAAAACGCCTTTTCTCACCCTTTTTGTTCAAAGTCCGCAACGTCTGGGAAGGTCTTTTAATTCTAAAGTTATACCCTCAAGGGCCAATGTAACTCCGGGATTTTCTGGGGCCCCCGCGACATTTTTTGTAAATTATTATTTTATTTTCCAAAAAAAATGTGCAGGTTATCACATTTTACAACTTTTCCTGTTTTGTCTTTTTAAACTTTATATTAAATGATCTGACCCCCACAAACTAATCTTTTTTTCCCGTAAATTTGGGAATTGTATAATTTCATAATCGCAATATGAAAGCTTTTCCTGATGGAAGAGCTCTTAAAACAGTTGAGGGCCTCCATCATGTAAGTTTTCATCAGTGCTCAGCTCATCCAAATGAACATAGAAAATGAATGTAATGCAAGATCGAGCGGATTTTCCCTCATAAGTAGTTTTGTTTGGTGTAACTCTAAATCATGAGTGTCAGCTCCAAAGCTAACATTTTAGCTAGCTCTACATCAAAAAGGTAATGTACTACTTCTTCTTCAGGTTTGATGTTAACATTGTTGTCAAATTTGCATTGTTAAGTTTGAGGTAATGTTGAAGTTACTCATTGCTTCTTTTAGTGAGCAAAACCCGTAATAACCATCAGATAGGGTTTAAAATGGCTAACTTTGTCTCCTGCTTTATTAACTTTTAGAATCGCATTATTATTCTTGGTTTCACTTATATTAAACCATACGACTTTGTAAAAAATTTCATGGAGTGCGACCATTTTGGTTCGCAATCGTTCTTAACAGCATGCTCTAAAAACGAAGGACGGTCTTGGGATGTTTTGTTACAAACTTTTTTTAAACAAAATAAAAATGAGTGCGTTTAAATATACTGATGCAAAATATTTTGTTGGGCCGCACTACAATCTTAAAAATATAGAACTGACACCCTCGACATTTCTGTGACCCAGACTGACACTTTTCATAAAAAGGTGAGTACTCCATTGAACCAGCTTTCTTAAACCCCCCTATTTAAAAAGGGACTACATCCGAAAGTGTGGTTCAGTTATCCGATGCAGTTTTATCAGAACCTTAAACTTTGCTGTGTTTTGTGCATCAACTGGGTGTGGAGTGTCGTTATGCTGATCATTTAAATCATCCTGACCCTTTTTGGTGAGGTCAGTGTACAGATTTCATTTTTATTACACATTTGACGTATTTTGACTGAACTGCAAGCGCCATTACCAATGACAAACGTTTAATCCATTCAGCAACAGAATAGACATAAAGGGTTTTTTAAAAGGAATCTGTAACGAATAAAATTAATGTTAAGACAGACTTTAGACAAAAGTTGGATCTTAATCATGGCTTAGGCACCCTTTATTTTTTGGGGGGACGTGCACAGAAAGTATAACTATGACTGGAATCCTCCTTACACATCTTTCTCTTCAGGCAAGGTGTTCACCTTGGGTCCATAGAGCAAGAGCATAAAACAGCTTGGACAACTTTTATCTTAGACACTTCTAAGGGCCTAACTAGAGCGGGAATAGAACGAATAAACGACTCTATTCGTACTTACGTTTGGTGTTTGCTAGGTTCGCAAGCACAGGCGAGATCGACATAACTGGTCCTTCTATGGCTTTGACGCGCAAAACAGTACTTAGCAAATTTAGAGGACGCCTTTAAATTCTACATTGATTTATCTTCAAGTATAAAAAAGGTACCAAAATGTTTTACAATTTGCAAGATCGAAAGTAGACTTTGCTGTTGGCATGGTTTATACATGCTCCCTTCTGACCTCAGGCTCCAGATAGGTACAATAATAAAACTAAAATTTAATAAAATCTTGTGGCAGGCAATGAACAGAAAGTCGGAAAAAACGAAAAAATTTTCTGAGCCAAAATATTACAAACAATAAAAAAAACCCAAGATTAAGTCATCCAAATCCCCGAGGTCCAAAGCCCAAAGATGTTGAAGACGTGGATTTTGTTCGCGATGACCACGAATATGAAAAGACAGCACTTGTTGTTGGATTAATGGCCTAGGATTACTTGGTCTTTATCTTACTAAATAGTAACCCAACTATTAAGAGAACTAATGCCCATAAGTGCTCCCCCCTAAAGCCAACTACTTTGCTTGCAGTAGACAAAAGCCAGCTAACGATACCCCCTAATTACGGGTAAAGAGTCTATGGCTTTTAGCAGCTAATTTTTTTTTAAATAAACTCGCAAGATGATCAAGCTGTTTTTTTACCCATGATTTATCAGGTGGAGGCGATGGCGGGGGAGGACTAACTTTGACCACCGCCACCTGTAATACCCAACACTAGTGTACTTATTGCAAATCCTAAGGCTGTTAAACGCTTGCTAATGTGACGCCTTCTCTCTAAACAATGTTCTTATTCGTTCTGCTGCGTCGTGTCTTTATATAAATTCTTTGAATAGTTTCTCTTATTCTCCCTCACTTGAGTTCGTAAGTCTTCTCGGTTAGTAGACAACGCTTCTAGTCTTGCTGATCTTTTTCTTTAAGTTCATGTAGTCTTTGTTCTATTCTTTCTTTAACATCATCCTAAGTTGGCCTCGTTAGCCTCAGCGAGTTTTTTTTCTTCTTTTTCTATATGCTTATCTAGTTCAGTTGTTTTGCTGAATTGTTTAATAATTCCCCTCTGATTTTCTTAAGCGCGATCAAGGGCTTTTAATTCTCTCATAGGCGCCTGTATTTTCTTGCGTGGGCAGCGGTGGATCGTGTAAGTTCTTAATGCTGCTTCTTCTTCTTCAGTGGTTTCTGCTTCTATTGTATTTATTATTCTGTTTGCTGTTTGACTTAAATCTTCATGTGGCATGTTTTGCATTTGGTTATCTTTTGGGGAGTTCTTGTTGTTGTTTGAAGTCCAGCAACATCCTCCCTATCAAATTTTTTGGTTTTAATAAAGCCAAGGCGATTCTGTTCGCTCACACTGGGTTTTTCTATTTGTACCTATGCCTACAAACCTTGAGGGGTCTCGTTTAAATGTAAGCGGGAAAAGGGTTCTCCTTTATCGTTTTTTACATACAAATGTTTATCTTTTAGTTCAAATCATCAGGGTATTTTAGTTTCGGGAGGTTCTAGTTCTAAACTTGTATAATGATCTAACCTTACTTTCTGTTTAAATTCACGCCTTTGCCACCCTTCTACTAATTCATCATGCAATGAGAGGCCCGAGCGGTGCTGTGTTAAAGGAGTCCTTTTATCCATGTCGTTTTACAGGATCAAAATCATAATCTTCTTCACCTTCAATGCCTGCCATTTTTAAATAATTAAAATTTTTATTTTGTTTTATAAAAATGTCACAAGCATATGGCCCCGATTCTTGACCGCATAGAAAACTGAAAAAAACCCCTTGGCGGGAAAGGGGAAAAAAACGGATATTATGTTCCAAATAATCCAATCTACTATGATGCAGATCAAATTCTTACTGTCGAAATTTTCCCAAAACCCAGGAGCGGATGAAGTGATTGTGCCAGGCTCCCGCACGACTTACTTTTAAAGTAGAACTTGCTTCAACAACAGACCCAACCAGAACAGTTGTCCAAAAATTTTGGGACGGGCAATCGTTAAGAAAAAATTTTTATAAAACTTGAGGGGCAAGAAGTATTTTCTTTACATAATGCAGACATATTTTTACCTATTCTGATCTTTGGCTAACCGCGAATGAAAGGAAGATCTTGCGTTTCAAGGAATCGACAATGAGAAGCACTAAAACTTGAATAGGCGCCGAACTCGCACCAGATGTTAAAGCAGCAAAAAGGCTTTAGCTCTAAATTTTTTCGTATGGAAATCGCTTTTCCATTCCCCCAGATTTTGAGTTGTTAAAAGCGCATGCTCCATAACTTTCAAGGAGCATTACAAGACAGATTGTCATACGAACTAACTTTTAATGAATACAACGTGTTCAGATCAACAGACACCGAAGCTAAGTACAGCATTTCTGACATCTCGTTAGAGTTTGATGTTGTTAGCAATCTAATTTAGCAAGGCTGGGTTGGGCAACAATATCAGTCACAATTAGTAATATATTACGAAGCAGTGCGTCATCATTCAACATATCTAAAAGGGGGGCAGACGCTATATGGAATTTTAATTTAGTGTCGCAGTAAAATCGCCTTTAAAGGGATTTTATTGCTGTGTGAAGATGAAGATACCATTCGCAAGAGCAAGTGAAAAAATTTTTTAATCCAAATATACGAAAGTACAATGTTCGATTGACGGCGTCCTAACCCAAATCTATGCTAGCGGGCTTAGCCTTATCAGCATTTTGGGCGAAAAAAGAAAATTGTTGGGGGTGGGGGGGGTAGAAGTCCAACAGCAGACCTTGCGTCTAAAGATCTGCACCTTCACAGTGTTAGGCTTGATGATTATTTAACAACAAAATACGGTTTATGGATTGACCTAAGGTCAAAGAGGATAATGGGTGCATGGAAGTGGGGAAAGGTTTTAGACGTAATAAACATTCAAATTGAGAAAGGGAAAAAGATGCTGATAAACCACTTAATGTACATTTGTTTTTATTAATTGATACACAGCTGAATATTGAAAAGAACAGATTTTGACTATATAGAAAAACTAAATTATTTTTTCATTTTTAAAAAGCATGCCCACTCAGGTTTATCCAAATGTGCCTACAGCGCCAGAGTCGCCGAGAGAAGAGATAGTAGAAAAACCCCCCGGCATAAAAACCTTTAGATTAACCAACATTCACAAATGCTACAAAAAATAGAGCAGGACCTTTCAAAATACAGCAAAACCAAACGAAGGTATTCTGCTGCCTTTAATGCTGTTACATTGTTAATACTGGAGCATCAACTTTAAGTGCTCTATTTAGCAGGAACGAGGTGTAGGTCTTTAGCAACAGGCGTTGGTGCACCCGCAGCTTTACCTCTAGGCGTTTGTCTTTAGCTCTTGGGCCCGTGTTCATTAGCTGTAGGTGCAGCTAGCAAAAAATTAAAAACTAAACTCCAAAAGCACCAGCTATAGTTCAACTAAAAACAGCTAAACTTAGTTCCTTTAAGCTGATTATAAATAAAGCACCAGCTGACTCAAACATCACGGTATGAAGAATTTAATCGTTTAAAAGGCCGATTTTTGAGACTACAAAAGACAAAAGTTTGATACTGCTGAACATTAAATAGTGGGAGAAAACAAGTGCAGGTTAACAATTCTTCAGTCATTTTAGTAAAAGACTGGCAAAGATTTGAATTTAAAAAAAAAAAATTAAAAATGAAAAAAATGGGGGGAATATATTTTAATATGAGAAAACCCTTCACTAGCTGCCTGAGGGAACATTGTACTCCCCTTCGAAGGCACATCTATTTGTTTTGCCTGCTCCTAGGCCTTTCGTCCGCTGGATCGGACTCATCAGGGAGACACGGCTGATTGTGTCTGTGCTCTTGGTGTCAAATAGAGACACACCAAAGTCCATAATTCTGTGGTGTTCTCATCACCAAGGGTTCAAAAAAGAATCCAACAGCACCCCCAAAGCAGCCAGCGAAGGGTTGTAAAATGGAACAAAAGAAAGTGTGGGAGGAAAAAAGGCTTAAAAACTAAAAGCATTATGCAAACAGTATTAAAATGTAGGGGACAATCTTTGAGCCTATGCTTTTAGGATCCATTCAAGGATGCAAGGGAGATCAAAAGATATGGAACAGTGTGAGTGGTTAGCTCTGCTGTTCAATAACCCAAGCATTGCGAGTGGCTAAGAATTTGATCTTCAAAAAAAAGGCGAGGGCAAGTTTTCTCAACAGCCAGACCCCCAGCAGATAAAAAAGGAATGCTTAAAAAAAAGTAAACGAAACATTAAACTCTGCTCTAAACAGCTCACATTAAACAACGCCAAAGGGTGTTTATACTTTAGTTTATGAGTCTAAGCACAAAAAGACCACGATATTGATTAATTATTTTTTTGGATTTAAATAAATATTTTGAGTTAGAAAAGAAACTCAGCATGGATAAGATATATGAAGGTCCAGACGAATTGTTTGAAGCAATGCGTAAGAAGAAGATTTATCAAGAGCACTGAATGATATTGATTTAGAAGTCATTAATCCAGCAAACGTACAGGCAAGTGTTGCTCATGCTATTTCTCAAGTTCCAGGTAAACTAACATAGACCCGCCAGTTAAAGTAATGTTAGCTGTTTAATCGACTATATAACAATAAATGAAGAAAACCTAGAAGTCTGGGTCTCAACTAAACAACAGACTATTCTTCCTCTAATGACTTAACACCCGGTTGGGCAGACGAATGCTTACACAGTTTGATGTGGCCGCTGAAGAAGCCAAAATGAGAGGCTCTGGTTGGTCAGAGGGCGAAGTCCTAGAGATCAGATTAAACAGTCTAAGTATGCGCCGATTGTTGGCAAGGCTTACATTCCACTACCTCCAGCATTAGTCGCAAAAAAGAGCAGTTCTAAACATAAAGAATTCGGACAACAAATGTTTTATGTGGTGTGTTCTTGCAAGGCTGCATCACGTTGCTAAAAACGCAGAGAGAGTGTCTAACTATCGCCCTTACATCAATGATCTTAACTTTAGTGGAATATCCTTTCCTGTTAGCGCGGATTCCATTGATCAGTTTGAAGAACAAAACAAACCAATAACTGTCAATATCTACACATGGGATGAGGAAACAAATCTACTGCCCATTAAAGTGTCCAAGAACAGCCCAACAATGGTGATCCAGACAAAATCATGTTGACTTACTACTGATGTTTTCACCAGCAGGGCTGCCACATTACACATTGATACGAACAATGAGTAAACTAATGCAGCATACTTCAAAAGATGGGCACAAACAAGAATTCTGCAGAAAATGTTTAACAAGAATTCCATCTGCTCAAGCCGCAAGCGAACATAAGAAACATTGGTATCGGCCCAGTTGACTGTAATACGGAACTAATTACGCCCCCACCCGAATCTAAAGTTAGTTTTAAGAACTGGAAACGGATGCAAAATTCTCCATATGTTGTTTACGCAGACTTCGAATCACTCATTGTTCTTATGAGGGACCAACCCCACAGAAACGCCCAAAAACAGACTTTGTGAGTAATCACCAGATTTGTTCATTTGCTTTCATCGTTGTCAGGTCGGATGGCGCTCATTCAACGCCAGATATTATACAGAGGACCAAATGCGGCTAGAAGATTTTTACAGCGCATGCAGCAAGTGCGTAATGATTGTTCTAATAATCTGAATTTATCTAAAATCATAATGACCCCTAAAGCCCAAGAACAGTATGACTTGGGCCCTCACTTTTGGGATTTGTGGTTTGGGCCCCTTCATCGGGAGGGTGGAAATTTGGCGTAAGAGACCATGATCCATTAGGGGGAAAGTTCAGAGGCCCCGCACACAGAAAATGCTTTCTTCAAACAAAAGTTTGAACCAAAGACAGGGAAAGGGCTCCCGGTTTTCTTTAAACAACTTTGCGAGGTTATAAATCTATCTTAAAAATGAAAGCAGAAACCCGGGCGCCTTCGGGGTTTAGCATGCATTCCCACGGGTCATCAGAAATTTACATGTGTTTTCACTTTTTTTTAACTTGTCTTTTTTATGACTCTATGGAAACCATGTTGGGATCATTAGAGTCACGGGCTAGTCATTAAAGTCCTGCCCAATAAGGGGAAGAATATTTGACCCAACTCTTGTTAAAAGGGGGTTTTTCCCCTTTGAGTAAAATAAAAACGTTGGAAAGGTTTTTGGACAAAGATACACTTCCCCCTAAAGACGCGTTTTTTTCTAGCCCTTGGGAAAGGGTATTATTTGATTCAGATTACCAGCATGCTCAAGTGCGTGGCGAAGTTAGTTTAAAAAACGATGGGAGATATTGATCATACTTGAGGGGCTGATGTATTTTTGTTGGCGGATATTTTTGGGGAAAATTATAAAAAAAGGCCCCTGCATAAAACTTTATACCCTGGATCCCGCGCATTACATTTCGTGCCCGGGTTTGAGTTGGGATGCTTTCTTAAAGTTTACGGGGAGTACAGATTGATTTTTGTCTGACCTCCCAAATGATTCAGATGATTGAAACGGATTGGCGGAGGGGAAATTTGTATGGCGTCGTTTATTACTGTAAAGCAAAAACAAATACCTAGATGATTATGATCCCAAATAAAAGGTATAACTATCTTTGTATTTGGGTTTCAAACAATCTGTTTTTGGGTTTGGGGGTTGGGGCAAACACTTCCATTTCGCAACCTTTTTAAAAAGCACACAAGCGTCGATCCCAAAAAAATTCAAAAGGCATTTTTAAAAATGGGGACAGTTTTTTTCGCCCGGGGCAAAAGCGCGGGGTTTTTTCTAGAAGTTGATTAGAAAATTTTTCCCTGAACTCCCTGACCCGCCCTAATGACTACCCATTTTGCTGCCGAAAAACCAAAAAATGGCAAAAAAAAGAAAAAACCTTTAAAATTGTGCCTTAAACTTCGAGGGAAAAAAAATTATGTCTGTCTTTTCAGACTTTTTACAAATTTTTTTTTAAAGGTTGGGTTTTAAATTGGGAAATTTTTCATCGTTTAATTGCTTTTGATCAAGAAACGTTCATGAAACCCCTACATCTTTAAAAAACACTGATCTCAGAAAAATAAATCCAAAGAAGCTTTAGAAAAAGACTTTTTCAAGCTGATGAAAACAGTGTTTTGGAAAGGACTATTTGGGGAATCCGCACAAGGTAAAAAAAGGGCTGATTTGGGCACCAAAAAGAAAAGAAGCCCCAAATTTAAACTGATTAAAACCAAAATTTTCAGGACTTTAGGGGATTTCATGATGCTTTTTTGGGATAATGATGAAAAAAAAGAAAGCAAATTTGGGCAAACCTGAAATTTTTTGGGTTTTCCGTTTTAGAATTTTCAAAGCTTTTGATGTTAGAATTTTTTTTTGATTTCTTTTAAAAACCCCCGTATCCAGAGTCCAAAAGGGACTTTAACCCCCCCAGTACTGATAGTTTTGTTATAGATATCCCTACTGAAAACATCTATAAGACATGGGAAAAAAAAAGAAACGAAAAAAAGGGCATGTAGGGGTGGTATGCACGTCCGATTTCCCCAAAGAATCGCCCTTTTAATTTAAATTTCTAACAAGAAAAATTTTTGGAAAAATGAAGGATGAATTTTTGGGGGAAAAGGGGTTAAGGAGTTTATTGGTTTAAAGGTAAAAAAATGTACAGTATTTCGAGCCAGGAGAAAACCATTAAGAAAGCAAAAGGGAATATCTCGCAGTGTTGTGCAGTCAAACATATCACATGACAACTACAAAGAGGCATTGTTTGACAATAAGACTTTTTCATCATGACAACGTAAAACTACGATCTAATCTAATGAGATCAACACAACTGTTGTAACAAAGAAGTCATTAGATAGAACAAAACACAAAACGTGTGTTTGTTAATCCAGAGTTTTCATATGCAATCGACATTGGGGGGCCCGCATAAACGGGGGGGGGTTTATATTTTAAATTTCATCTTTAAACGCAAGACTAATTATAGATCACCCAAAATTCATCTAAATCTTTTCTCATGTTTGCTTGAGTGCTTGAATTTTTTCTATTTTTCAAGATACCCTTTTTTTCCCAATTTGGGTTTTGGATTTTATGTGATCTAGATGGGTTATCATGGATTGATTAATCTTCGTAAATTTTCCCCTAATTAGCAAATTTTTTTCAAATGATTCCTGTATCAATTCTGCGGTCTCTTTTTTTATCATCCCTGTTTCGTTCTGCGCTTCCTTCTGAGCTTCCATTTTAGACTTAAAATATTTATGTAAATTTAAAATTAATTAAAGCGGAACTGTGTCTGGGGGGATTATCTGCAGTTCTTTTTTCAAAAAAGATCTTTGAGGAGCTGGTTGTTTTGTTGTGTCAGTTTCTCTTTAATAATACACGGGCGGATTCATTTTTTACAATTATTTTTATTTCATATGGATCAACACTCCAAACGGGATCGGTTGCCCTGATGCGAGTGTCCCTTCTGCTTCTCCCGGTAAATAAAGGTACCTTACTTTCAAACCAAACGGCAATAGTTTGCTGGATGAAGACTCCCCTTCGCAACATTTATTGTTTTTCTTTTGATTGCTTGTACTGGTTTTAGCCCTTTAAATTCTTCATTATTCATTGCGCGCAAAACTGGGGGCATCTTTCTAACCCATTCTGTGTTGCGAGAATTGCCCAATCAGCTCTCTGTGATACGGGTGGGAAAAAAAAAGTCTTTCAATAACTGTTTGTTAAAGTTTTCAACTAAAGCCTGTGATCTGGGGAACTCCCGGAATGCCTCTTTTAATGGTAACTCTATGTTTTAACAATAATTGATTCATCGGCCTTTAAATTCTTTTCCATCATCGCCCTTGAATCATGCGAGGATAAGTTAGCGGCCCTCGTTGGTAAATCAGTTGTATAGCGACAGCAACAGCAGAAGCACTCTTTTGTGTAATGGTTCCGCATCTTTGTATCTTAAAAGCTATGTCAATGACTGTAAGTGCGTACTTAAATCTTTTTCGCTAATCGTATCATAAGGTAAATATTAGAAGATCCATTTGATGGGTGTCGTTTGGTGTTGTGTTGACAAAGTGGGGGCCTCTGTATTCGTCTAGGTGCAGGAAAATAAATTTGCCAGATTGCTTGTTTAGATAACCATTCTTTCCTGTTTGTTCACTGACTCCTGCTGCTTGGCTTACCCTTTTTTGATTGCTGTTATTCCCTTCCAATATCCTTTTGGCGAATAATAGATTTGTTCATTTTTTATTCAGAATATTATGCGCAACAAAATACACGACAGTCATCCCAAAGACAATAACCGATTTCTTGCATCTTTTGTTTTTCTGATGGATGATAAAAGTCGTGAATTTTGGTGGGGGCAATGCCCTCGTTTGGGTTTTGCCCGTTCTAGATAATATTCTTTTTTTGCTTGATCAACATCTTTAAATGTGTAAGCTGCATGCCCCTGTTTTTTCAGGGTATCGTTAATAAAATCTAACTGCTCAATTCTCTGCTTTTCATAGTGATCTTGGCTGCAGCTAGTTGCTCCACAGCTTTGTTATGTCTTTTTCTCTCGCCGTCATCCCGTAGTTTACTAAATGCGTAATTTAAATTCCGCTAAAAGCAAGCGCATTCACTACTGCGCCGCCTATCATCATTACGAGCGAAGCATTTTTTATAAATGTATTTTTTAATTTACATATTTTCTGGAATTATTTTTTGATTAACTAGAAAATCTTTCGTAGCAAATGAAGCTGTAATAACGGCAATCAGTTTTGCCAAGTCTTCAAAGTCTAGTTTGCCAAGATCTGCTGGTTTTATTTTACAGGCTTTAACCAAGCATCGTGTATCCCACACTTAGACCTCCAATAACAGCAGAATGGTATACAAGGTTGGTAAAAAAAGTTTTTTTTGGTGCTCATTTTTAAAAATAAAATATTATAATTAATAAAAAAACATGAACAGTGATGATCTACTACAGCTACAGAGCGACCTAATCCGTCTTGGACTTACAAATGAAGAGGTTGATGACCAAGGTTATGCCCAAAAGGAAGGCTGTATTCTTTGGCAGCATGTGGAAAAAACAAAACAGTTCCCCGGAAATGAATTCAGCATAGAACAGATTCAACAAATGTCGCCACAAGACATTATAAAGTATTATAACAGGTATGAAGCGCAACTAGGATCAAGAATGGTAAAAAGTGTCGGGCAAACGGTTCTTAGCTTGTACACTAAACTAGTCAGTAGATTTGCTCCCATTGATTCTGAACAAGATTTTTATGTATGATTTAACGCAGGATCCAGTTTTAACAAAGTCATTAGAGTCTCTAGGGTTGATCTATATACAGATTTGGAACATTATTATCGCCGCCAATCATGGGATTAATTACTTTTAATCATATAGATTTTATTTCCCTTCAAAATGACCAAGCCAGAAAATCAGCAGAATCAGGAAACGCTGAATCAGAAAACATTGAATCAGGTGAAAGTGGTCACTAAAACACCTCATCCTGGACGCATTGCAGCAGGAAAAAAAAATTGCAAGTGGAACAAACAAAAAAAATTACAGTTAAAACACAGAATGAAAAAGTGCCAGTTGTTTCAATGCCAGATATAAAAACGCCAGAACAAGTTGATTCGAGGCCTACAACAGGGTTGCCTACAACCCCAAAGTCTTCATATTTTCTTAAAGCAATTGTCATTTTTTGGGGGCATTTCGTTTGGGGTGGTATTACGGTTATAAAATATATAAACAAAGACAACAAAAACCAAGCAGTCCGAACAAACTCAACCGCTAAATACAAAATCCCAACAAAACAGCATGCAGAACCGCCAACACAAAAGATCATTTTGATTTCCCTTTCAGATGCAATAATACTTTAAGAACTTAATAAATAATATAAGTTGACTTGATTTAAAAATTGGTTGTACTTAGAGGATAACTTAGTTATGAACTTATAAGTGACTTAAGGCGACTTGATCAAGAACTTATTAAACTTGAGGTGACTTGATTAAAACTTAATTAAAGAACTTGAGGTGACTTAATTAAAAACTTAACTAAAAACTTGAGACAACTTTGGGTTTAAAAACTTAGAACGACTTGATGCAACTTGAATAAGAACCTATAGCAACTTGATGAAACGTAAAATAAAAACACAATCCATTGGGGGAGACAACTCCCATTATTTTAAAGGTTGCTTTCCTTCGTGCAACCCCTTCATTATTGGCTTACAAAATTGCAGAGCTGGGGGGGGCGGCGCATTTGTCACTTTACTAGTAGGCGACCGCCCAACGCAAATCAGCCCGTGCCAAATTACACAAAATTACCTAGCCAGAGCAGCAACGCGTGCCAGTGATCCAAAAATCTAAGTAGCCCCCTAATAATATGTAGCTACATCCCGTTGAGTATTTAATTCATCAAGAGCAGCTTTCAATTTTGTTTCATTATCAATCAATGATTTTAATTTTTGTCCTTCTAGTTTTACTCTTTCTTCTTGTTTCACTCTTTGTCTCTTTATCTTCTCAACTCTTTTCTCTTTTTTAAATGGAATACTGGCCAAAACTTTCAACAGTTCTTGGCGTTCCCGATGTTGTTGCCTGATCCGTCATTTTAAAACTAACTGCATGTCTCCAAGAACACGAAACTATAAACAGTGTCAATACCTTTTTATATGTCAACGCCTAAAAACAATGTCAACACTAAAAAAACGATGTCACAGGTCAACGCAAAAGAAACAATGTCACACGGGCAGAAATATGTCACACAAGCAGGCGCAAGTCACAAAACTTGCTTTGACATAGATATTCTTACAGCAGAGCTAAGCTTGTTAACGCTGGCCGCCAAAGACCGCTGTGCCTGTTCGCCATGTCATAAAACCCAACACCGCAATTAAGTAATAAGATGCCAGCCTTATGCCGGGCCTCTGTATTCCGTGCATAGGCCAACCCCACACTTAACTCATTAAGCTCTCTGGTTTCAGAACTCTGCACAATAGTAGGTGGGTAAGGCCGGCCGAATCATGTTTGTTTGTCCAACAGTTAAAGACTGTAGTTTTATTTTACATGAAAGACAGAGGCGCGTTTAATATATGTATGCATGAAAATAATATTATTGAAAAGTTTAGTAAATTAGTATGAAAACGGATAATCCTACACAGTATGTATGTTTGTAGGGTCGTTATTTTTTGGTTATTGAAGTCTTACTTGTCAGAGAACAGCATTTTACCAATCCTGGGTCGCTTCGTCCGAAACTGGTTGAGGACGAAGTGAGCCAGGATTGGTAAAATGCTGTTCTCTTCAGTTTTGTTGTCAGCATTATTGCAGCTGCTGCTGCTGACACTCTTGGGTCCCGTGCTATGCCATCACTATCATTGTCTTGGTGGTACATACAGCAGATCACAAACGGATAAATAAACATAAGTATGTAACAGCAGAAGCAGATAAAGAACCATAAGTGTGAAAGGGCCAATACTGCTAACCTCGACTCGTGCTCTGTCTTTGTTCTGGTAACTCCGTGGAGGTGTTTCCTCGTGTCTGTTTCAAGACCCGATGGTAGGATGTTGAGATGTTATGGCGTTTATTGTAGCTGCAATTGTATGTGGGATTCGAGCGAAAATTCATATTTCACACACACACACACACACACACACACACACACACACACACACACACACACACTACACCACACACACTATATATTAGCGTGTGTTTGAAGCTGCTGAGAACAAGACCAAGAAGTCCACCTTTTCATACTTCCACTCTGAGTCCTTCCTAGAATTCACTGCGAATTCAGCTTACTTGAAAACAATTCGACCTTGCTGTACGCAGTACGTGCGCCGTTGAGAATGCCAAGGGCCGTAACTTGCACGTGTCGATAGGAACACCACAATTGCTTGCTTGATTGTCGCTCTTTATATGCTTCTAGTCGAACAGATGGGACGTGAGAACAGATGGGACGTGAGAACCCCAAGTCAGAATGACACGGGTCACACAGTTCTCCCCCTCCCCCTCCCCCTCCCCCCCTCCCCCTCCCCAACACACACTGCTCGTGTGTTTGTTTTTACTGTCACCTTTTCGTGTTAGTCCATCCACTCCTGTTTGTGTCCTTTACAAAAGTGCCTGATGAGTGGTCAGCTCCCTTCATCATCGCTAGTTATCACAGCTGGACGTCCCAGAATGGTCAGCGAAGCTTTCCCCGGTCAAGTGGCTTTCTTTGGGCTAACTGGTGGACAAGGTCAGCCAGGGTATCAGTAAGGTGTTGCTCACGCAGAGCGTTCTGTGGCAGGTTTGGCGCTCTGGCTGGCCAACGGCACGTTTACTGCGAGCGTTCGAAACGTTCTGTAGCAGTTCAGAAGTTGTTCGCAGAGGAAAGCAAGATGGCGGCCATTGCCGTCTGATCCCTTTTGTTCATGTTTGCATGTGTATTTCGGATTTCATTGGTGGAATTTGTTAAGCTACATCAACACCTTTTTCCAACTGACTGAGTTTTGTTGTTGTTGTTGTTGTTGTTGTTGTTTTTCGTAGATTTTTTTTTAGTATTGTCTTAATTAGTTTAACAGGGAAAGGGAAGATTTCTAATTGCTAGCAAAGCGATGAAATGTGAGGAATATTGTTGCTTAAAATAAGCAGAGCATTCTTGCAAAACTGGAACTTTCGTCTCGGCTCGGCAAGACACGGTATGACCCAACGACATGTTTGGGAAGAATGTGTTGGAATGGGGTGGGTGGGAGTGGAGGAAGGAGGGAGGAGGAAGAGGGGGGGGAGCAAAGTTGGACAAGATGGAGATAGAATCAGGGTTGGATGTGTGAAGAGAAATCCTGAACATATTGTAGTCATTAAACTCCACTTCAGAGACTTATTCCCGTTGGCTCCTAGTGGAGCATAGGTCATCCACGAGCCTTTTCCATCTCTGCCTGTCCCGGGCGGCGACTTCCAGCTGGCCCCAGGAATAGCCCAGTCGAGTTGTCTCCGCCTCCGTTGATCTTCTCCAGGTGGTGCGTGGTCGGCCTCTCTTGCGTCTTCCCTGTGGGTTCCATCGCAAGGCATGGCGGACAACGCTGGCTGCTGGTTTTCTGAGGGTATGGCCAAGCCAGCCCCACTTCCTGCGCTTAATTTGATCTTCAATGGGCTCTTGTCCGGCTCTTCTCCACATGTCTTCATTTGTGACCATGTCCTGCCACCTGATGCGATAGATGTACCTCAAGCATCTGTTCACAAAGGTCTGCAGGGGGTGTGTCGATGACTTGGTGGTGCGCCACGTTTCACAGGCATAGAGAAGCACAGACTTCACATTTGTGTCCAGTTCAGAGAATATGAACATATTGCAGTCATCCAACTCCAGTTCAGACAAAGGCAGTACCAGAGAAACGAAAAGCGTGCTTGCCTTTTTAGAAAAGTTGCAAATGAAGTAAACTAAGTTCTTTGATTCACAAGAAACTTGCACGATTGAGAACAGAGACAAAAGAAAACAGAGCACTAGAACACATTTTGAAGTCAAGAAGATGGTATCTTGTTCTAAGGCCTTTCGGGAACAAGACACTATTGTATCTATGAATATTTAGTGCGAAAAAAAACCCTGTTGGTTAGTACATCTGAAAAACGAGAACAAAAACAAAAAGCTAATTCATGATATCTTGAGTACAATAAAGTATTGTGTTAATATAAACGTCACAAGAAGAAGAATCTGTGCCGCCCAAAGATCTCCAGACCAATTATGCTTATTCCAACAACGTCTCAAGACTAAAAAAATACTGTGTTTGTCACAGACATCCAGCACACCACCCACGGAGCTTTTGAAAGTCGATTCGGGGTCAATCATAAAACAAGAAGACAACAAAGACACCAGAATGAGAACAAAATGGATTGGAGACAGACAGAGAGAGAGAGAGAGAGAGAGAGAGAGAGAGAGAGAGAGAGAGAGAGAGAGAGAGAGAGAGAGAAAGAGAGAGAGAGAGAGAGAGAGGGGGGGGGGAGGAGGAAGGAGGTAAAAACTCAGATCCAGATAGTCTTCTCTGAACAGCCACGTCCTATCCTGGATTCAGTGACGTCAAGTCACTGCCTCAGCGCCAATGAAAGCGCGTATTTCCCTTTGTTAAAAAGTGGGTTCAATAAGGCCTTTCAACGCGCATGAAAGCAAGCGCACACACACACACACACACACACACACACACACACACACACACACATACACGCACGCACGCGCACGCACACACACACACACACACACACACACACACACACACACACACACACACACACACGCATACACGCACGCACACACACACACACATACACACACACACACACACACACACACACACACACACACACACACACACACACACACACACACACACACACAGACGGATAGACAGACAGAGAGAAGGCGAGCGCTCCAAACTGGACATAAAGAGTTTGAATGAAAGCAAGGGTCAGGCTGGCATACTAATTATTTGAATTCTTCGGGTGATTTCACTGGTGTTCAACAAGGCTTGCTGCCGTGTTACTCAACTGTTTCTGGGAGGACGGCACGCCCCCCACGCCTCTTCTACCCGGGAGACGGGACTGGGCAGACCCCCCGTGACGGCTCGCCCAGCAGAGGTCGGTGTTTCGCGGGGCCTACCCTTCAATCAACGAAGACCACCCGCTTGTTGTGGGAAGAGTGGTGACACTAGACGTGTGGGTTGGTACCACCCCCAAAATCGTTCGTTGTGTTGTACGAGGTACCACCCCCATCCACTCTTTACTGCTTGACAGGTTGTAGGAGGTACCCACCCATTATGGAGATCAGGGAGGTACCCTGGGTAGCTTTTTATTCAGCAAACGTCACCATCTTTCCCCCCCCCCCCCCCCCCCCCCCCCTCCCCTACCCCCGGCTTGACTGAAAAAAGAGTGGTACGGTCCCACCCGTAACAGTACTTCCTCTCTCCTGTGGAAGGCAGGCAAGAAAGGAGGAACCGGAGATTGCCTTCAAATAATGGATGGTGCCTTCTTCGTATTCCAGCGATGCCAGCCCTGACACAGGGGTACCACCCATACGGTCGGCAGTCGATTAGCCACTGACTCAGCGCTTGGCACCGGCCTGGTTTTTAATTGGGCGACGAGCGGGCAGGGGGATGTACGTGTCTGTTTCAATCTGTGCAAGCCTCCCCCCCCCCCCCCTCCACCCCCCACCGCCCCCCTGCCCCCTGTGAGTTGAGGGAAACGAGGGTGGGGTGTTTGTACAAATGGGCCGGACTGTGACCTCCGCTCTAGCTATCTTCTGGCGGTCTGTAGGGTGTGGCTGTCTCTGCCTCTCTCCCCTGTGTCTCCGCACTTCCCTCCCTCATTCCTACCTGTCTTCGATGCCGGTGGGCTTCCCACCAGGAGTGAAACAAGAGTATGAGGATCAGGGCACACACACATACGCATTACATACACACAGACACACAACACACACACGCGCACGCGCGCACATACACACACACATGCATGTATACACATACATACAAACATACACACACAATATACGTATATAGTTTGACGAGTTCAAACTTCCAAAGAGGCAGGACGATCCACATATATATATATATATATATATATATATATATATATATATATATATATATATATATATATATATATACAAGAGAGGGAGAGGGGGAGAGAAGAGAGAGAGGATGTAGATGATGATGATTATGAGAGAGAGAGGGTAGAGAGAGAGAGAGAGAGGGAGAGAGAGAGAGACGTGTGTGGGAGTAAGGGTGAGCATGCCTGTCTCTCGCTCTGTGTTTGCGCGTGTACGTGCTCACCTCTCTCTCTGTCTCTCTCTCTCTTACGCATGTGCATGCTCGCGCGCATGCACACACACACAAATAATACACAACACACACACACACACACACACACACACACACACACACACACACACACACACACACACACACGCTCATTCATTCACTCACTCACTCACTCACTCACTCACACACACACACACACACACACACACTCACACACTCACACACCACACACACACACACACACACACACACACACACACACACACACACCCTGTCTCAACAATTTCTGACTTGAATACTCCCCAAATAGGAGACCGTTCAGGTTTTATGAAGGTTTTTAATTCCCCCGTCCCTTCCGCCCCACCCCATACCCGTCTACCCATCTCCAACAACTCTCCATCATCACCATCATCATCATCCACCCCTCACCTTTTCCTATATCCGACCTCCCCATGTGAGAGAGAGAGAGAGAGAGAGAGAGAGAGAGAGAGAGAGAGAGAGAGATTAAGAGATAGAGATTGAGAGAGGGGGAGAGAAAGAGAGAGAGGGAGAGAGAAAGAGAGAGGGAGAGAAAGAGAGACAGCAAGAGAGAGAGAGAGAGAGAGAGAGAAAGAGAGAGAGAGAGACAAACATAGCGAAAGAGAGCGAGAGAAAAAGAGAGAGAGAGTAAGAGAGAGAAGAAAGAGGGAGAGAAAGGGAGATAAATTGCGAGAGATAGGGAGAGAGAGAAAGAGAGCGAGAGAGAAATAGAGAGAGCGAGAGAAAGAGAGAGAGAGAGAGAGAGAGAAAGAGAGATTAAGAGAGAGAGAGATTGAGAGAGGAGAGAGAGGGGGAGAGAAAGAAAGAGAGAGGTAGTGAAACAGAGAGAAACAGAGAAACAGAGCGAGATAAAGAGAGAGAGAAGAAAGAGATAAATACAGAGAAAGAGAGAGAGAGGGGACAGAGAGAGAGAGAGAGAGAGAGAGAGAGAAAGGGAGAGAGAGAAAGAGAGCGAGAGAGAAATAGAGAGAGAGAGAAAGAGAGCGAGAGAGAAATAGAGAGAGAGAGACAGAGAGAGAGAGAGACAGAGAGAGGAAACAGACGGCAGCACTTTAGCAAGGCCTGTCTTATCAGCCGCCCTGTCAGAAGGAAGATGCCAGACTCGCAGGTGAGGGCAGCCCACACACCTGAGAAACTGGTCGTTCCCGTAGAGAGAGAGAGAGAGAGAGGAAACAGCGCGCTATTTGAGGGCACCCCACACACCTGAGAAACTGGTCGTTCTGTTTAGAGAGAGAGAGAGGAAACAGCGCTATTTGAGGCAGCCCACACACCTGAGAAACTGATCGTTCTGGTTAGAGAGAGAGAGAGGAAACAGCACTATTTGAGGGCACCCCACACACCTGAGAAACTGGTCGTTCTGGTTAGAGAGAGAGAGAGAGGAAACAAAGCGCTATTTGAGGGCAGCCCACACACCTGAGAAACTGATCGTTCTGGTTAGAGAGAGAGAGAGGAAACAAAGCGCTATTTGAGGGCACCCCACACACCTGAGAAACTGATCGTTCTGGTTAGAGAGAGAGAGAGAGAACAAAGCGCTATTTGAGGACACCCCACACACCTGAGAAACTGATCGTTCTGGTTAGAGAGAGAGAGGAAACAAAGCGCAATTTGAGGGCACCCCACACACCTGAGAAACTGATCGTTCTGGTTAGAGAGAGAGAGAGGAAACAAAGCGCTATTTGAGGGCACCCCACACACCTGAGAAACTGGTCGTTCTGTTTAGAGAGAGAGAGAGGAAACAGCACTATTTGAGGGCACCCCACACACCTGAGAAACTGATCGTTCTGGTTAGAGAGAGAGAGAGGAAACAAAGCGCTATTTGAGGGCAGCCCACACACCTGAGAAACTGGTCGCTCCGGTTAGAGAGAGAGAGAGGAAACAAAGCGCTATTTGAAGGCAGCCCACACACCTGAGAAACTGGTCGCTCCGGTTAGAGAGAGAGAGAGAGAGGAAACAGACCGCTATTTGAGGGCAGCCTACACACCTGAGAAACTGATCGTTCTGGTTAGAGAGAGAGAGAGAGGAAACAGTGCTATTTGAGGGCACCCACACACACCTGAGAACCTGGTCGTTCTGTTTAGAGAGAGAGAGGAAACGCAGCGCTATTTGAGGGCACCCCACACACCTGAGAACCTGGTCGTTCTGTTTAGAGAGAGAGAGAGAGGAAACAGCGCTATTTGAGGGCAGCCCACACACCTGAGAACCTGGTCGTTCTGGTTAGAGGGAGAGAGGAAACAAAGCGCTATTTGAGGGCAGCCCACACACCTGACTGAGACACTGATCGTTCTGGTTAGAGGGAGAGGGGAAACAAAGCGCTATTTGAGGGCAGCGCCGGAAAAGCAGTTGGGGTTGTTATCTCCTTGAGAGGGGTATCGGGGGGGGGGGGGGGGGGGGGGGGGCTTATTCTGCTACTTGCCGGCCTATCTCTTCTTTTTTTCCAGTCATCCTTTACAATAGTGAGACTGATTCTTCCCTTCCTGCTCCTTTCTGATTTCTTGTTCTCGTGGTGTGTGTGTGTGTGTGTGTGTGTGTGTGTGTGTGTGTGTGTGTGTGTGTTCTTTCAGTTCGTCGTCTTCGTGTTGTTGTTTTTTCTTCTTCTTATTTGTGATTTGTTTTCGTTCGTCACGTTCGTCATGCTTTTTGTCTTTCTTCATTCTTTTCATCCTTCCTGTTCTGGTTCATCCTCTCTCTCTCTCTCTCTCTCTCTCTCTCTCTCTCCTTCTCTCTCTCTCTCTCTCTCTCTCTCTCTCTCTCCCCCCCCCTCTCTCTCTCTCTCTCTCTCTCTCTCTCTCTCTCTCTCAGTAGCTCGGTCTCCCCCCCCCCACATTACATTGCATATATTTGTCCATGCCTATAACTTCTATAAATGTGCAAGTGAGTGCGAATATGAACGTGTATGCTTTAGGCATATATATATATATATATATATATATATATATATATATATATATATATATATATATATGTTATATATATATTGAATTATAAACAAAGCTTGCTCTTATGTCTTAGATTGAAGAAATAGGGGGAGATACGCATTCATACCTGCAGTGGCAGATGATTCTGCCTAACTAACAGTATGTGCTTGAGTGGGTGGATGGGGGAAAAAATAAAATTAATGCTTCTCAAAATGAGCCTTCAGCAAGCTTATATTCTCCAAGGGGGAGAATTCAATATTTCTTGCAGTCATTGCAACACCAGGCTGCTCTGTAGGTTGCTGGTACGGTGCTCGGTACTTATCCTTGGAATT
>CM031601.1:73289576-73292835 GCA_018398815.1 Conus ventricosus | reverse complement strand
AGAGTGCAGGCTGGAGGTGATACGTGCTTGTACGGTAGGCGTAACGCGGTCGGTTAGGCGCTTGTTCAGTGGTATAGATCCTTGTTTCTCTCTCTCTTTCTCTCTCTCTCTCTCTCTCTCTCTCTCTCGCTCTCTCTCTCTCTCTCTCTCTCTCTCTCTCTCTCTCTCTCTCTCTCTCTCCTTTCAATCCCGTTTCCTGTACTTATTCCTCTTGTCACATTCAAAGAAGAGTCGCCTCTCGTCTTTACAAAGCCACTCCTCACGATAAGTCACGTAATGAGTTTCTTGTTATTCTTTTTTCAGTTTGAATTTAACCCTCACATGAAGACGCCAGATTTATGTCAAAAATAATTAAAACGCCCCTCCCCCCTTCTTGCATCTCGAGCTCCCTTCCCTTTCCCTACCACTACCACTCCTCCTCTACCCTCGGGTCTCCAGCCAAAAGCTGTGACAGTAACTGTTTCCGTTTTGAGTAGAAAAACGCATCTGATTCCTTCATCTAGACTCGCTTCTCCTTGTCCTCGTCACAGGAAATGTAAGAACGTTGGCGTTCCCGTTTGAAATACATTTTGCTGGCTCCGGTCTGTCTTCTCCTTTCCAGTACGAAGAATCCGGCGACGTGTAGGTAAACGGTTAGTGTTTCCCAGCGAGAGTGACGGTTGTGAGATCGAACCACCGTGGGGTCGCATTTTGACAGCTTGAAAACCCTCTCCGTCCGTCCACCCAGCGTCAAACCCAGTCCTGATTCAGATCAGGGAAGATTAAGGCGGCGGAAGGAGAGGGATGGGTACCGCCTTCCATCATGCCGTTCTCCGGACACGATGAACCTCAGAGAGGTCACTGCCCCAACGGTCATTAGGTTCTGCAACGTTAACCTTAACTTTCGACCTTAGCCAATCCGTCAACAGCGACAGTCACTCCAGTTCTAAACATCCTCAACAGGCGGTGTTCGGTAATCTGCAAGGGAGGTAATCTGTTTTAGAGCTCGGTTTCCGTGAGAGTGACTCCGCCGTTTTCATTGGATAGATGCCAAAGCAGTTTTGCAGCATGAGTCAACTTAACAGTATAGTTACACACACACACACACACACACTTACGTATAGATGGAAACCTGATGCTTTCAAAACAAAATATGTCAAAAATATAGTTTGCATTTGTGGATGCAAAATATCTCCTAATCATATTCTTTGATGTCAAAGCTTGAAGATATTCATTCCAGTTTTATCGCAGAATAACTCGCTCAGTATATTCGATTCACCAGCTTTGACATGACTTTTTTGTAAGTCTAGAGAACAGTCCAATAGGTCACTATTTATAATCATTTTTTTTTCTTTTTTTTTTCTTTTCTTTTTCTTTTTTTTTTAAAATGCGGAAGTGATGGAGGGGTAAAAGAGGAGATGGGGTGAGGGGAGAGGAGGGGGGTGGGGGTGATGTTTATAATTTTGTTGATTTTTTTTCTATTATCATAGTGTAGCTATACATTCTTCCTACATTCAAATACACATACATTTTCACGCTTAAGCATCCATATGTATGCACACGTACATGAATATGTAGAACTCCGTGCAGTTTAGACATGCACAAGTCTTACTCTCTTACTCATGCATTTTTTTTTCCGTCTAATATCACGATTAGTGGAAAGACGTTAAATAAATCACACACACACACACACACACACACACACACACACACACACACACACACACACACACAGAGAGAGAAAGAGAGAGAGATGGGGGGCGGAGACAGAAGAGAGAGAGAGAGAGAGAGACAGACAGACAGACAGAGAAACAGACAGACAGACAGAGGACTAATCCAGACAAGCAGAGACAAGAGTTATCAAGCAGCCAAACAGAGAAGAACACGTTTTTCCCACATTTCAGCTGACCGGCATCAAAAACCAACAACACCTTTAGGTCCACACAGCGACACACACATCGGTGGCTTTCTATCTCTCCACCGCGATAGACGAGGCTTTCCTGGGCAGTGGCGTCCGTCTTCAACAACGTGACGATAGATGGTCAGCAGAAACAGCCAGCAGTCTCCTGACCGATGGGTGTGAGGTCATGGGATGGATGAAGGTGTCTGTCCTTCAGTCTGGTCTTCCCTGGCAGGGCCCGGTGGTCGGTTCCAGCATCGTTCTCTTGATCTAAGGGTCTGAGTTCAATCCCAGGTCTTTAAAAAGAAAAAGTCTTATACGCTTAAAGCCAAGTTACAGGAAGGGTTCTTCATCCCCCCTCCCCCCACCCCCTCCTCCCACCCTGCACCCTCCCACCCACCCACCCCCTTACCATTTCGGAGTCAAATTCTATTAGAATTCCGATTTTCGCAAAGTTGTCCGGAGGAGACTTTGAACGGAGATCTTGTATGAGAAAGCATGCGTTAAAAAGAAAGAAACC
This sequence comes from Conus ventricosus, assembly GCA_018398815.1. Classification (NCBI taxonomy): domain Eukaryota; kingdom Metazoa; phylum Mollusca; class Gastropoda; order Neogastropoda; family Conidae; genus Conus; species Conus ventricosus. Next base: position 73,290,436 of record CM031601.1, on the reverse strand, counting down.
TACTAATTCACAAAGTAACTTGCACGCCTGTTAAGTCCCACTGTATCTCGTAGAAGACCAGGCTATCGTATGTCTTTGGAATGGATCAAACAAAAACAGGGGGGAAAACCACATGCACACTGATGTCGTGTTTAAACATCATCCCCGAAGACAGAATGTGGCTACCCTTACGTGGGATTATAGCGGTCACATACGCTAAGATCTTACCAATGATGAATTTCGAAGTTCTTGTCGAAGAACTTGAGAGAAGAAGTCACCTGTTGCGAAATCTGAATCTGCGTGTGCCTTTTGTCTAAGATCAACGACATCGAAATGATCAGCTTATGATAGATCATGTTTTGAAATATGCAAGGGAGATAATCTGCGTTAGAGTAGTGCGTTCAGTGAGAGTGACCACGCCATTTTGTTTTTATGGGACAGGTACCACTCATGGGTACGCCCCCCCCCCCCTCCACCCCCCTCCACCAACCACCCCCCCCCCCCCCCCCCCCCCCCCACGACCATTATCCTGCGCGCGCTAAAATCAAATATTTCACTCCCTAGATGATTTGCCATACTGGAAAACTCCCCCCCCCCCCCCCCCCCGACCTTATCGGGGCGCTTAATAATATTTCACCTATTGATTTGATCATAAACTGGAAAGGTAACTCTGTTTGCGGTGGAAAGACTAAGCGTTATCTTCCTGCGAATTTAATTTTCCTGGGGAAAAAAAAAAGAACAGGCGTTATCTTTCCCCGGTTTTTTCCCCATGAAACAGGTGTATGGTGTTTATAAAATATTGCTGCTTGAAGGACGATATTGACTGCCGAAGAAAGACAAATGATATAGTGGAGCATAGTCTGGTGTTTGCCTGGAGTAGG
>CM031601.1:73284576-73287076 GCA_018398815.1 Conus ventricosus | reverse complement strand
ACGCTAAAAGTGCTCAACCAAATTTGTAGGTTTTACCTTTTTCCTTTTAAAACCTTGTTTTAAACTATATATATTATATATATATATATATATATATATATATATATATATATATATATATATTTTTTTTTTTTTTTTTTTTTTTTTTATTCATTCGTTCTTGCTTCGCTTTCTTCCTGATTGGTTTATTCATTCGCTCTTGCTTTGCTTTCTTCCTCCCTTTTCTTCATTTCTTTCTTTCACGATCTTGGCAACAGGGACGTTTTAACCTCTGCGGGAGTGTCGGTACTGGTCTTTTTCTTCTGCATGTTTATGAAGTCAGGTGCGTCAAAATGCTGAAAGCTGGCCTGCTTTTGTGTGGAAGGAAAACGAATTAAGACACAGAGAAAGAAGGAATCAGACGCAAACAGACAGACAGACAGACAGACAGACAGACAGACAGACGAACAAACGGCCTGGAAGAAACAAACAATTTCGAGTAAAAAGAAATCAGCGAGGGGCGAAAGAGAGAAAAAGATGCTACAATTGGAGGATCCCTTTCCCCCACCCTCCCCCCTCCCGTTCCTGTCCTCCTCCCCACCCCTCCTGCTCCCGTGCACGTCTTCTCCACCACACCACCCCCTTTCTCGTCTCGCCCTCTCTTCGATTTCTACAAGACTTTTAGACACTGGTTTGAAAATTTTCATCAGGAAAGACTTCGTTGTTCTGTACAGAAGAAAAGTGTGCGCTCCTCTGGACTATTCGAAGCGTGGAGGGGGGCAGGAAAAAAGTGAAGAGAAAAAAGAATAAGTTGAAAGAAAGAAAGAAATAATGGGACAAGGCAAATAAGAGAATTTCAAAAGAGAGGAGATGTCTTTCCCTCTTCATGTTCTTTATGAGAGACGTACTGCCCTCGACAGGGTGTGTACGCCATCAATATGATTTTCCTGTCTACCAAGATTCCTTTGACAGCGTTTTTATTTTCAACGGTCATGATTCAATCGAGAATGTACACTGTTAAACTCGTTTAGTTGTTTCTATCTTGTTTTGATTTTTCTCTTAAGTCTTTCCCTAATGATGGTAAAATTTGAAATCTGTTCCCCGTCTCCAAGTTACTTTTTGTTCAGTCATTTCTTTATAGTATGTATTTTAAGGACTGGAGGAACATTCTGTTGTTGCGGTCACTGTATGTATTTTAAGGACTGGAGGAACATTCTGTTGTTGCGGTCACTGTATGTATTTTAAGGACTGGAGGAACATTCTGTTGCTGCGGTCACTGATCTTTTTCCACATCTTAATTAGTCTGTGTCAGATAATATATCAATCTAGATGTTCTAATATTTTACAGAGAGAGAGAGAGAGAGAGAGAGAGACAGACAGACAGACAAACAGACAGAAAAGACAGAAGGTGGGGAAGGGATGGGAGGCGGAGGGGTTTGGCAGGCAAACAGACAGAAATTGAGGAGGAGGGGGACAGACTGACAGAGAGATGAAGGGAACGGAAATGCCAGTGAGATATTCCTGAAATGCCAGTGAGATATTCCTGAAATGCCAGTGAGATATTCCTAATACATTCAAAAAAAAAAGGGGGGGTTATGACAAAAAACAACTTGCCATGCCATTAAATGAGAAGGAGGAGAGAAGAAGGGGGGAGAATACAAACAGGCAGAGACAGACAAAGACAGGAGACACGCAAGAGAGATACAGACAAAATGGTTGCCGGCAATTTGTTTTCCTGACGGAAGACCAACAGAGCAAAATATTCAGGGCCAGGAAGAAGAGGCACAGAGAAAACCCAGTTTCATGCCGTTGTTTTCATAGGGCTCAGAGGGCGGTTGTTGTTTTTTTATTCTTCCGATGCAATCTTTGCGGTCTGCCAAGAAAACATAAAACGAAGGCCGAAGGAAGAACAACTATGCAGATGTATGGAGACTTCAGATCGGCCGCTATTTATGTCGGTTGCGTTTTGTTTTGTTTTATTTTTGCGCCATGCACATTCCAGAACATTGGGGAGCTAGCAGGAACATTTTGCCAGCCAGAAAAACAGGAAAGGTGTCTGGAAGATGCCGTGTGGAGAGTCGGGGTAGGGGAGGAGAATAAAACAGAATGACAACGTGCTGGAGGGAATGAACTCTTTTTTTTCTTTGTCTGTGTCTTTCTGTATGTTTGTCCTCTCTGTCTCTGTCTCTCTCTCTCTCTCTCTCTCTCTCTCTCTCTTCTCTCTCTCTCTCTCTCTCTCAGCTTTTGCCTTGGGAGCCTATGGCTTGATCACCGTCCTTTTAGCAGCCGTGAGTTCACTCAAACACACACACACACCACACACACACACACACACACACACACACACACACACACACTCACACACACACACTCACACACACACTTGATATCCAGATCAGAAGTGGAGCAAACACTGTAATCCGTCTCAGTCAAAACGTTTCACCATGAAAGACAGACTTGTGATTAAAAGGGGAAAAAAGGGGGCATGGAAGGAAACCTTCCTCCTGTAAGTGTTGTCGTT
>CM031601.1:73257076-73279576 GCA_018398815.1 Conus ventricosus | reverse complement strand
TAACTGTCTGCTCTTCAGGTAAATGCTGTAATTCTTTGACACGCCCCCAACCACAGTCCTACCCCCCCCCCCACTCCTACTCCCGACTGACTGGGTGAAAACAAAAGATTTTTTTCTGTCCGAGAAATAGTCAGAACTCTCCATGTGGGGGTAACTTTGATTTTCCTTTCTTTTTGTATTGAAATCTGGAAAATATTGAAAGTGGATGTTCATCATCACATCATTATAAACCTTTAAAATCCCACGAAAATATATGACCTCCTAGACAGTTCTCCATGGGTAAACACTAACTTCACACAGTTCATGTTCAGGGGACAATCTGTAACCATCTTGCTAAACGGATCCTGGATCCACCGTCTGATCCGGATCGGCACCACAGATAGGCACGGAAACGGAGTGGATTCCTTGTAGGGTCTCGTTCCATTTTTTTCAGCTGCATTTTTGGGAAGCTTGAGTACACTTGTGTAGACTCTGCAAATGCATATCTACTGCAAAGCACACAGCAGGATCTGCAAATGCACAAAGCTTCAATGTACCTTGATGTGCATTTACAGGCCTACTAAGTACTGTGTTTTGGTTTTGTTTTAGAGAGCCTTCAGTGAACCTCATGTGTAGCACCGGAGCCTACAGCGTACTGTGTTGAATATTTCCATTGCTTTAGGAAACGTATAAATGCCAATCCTGACTCACTTGCTTCACCACCGAGTTTTTTGGGCGAAAGTGGCCTAAAAGCCGCCTTTTTCCTGGCGGAAGAGAGAGAGAGAATTACCGGCAGACAGACAGACAGACAGAGAAAGAGAGACAGAGAGAGACAACAGACAGACAGAGAGGGGGGCAGACAGACACACACACCACACACACACACCACACACACAAAACTCTTTCTCTCTCTAAATTTAAAAATGACATTAAAATCCGCAAACTTTGTACAGGGGGCTGAAACCTGATCATTTAAATTTACGGCTCGCGGCAGTTTGCACCTAGCCTGCGCTGTGTAAACGAAGCACACTCGGTGGGTTGCAACCCATTGCATCAGAAAATGATTGCCACGTCGAAAACCCCGAATCGAGGCTGTCGCGTGACACGACGGGGTCGCCATTGTTGCTTGGACTATTGAACAAGAAGGCTGTTTTTTTGTTTGCGCTCTGTTGTGACCACTGTGTTTTACTTGTGTTATTTTAAAAATGGCTTTAAAAGTTACTGAAGAACGGGTTTTGTTATTCGAGGCCATAATTTTTTACTTTAACTGCATGTTGTGAAACCGAGAGATTGTTTTTTAGAAAACGAAAAAAGTGAACTAACTGCTTTGGAAATAAAACGGCTATTTTAAAGGTTTGTTGGTTCAAGGAAATGAAACAAATGTAGCTAGTTTTAATACGTGTTGACTATTGTTGAGATGGTTCCCTTATTCTAATAAATGGCCTGCATTGTTGAAAGTTGGCCAAAGCAAACAAACCACACGCGTTGATTGTTGGGAGCGGGCTTGGACGCTAAGCCATGTTTTAAAAACATGGCGTTCATTTCTTAAGGCGGAGGTAAACACGGCTGATTCGTATGCTAAAAAACTTATATTTGAACATTTTTGCTGTTCCTCCCAAGAAAAAAATGTTCTCAGTTTGGTATTAGACTTGATTGATTGTTAACTACGATTCAGTGTTCATGTGGCAAGCTGATCTGTGTATTAAGTGTGTATACTTTTCTACTTTTTTAATTCTAACCTTCATCTGCCTTTAAGTGTGCCCTTATGCAACTGAATGGCGATTTCGAATGTTCTGGAAAAAACAAACTAAAATAGGGTTAGGCAGACCTTAGTACATCTACCAGTATGGGAGAGTAGTGTGTGGCCAGCACTTTTCTTCTTTAAAAATGCTTCAAATATACAAGCGGAAGTACTATACTGGCGATTAGAAGCCGCCTAATTGCTGTAATTTCCTGCTAAAGCTTTTTTTTGCAAGCGTCCTACCACTGACGTAAGATCTATTTTTAGTTTACCGCTCACCGCTGGCCTGGCATTTGCCAGCATTGATCCGGCTAGAAAGAAACCCAAGAAATACTGGGTCAATCAGGCGAGCTCGCCGATTGACCTAGAAAGCGCTGCAGGCCTACCACTGACGAAAGTCTTTTTTTAGATACCGCTCTGCAGGAGCGGTCGGGGTTGTTTAGAGTCGCTGCCTTGAATTTCTACCAAGCACTTCATGACTTTGTATTTTGCTGTGATTACTGGCTCATGCTTCGCTTCACGTCCTGCTTCAACTTTTTTGGCTGCCGCACACACACCCGCACGTCCCCCCACCCCACCCCACGCACGCACGTCCCCCCCACCCCACCCCCGCACGCACTCCCCCCCACCCCCGCCCCGCACGCACGCCTCCCACCCCACCCCACGCAGGGCACTCCTCCCCCCCCACCCCCCTGTGTACACCACACACACTCACCCCCCAAGCCCACCCAAGTTCTTAATTAATTTTTTTAATTTAGTTACTTCAAGTTTTTAAATAAGTTCTTGTTTAAAGTTTTTAATTAAGTTCTTGATCAAGTTCTTAATAATTCTTGTTTAAGTCATCCTTTAAGTACAACCAAGTTTCTTATTAAGTTATCTTATAATTATCAAAAAAATAAAAGCTATGTTTTTATCTTATAGTAGATGTCTAATATAGTACACACACCCTAAAAAAAACGTGTCATCGTGAGGATGTCTTCTCAGCGTTCTCTGCATAGATCTTAAGGAAGGTCTTACATCCGAAGCAACCGCATTGATTACAATTTGGGTCTATGGAAATTCCTTTTTAGACTCCATTTTCTTTATTTATTGTCTTTATCATTTTAAAATACCCATGAATCTATTTTTAAAAAATTAAAAATTAAGTTCTTAAATATTATTCCATTATAAATGGATCAAAATGATGCTTTGTTATTGGGGGTTTGCTTTGCAGTTGTGTTCGGCTTCTGTATTTAGCGGTGGAGATTGTTTGGGCTCTTGTTTTTGCCAGCGTTGTTTTTATATTTTTTAACCGTAATAACAGCCCCCACAGCAGCAAGGGCGCCAAAAATGGCACATTTTTAAGTTCATATACCATGAAGACTTTTGGCGCCCTTGTACACATGGATTTTTTATAGCTGGCATTGAATCAACTTGTTCTGGCTTTGGCCGGTGTTATGTTTTCATGATGAGTCATATTCTGTAACATTAATTTTTTTTGTCTGTTCCACTCTGCAAATTTTTTTTCCTGCTTCAACACGCCCAGGATTTTTAATGGTCTCCCCCTGATTCAGTTTTTTCCCTGCTGATTTTCTGGCTTGGTTACTTTCTCCACCTGATTCAGTGTTTTTCTGTTTCCCTGCGGTTTTTTCCAGATCGTTCATTTTGAAGGAAATAAAATCTATATGATTAAAAGTTATTAATCCCATGATTAATTTGGCGATAACAATGTTCCAAATCTGTAGTATAATCACATCCTAGAGACTATGACTTTGTTAAAAACTGGATCCTGCGTTAAATCATACATAAAACTTGTTCAGAATCAAGGGGGAGCAAATTACTGACTATTTAGTGTACAAACTAAGAACCGTTTGCCCCACACTTTTCACCATTCTTGACCCCGCTGCGCTTCATACCTGTTATGATACTTTAAAGTCTTGCGGCGACATCTGTTGAATTTGTTCAATGCTGAATTCAGTTCCGGGGAAAATGTTTGTTTTCCACATGCTGCCAAAGATACCCCTCTCCTTTTTGGGCATAATAGCTTAAATCATCATTGGTCTTTCAAAAAGTTCAGGCAGGTTTAGGCGCCTTGTAAGCTGTAGTAGATCTTCACTGTTCATGTTTTTTTAATAATTAAAATTTTATTTTATTTTATAAAATGGCACCAAAAAAAACTGTTGCTAACCTTGTATAACCATTCTGCGTTATTGGAGGACTAAGTGTAGGATACTCATGTTTGGTAAAAGCCTGTTAAATTAAACCAGCAGATCTTGGCAAACTAGACTTTGAGGATTCAGAAAAGCTGATTGCTACATTGCAGCTTGGGTTGCTACGAAAGATTTTCTAGTTAAGCAAGGAATAATTCCAGACAATATAAATATGTAAGAAAAAAATACATTTATAAAAAATGGCTTCACTCGAAATAATGTGGCGGCGCTGTGGTGAATGGCTGCTTTTAGCGAAGTAATTTCGCATTTAGTAAACTGGGAATGACGGCGAGAGAAAAAGACATAACAAAGCTATGGAGCAACTAGCAGCTGCAAAAGACGCCTATGAAAGGCAGAGACTTGGCAGTTAGATTTTATTTTTGACACACTGAAAAGACAGGGGCATGCAGCTTACACATTTAAAAATGTTGATCAAGCAATAAAACAATATTATCTAGTAAACAGGCAAACCAATCGAGACATTGCCCCCACCAAAATTCAGTGACTTTTATCAACCATCAGAAAAACAAAAGATGCAAGAAATCGGGTTTATTGTCGTTGGTATGACCGTTGTGTATTTTGTTGCACATAATATTGGCTGAATAAAAAATGAACAAAATCTATTTTCGCCCAAAGGATATTGGAAGGCATCACAGCAATTAAAAAGCTAAGCCAAGCAGCTGGAGTTAGTGAACAAACAGCAAAGAAGGGTTTATCTAAACAAGAAATTTGGCAAATTTATACCTCCCCCTAGACGAATACAGAGACCACACTTTGTTAATACAACTCCAAACGACACCCCATCAAATGGTCTTCTTTATTTACCCTCTGATAGGATTAGACAAAAAAGATTTAAGTACCACTCACAGTCATTGACATGGCTTTAAATACAAAATGCAGAACCCATTAACACAAAAGAGTGCTTCTGCTGTTGCTGTTGCCATACAGCTGATATACCAGCGAGGCCCTTAACTTTCCCTCGCATGTTTTCAATCGATGAGGAAAAGAATTTAAAGGCCAAGTGAATCATTTATTGTTGAAACATAGAATTTTTTCCCATTAAAAGGGGCATTCCAGGAGTTCACAGATCACAGGCTTTAGTCAAAACTTTAACAAACTTTTTCCGAAAGACTTTCTCCTACCATATCACGAGGGGCTGATTGACAATTCTCGCAACACAGAATGGTTAGAAGACTGCCCTCAGTTTTGCGCGCAATGAATAATGAAGAATTTAAAGGGCTAAACCAGTACAAAGCAATCAAAAGAAAAACAATAAATGTTGTTGAAGGAGAGTCTTCAATCCGCAAAACTATTACCATTTGGATTGAAAGTAAGGTACCTTTATTTACCGGGGAAGCAGAAGGGGACATCGCACAGGGCAAACAGACCCAGTTTGGAGTGTTGATCCATTAGGAATAAAAAATTGTAAAAATAAACCCGCCCGTGTATTATTTACGAGAAACTGACACAACAAAACAACCACTCCTCAAAGATCTTTTGTAAAGGAAGAACTGCAGATAATCCCGCCGGGCACAGTTCCGTTTTAATTAATTTACGGTTCTCCAGTGCCCGATTGCAAAATGAAAACTCTGGATTAACAAACACACGTTTTGTGTTTGTTCTATCTAACGACTTCTTTGTTACAACTAGTTTGATCTCATGTAGATTAATCGCAGTTTACGTGTCTTTGATGAAAGTCTTATTGCCAAAACAATGCTTCTTGTATTTGTCATGTGATATTTTTGACTGCACAACGCTGCGAGATTTCCCTTTGCTTTCTTAATGATTTCTCCGGGCTCGAAATAACTGACATTTTTGACCTTAAACCAACAAACCCCTTGATCACCTTTCCTGATAATTCATCCTTCATCTTTCCTAAAACCTTCTTGTTATAATTGAAGGGTAAAGGCGAGTCTTTAGATAATCGGCGTGTCATCCACCCGCATGTCCTTTAGCTACTTCCTTTTCCATGTCTTTTTTGATGTCTTCAGTAGGAATATCTATAACAAAACTATCTGTATCTGGGAAAGTATTTCGGGATCAGGATACAAGGGCTTAAAGAGTCATAAAGAAACTAACATCAAAAGCTTGATAATTCTAAAACAGTAAACCCAATAAATACAGGTTTGTCTAATTTGATTTTCTTTTTTTTCATCATTATGCCAAAAAAGGGTGATCATGAAATCTTCTAAAGTCCTGATATTTGGTTTTGAAGTCAGCTTAATGCTTCTTCTCTTTGGTGACTAATCTGACATCTTTGCGTTTGTGCGGATTTCCTTTAGTCTTTAAAAACAGCGTTTCATCAGCTTAAAAAGTCTTTTTCTGAAGCATCTGTGGATTTGTTCTGAGATTAGTGTTCTTCATGATTTTATGGTTTCATAAAATGTCTTGGTCAAAACCCAATTATGCGATGACAGCTGTTAACTTAAACCATGCTTAAATAAAATTTTTGAAGTCTGAAAATGACAGACATAATTTTTTTTGCCAAAGATTGGGCAAAAGTTTAGGTGGCTCTCTTGGATCCATCTTTAGACTTTCTGCTGCAAAATGGATGTCATTATGAGGTCATGGAGTTCATGAGGATATTCTAAGTCAACTTCTAGAATGAAACCCGCTGCCCGATCAGGTTAAACTTTCAACCATTTTAATGCCTTTTGAATATTTTTCGTACCTGTGTACATTTTAAAGTTACGTAATGGAAGTGATTGCGCCATTGCCCAACCATACGTTTGGTTTGCGTCTAATTACAGGGAATGTTAGACCTTTTACTTGGATCATTAGTTGTCCAAGTATTTGTTGTTTGCTTTACAATAATGATCGACGCCTTTCTAATTCCTCACGCAATCCGTTTTCTATCACTGAATCATTGGTGGGTAGAAAATAAACAATCTGTACTCCAGAAACTTAAGAAAGCATCCCAACTCATCCCGGGCGCAGAATGTAATGCGCGGATCCAGGCTAAATTTTCATGCAGGTCTTTCTGTAATTTTTTCAAAGCGTCCGCCAACAAACATACATCACCCATCAAGTTGAATCATGATAGTCTCCCATCGTTTTTTAAACACTCTAACTTCTGCCACGCCTCGAGCATTTTGGAATCGGAGTCCTGATGTCCTTTCCTCTAAGCTAGAAAAGAACGCGCCTTTAGGGGGAAAGTGTATCTTCATCAAACCTTTCCCAATGTTCATGTACTCAAAAGGGGTTTAAACGCCCTTTCTAACAAAGTTGGGGGGTTTCAAATATTCTTCCGTTATTGGGCAGGACTTTAAGGACATGGCCATTGACTCAATGAACCCATCATGTGCTGCATAGGTCATAAAAAGACTTGTTATTAAATGAAACACATTGGACTTTCTGATGACTGTGCAATGCATGCTACCCTGAAGGCATCGTCACTGCTTCATTATAAGGGGGAGTCGTAACACTCGCAAGTTATGAAAGAATACAGGCAGCTTCCATGTCTTAGGATCAAACTTTAGTTGAAGATTGCATTTGTTTTTGCGCCCTCCTCTGAACTTTCCGCTAATGTGATCATGGTTCTTACTTTTGGATTCTTGCGTCTGATGAGAGGCCAAACCACAAAATCCAACAATGCGTGGCTGAGTCATACTGTTGTTGGTCTTCAGGCGCCATTATGATTTCAGATAAATTCAGTTATTAGAACAGTCATTGCGCACTTGCTGCATGCGCTGTAAAAATCTTTCAGCCGCATTTGGGCCTCTGTAAATTCTGTGCTGAATTGGCGCCATCCGACCTGACAACAATGAAGGCAAATGAACAAATCGTGATTACTCAATTAAGACTGTTTTTCGAAGTTTTGTGGCGCTGGCCCTTCATAAGGAAAAATGAGTGATTCGAAGTCTGCGTAAACAACATATGGAGAATGTTTTCAGTTTTTTCCAGTTCTTAAAACTAACTTGATCCAGGTGGGGCTAATTAGTTCTGTTTACAGTCAACTGGCCGATACAATGTTTCTTATGTTCGCTTGCGGCTTGAACGATGGCATTCTTGTTTAAAACATTTTCTGCCAGAATTCTTGTTTATGCCATTCTTTGAAGCATGCTGCTTAGTTTACTCATTGTCGAACAAGTGTAATGCGGTAGCCCCGCTGTGAAAACATCAGTAGTAGTCAACATGATTTTTGTCTGGCTCGCCAATCGTTGGACTGGGTTTTTGGACACTTTAATTGGCACCAATTTTTTTCCTCATCCCATGTGTATATTCATTTACCCGTATTGGTTTGTTTTGTTCTTCAAACCGATCAATTTGGTCTACACTAACAGGAAAGGACACCCCTAAAATTTAAAATCATTGATGTACGGGTGATATTTTGACACTCTCCTTGCGTTTTTGCGGGCGTGATGCAGGGCCCTTTCAAGAACACAACCCCATAAAACATTTGTTTTCTGTATTCTTTATGTTTAGAACTGCTCTTTTTGCAACTAATGCTGGAGGTATGGAATGTAAGCCTTACCAACATCGGCGCATACTAGCCCTGTTTAATCTGATCTAAGACTTCGCCTCTGACCAAAACCCGAGCCTCTCATTTTTTCTTCTTCAGCCGCAGCGCAAACTGTTAAGGGAGTTCGTCTGCCCAACCGGTGGTTAAGTCGTTATGAAAAGAACAGTCTGTTGTTTAGTCAGACCAGACTTTTAGATTTTCTTCATTTATTGTTACATAGTCGATAAAACAGCTAACTTTCTTTAACTGGCGGGTCTATATAGTTTACTTGAACTTTAAAATAACATGTACAACCTTGCCCGCCGTTTGCTGGGTCAATGACTTCTAGTCAATATCATTCAGTGCTCTTTATAAACGCTCTCTCTCAAGCAAACCTTCAAAAATTCGTCTTGCCCTTCAAAATATCTTAGCATGTTGACTTCTTTTCAAACTCAAAATATTTATTTAATAAAAAAAAAAAATAAAATCGAATCAAAATACAACGGTTTTTTGCGCTTGGATCATAAACTAAAGTATAAAAACCCTTCGTGTTGTTTACTGGAGCTGTTTTAGAAAGGTTAATGTCTCGTTACTTTTTTTAAGCATTCCTTTTTTATCGCTCGGGTCTGGCTGTTGAGAAAAGTTGTCCTCGCCTTTCTTTGAAGATCAAAACTTTTTTCTTTTGTAGTCATCAAAATCAGCCGTAAACGTTAATTCTTCATCCGTGATGTTTGGTCAACTAGCGCTTTTTTTTATTGTCATTTAAACGAGCTAAGTTTAGCTGTTATTATTTAACCATAGCTGTGTGCTTTGGAGTTTAGTTTTTAAATTTTTGCCAGCCGCACTTACAGTAATGAACACAGGCCGAGAGCTAAAAACAAACCCCAAGGTAAAGCTGGGGTGCGCCTATGCCCCTTCTAAGAGACCAACACCGTTCCTGCTGATAGGCACTTATAGTTGATGCTCCGTATTAACATTGTAACAGCATTAAAGGGAGCAGAATCCTTCGTTTGGCTTTGCTGTATTTTGAAAAGGGCTTGCTCTAGTTTTTGTTGCATTTGTGTAATGTTGGTTTTAAACTGAAGGTTTTTATGTTAGGGCTTTACTATCTCTTCTTTTGGCGGCGCTGTAGGCACATTTGGATAAACCTGAACGGACATGCTTTTTATAAAAGAAAAATAATTTAAATTTTTAATACAGTTTCAATCTGTTAGCTTCAATATTTTAGCTGCGCACATAAAATAAAAACAAATGTACCCTTAAGCGGTTTATCGCTTCTTCTTCTTTATCAATTTGAATGTTTATTACGTCTCTCACAGTTCTCCCGCTTCCATGTAACTGATTATCCCCGTTGACCTTAGGTCAATCCATAAACCGTATTTTGTTGTTAAATAATCAACAATCTTAAAGTGTGAAGGTGTAGATCTTTAGAACAGGGCAACTGTCGGATTTCTAACCCCACCTCCAAACAGTTTTCTTATTTCATCAAAATGCTGATAAGTTTAAGCCCGCTAGTAGATTTGGTTAGGACTGCCCTCATCGAACATTGTATTTCGTTATTTTGGATTAAAAAACTTTCCTTCCTCTTTGAAATGGTTCTTCATCTTCACACCAAACAATAAAATACCTAAAGGGGAAACTTGCTGAGACGCTAAAACTAAAATTCCATATAGTGTCTGCCCCGCTCTAGGATATGTTGTATGATAACACCTTTCGTAATATATTTCTAATTTTGCTGTTTTTGGGTTGTTCAATCAGCCTTGCTAAATTTAGGGTGCTAACAAAGTCAAACTCTAACGTGAGTCAGAAATGCTGTACTTTGCTTCGGGGTCGTTGATCTAATACCCCGTTGTATCGTAAAGTTAGTTCATATGGACAGTCTGTCTTTTAATCCCCCTTGAAAAGTATGGCGCATGCGCTTTTAACAACTCAAAATTAAAGGGAAAAAAAAGCGATTACCATTTCCCTAACTTACAGCTAAAGCCTTTTTGCTGCTTTAGCAACCTGAGGCGAGGGTTCACGCCTATTCTAAGTTTTAGTGCTTCTTTATTGCCGATTCCTTGAAACGCAAGATCTTCCCTTTCTTCCCGTTAGCCATAGATCAGAATAGGTTAAATTTTCTGCATTGTGTAAAGAAAATATTTTTGCCCCTCAAGTTTATAGAAATTTTTTTAACGATTGCCCGCCCCAGGTTCGTACAACTGTCCTGTTTTGGGTGTGTTGAATCGACGCTATTTTGAAAGTAAGACGCGCAAGCCTGGCCAAATCACGTCATTTGCTCCTAGGTCTGGAAATTTGACAGTAAGAATTTGATTTCCCCATCAATAGTAATGGATTATTTGGAACGTAATTGTCCGCTTATTTCCCTTCACGCCAAGGGGTTCTTTCAGTCTTCTATGCGGTTAAGAAAACGAGCCATGTGCTTGTGACATTTTATGAAGCAAAATAAAAGTTAATTATTTAAAAACATGGCAGGAATTGAAGGAAAAGATTATGTTTTTTTATCGTGGAGACGACATGAGTGATTCCCCTTGGGAGCGGCATCGCTCGGGGCTCTCATTGCATGATGAATTACAGAAATCGGGAGTTTCATTACCAACAACGGTATAATTAACAGAAGTAAGTCAGATCATTATACCAAAGTTTAGGCCAAGGGAACCTCCCGAATTTATAGACCATAATGATTTTGAAGTAAAAGATAACCATTTGTTTGTGAGGCGACCAAGGACAATTGTTCAGCTTACAACTAAAAAGACCCATCAAAGTTTTTAGCCGTGGGTTCCAATTAGAAATAGACTCCCTGCGAGCGTACAAAATCGCCTTGGCCTTGTTAGGCCAAAATTAAGGCGGAGGCGTTTCTAAACTTCAAAAACACACTGCAAAACTCCCCAAAAGATAACCAAATGCAAAACATGGAACTTAAAGAATTAAATCAATCAGCAGGTAATTAATAAATGTAATAGAACAGATCCCTTTTTCAGAAGAAACAGCGTTAAAGACTATACACACTCACCCTAAACCCCCTGCGAGAAAAAAGGCCCTGTATCATGCTTTAAGAACCATCAGAGGCGAATTAACAAAACAATTTAGCAAAAATAGGTGAACTAGATGGGCATATAAGAAGAGAAAAAGAAAAACTCGTTGAGGCTGATGACGCCACTTAGGGCATGAAATTTAAAGAAAGAATAACCCAAAGACTAAAGATCTTGAACAAGAAAGATCAGCAAGACTAGAAGTGCTAACTACTAACCGAGACCCAAATTACGAACTCAAGTGAATAGAATAAGAGAAAATACCGAAAAATTTTATATTGAAAACACAACGCTAGCAGAACGAATCCGAAAACTGTTTAGAGAGCAAGGAGTCACTTTTGTAAGTGTTATAACCCCTTAGGATTTGCAATAAGTACACTGGTGTGGCTATTACAGGCGGCGGTGGAGGTCAAAGTCCGTGCCTCCGCCCCCATCGCCTCCACCTGATAAATCATGGGTAAAAACAGCTTGATCATCTTGCGAAATTTATTAAAAAATTAGCCAGTAAAGCCGTGGACGCTTTACGGGTATATTAGGGGGTGTTGTTAGTGGGTTTTGTTACTGCAAGCAAAGTAGTTGCTTTATGGCCAAGCACTTATGGGCATTAGTTCTCTTATGTTGGGTTACTATTAGTAAGATAAAGACCGGTAATCCTATGCCAGTTAATCCAAGGGCAAGCGCTGTCTTTTCATATCCATGGTCATCGCGAACCGAGTCCGCGAGCTTTGCTGAGTCTTCAATGGGTTTTTGGGGTTTGGGGCTTGATTGGGATTTGATTTAATCTTGGGTGTTTTTTATTGTTTGTAATATTACTGGCTCAGAATTTATGTGTTTTTCCCCAAACCCTTTTGTTCATTGCCTGCTATAAGAATTTCATTTAAATTTTAGTTTTTTTATTGTACCTATCTGGAGTCTGAGGTCAGAAGGCAGCATGTAAAACCCGTGCCAAACACAAAGTCACTTTCGATTTGCGTATTGTAAAACATGTTGGGGACCTTTGAATACTTGAAGGTAAATCAACTGTAGAATTAATGGCGTCCTCTAAATTTGCTAAGTATTGTTTTTGTTGCATCAAACCGTAGAAAGATCAGTTATGCTCGACTTGCCGTGCTTGCGACCCTAGCAAACACCAAACGTAAGTACGAATTGAGTCGTTTATTCGTTCTATTCCCGCCCTAGTTAGGCCCTTAGAATGTCTAAGATAAATGTTGTCCATGCTGTTTTATGCTCTTGTTTAAAGGACCAGGGCTGAACATTTTTAAAGGAGGTTTCAAGACATATTTAAACTTTCTGTGCGTGCCCCGAAAATAAGGGGGGCCTAGGCCATGATCAAGATCCAACTTTTGTCTAAAGTCTGTCTGTGTTTAAAATTTAATTCGTTAAGATCCTTTCAAAGCTTCATGTCTATTTGTTGCTGAATGGATTAACGATTTGTCATTCGGTAATGGCGCTTGCAGTTCCCTTAAATTTCGTCTGAAGTGTAATAGAAAAAGAAATCTGTACAATGACCCTAACCAAAGGATCAGGATGAGTTAAATGATTAGCAAGACCCCTCCACACCCATTGATGCACAAGACACGCAAAGTTTAACTGGGTTCTGATAAAACTGCAACGGGTACTAAACCAGCTTTCTGGGTTTTGCTCGTTTCAATAGGGGGGTTAAGATAGCTCTTCAATGGAGTACTCACCTTTTATGAAAAGAGGGAGTTTGGGTCACAGCAATGTCAAGAGTATCAGTTGCTATATTTTTAAGATTTTAGTGCGGCCCCAACAGAATATTTTCGCCGTATATTTGAATGGGACTCATTTTTATTTTGTTTTTAAAAAATGTTTGTAACAATAACAACCAAGACCGTCCCTTTGTTTTTTTGAACATGCTATTGATAAACAATTGCGGGGCCAAAACGGTCGCGCTCCATGATAAAATTTACAAAGGTTATGGTTTAAAATAACTGAAGCCCAAAGGGGGAAAAATAAGATTACAAAATATGAAAGGAAACAAACGACGTTAAAAAAGTTAACAATACCTGATGGTTATTACGGGTTTTGCTCACTAAAAGAAGCAATGAGTAACTTAGCTTACTCTTAAACTTAACAATGCAAATCTAAAACAATATTAACATTCAAACCTGAAGAAGCAAAATACGATTTTGTAGAGACTAGCTAAAATGTAGGCTTTACAATAGCAATCTACCCACTCATAGTTTTAGTGTTTCGCCAGATGAAACTACGTTTGAGGGGGAAAGTCCCCTCATCTGATTACATCATTACTCTATGTTCATTTGGACGAGCTAAGCACTGATGAAAACTTATATGATGGAAGGGCCTCAACTGTTTTAAGAGCTCTTCCGTCAGGAAAGCTGCATATTGCGATTAGAAATTAACAATTCCTAATTTACAGTTTTAAAAGATTAGTTTGTGGGAGGGTCGGATCATTTTAATATTAAAAATCAAAGACAAAACAGGGAAAGTCGTTTAAATGTGATAACCTGCACATTGTTTTGGAAATAAAATAATACGTTGTACTAAAAATGTGCGTGGGCCAGAGAATCCGGAGTTACATTAGCGCCTGTAAGGTGTATAACCTTGAATTAAAAGACCCTTGCAGACGTTGCGGACTTTGAACAAAACGGTGAGATTGGGACTTGTATGGGTTTGAGTACACTAAAGATGGTGATTATAAACGCAAAGGGTGGCGACAGCAAAATGTTTCCTAAACTTGGAACAACTGCGCAATCTAGAGGCAAATAATGTTGGCCAGTATGAATATAAAATAGTTCGAAAACCTGACCTCAAATGGCACTAGAACCCTATTTAGAATGGGAAATAAAATTTGAATTCATAAGCCCATTTACATATTTTAAACCGCAAAAAAGTTTCAGAAAAGCATTCAAATCTGGGCCCTTTACATGTAAGTCTTATGCCAGATGACAATTTTCGGAAAGAAATTGAAATAACCCGTATGGGAAAAAAAAAAGTACATCCTCCACAGAAGAGAAACGGTTTTAAAAGATGCTTCTACAAAATTACAGTCATTCCGCAAATGAAATTAGGAGACACCCTTCACAATAAAATTTGAAATTTCTGTCTTAAAAGATAAGGAGAGGGATGGGGTTTTTGGGCGTTAGTGACGTCTTTTTAAAGGAATTCTAATTGCTGGCAAAACTTAGACGTTACAGTCTTAAAGTACTGTTGTCATTTTTCACAATGGTGAGGATATTAGGTCATAACAACAAGCAACAAAATCAATATTTGTCTAAATAGAAACAATCTACAGCACTAAATTGGATTAATCTTACACATTTAGACCTTATAGGATTTTATTATACTGAACAAGTTTTAACAAGGGCATGATAAAAACAATAACCGGATTAGATTAAGTTCTGTTATAAAACTATGGAGCAGTTAAACTTTATGACCAAAACTCCTCATTGCTCATTAATTTGTGGGCAGACTGGTTGTGGAAAAACAATATTTGTCCTAGACCTATTACAAACAGTTTTTGTTATAATTTTAATCTATTGTGGTTTTCTGTCCAACACTTAAATGGAACAAAGCATATCAAATAGAAGGGTTTTTATGGACAGAGAAACATATATTTAGTTTATCCCAGCAATAAACTGAGTGATGTTTTTGAACAGTTTATAGACTGTTTGAAGGAACGCAGACATATTTATTATAGATGACTGTTCAGCAGAAAAAGACATAGTTAAAAAGAAAACACTTTATTTAAAACTTTTCTTTTCATTGGAAGACATGCTGGAATAAGTGTGTGGATTTTATGCCAAAAAATATAACTCAGTTTTAAAAGACTTTAGAGAACAGTTAAAGACTGTAGTGTTATTTCACATGAAAGACAGAGACTCATTTGAAGAATGTTTGCGCGAAAAAGTGTTATTGAAAATGACCAGGAAAACACGGGATTAAGCAAAAACTAAAATCTGAAAGTTTAGTAAATAGTATTAAAAACGGATAACCCTCACAGTATGTTTGTTTGTAGATAATCGTTATTTTTTTGGGATTTAAAGTCTTACTTGTCAGAGAACAGTAATTGCTGATTTAGAGCACTTTCGCCGAAAACTGTCTGTCTGTCGTCTCTCTCTGTCTCTCTCTTCTCTGTCTGTCTGTCTGTTTTGAGGGGAACTTGACCTTAACGGGTTTTGTCAGGGGTGCCGGTGATTCTCTCTCTCTCTCTTCCGCCACAGGAAAAGGGGGCTTTTAGGCCACTTTCGCCCAAAAACTCGGGGGGTTGAGCAAGTGAGTCAGGATTGGCATTTATACGTTCTCTGCTTTTAATGTACCTTGAGTGTATTCCCAAAGACTACTTACTGTTTGCCCTGTTTTTGTTTCCGAGACTACAAATGTACTTTGTTTATTATTTTCAGAGCCTACTGAATACCTGCTCTGTATTCCTAGGGTCAATTGTGCTACTTTCTTTTGTATTTTCAGAGCTTTCAGTGTACTTCGTTGTGCATTGTGCATTTTCACAGCCTACAAAAGTACCTTGATTGCATTCAAGAATAAATTAAACTGTGGTGTATTTTCAACGCCTACAAAGTACGTTGTGCATTTTCATAGCTGCAATTTACCAATTTTCAGAGTCTACAATGTGCATTCTTGTTTGTTTGAGTGGCCAAGAGCCCACCATTCAATGTGCCTTGTGTGGTGTTTTGTGTGTTGTGTGTGTGTGGTGTGGTGTGTGTGTGTGTGTGTGTGTTTGTGTGTGTATTGTTTGTGCTGTGTGTGTGTGTGTTTTGTGTGTGTGTGTGTGTGTGTGTGTGTATGGTGTGTGTGTTTTTTGTGTGTGTGTTTTGTCTGTGTGTTTGTGTGTTTTGTGTGTGTGTGGTGTGTGTGTGTGTGTGTTTGTGTGTGTGTTTGTGTGTGTTGGGGTTTTGTTTGTGTGTGTGTTTGTGTTTTGTGTGTGTGTGTTGTGTGGTGTGTGTGTGTGTGTGTGTGTATGTGTTGTGTGTTTGTGTGTGTGTGTGTGTTGGTGTGTGTTTGGTGTGTGTTTGTGTGTGTGTGTGTGTGTGTGTGTGTGTGTTGGTGTTGTGTGTTGGTGTGTTGGGTGTGTGTGTGTGTGTGGTGTGTTCAGAGCCTACGGTGTACTTTGGAAGCGGGAGTACGAGGTGGACGAGAGTGAGGGGGTTTATGGAGGGGGGCGGTGTGGCGCACCCGGGAAATGACCTCAGCATCCCCTCCTCTGTCACCGTGCGCTCCAAGCGGACCAACCAAAGTCGGCGAATGGGGAGTGGCCTTTTTATTTTTTTGTCGTCATCGTCCATATCGTCACAGTGGCGTTGACGTCATCGTTGATGCCATATTCGGTATCATTATTGTTTTAATGAATTGAAAAATGAATTCTTTCTTCTTTCTTTCTTTTTTTCTTTCTTCTTCTTCTTCTCATCGTTTTCTATCGCTTCTTCTTCTTCCCCTCTCTCTCTCTTTTCTCTCTCTCTCTCCTCTCTCCTCTCTTTTCTCTCTCTCTTCTCTCTCCCTATCGCCCAAACCTTTTTCTGTGGTGTGTGTGTTTACATACATGCATAATGTGAGCGCGCGCGCGCGCGGCGGTGTGTGTGTGTGTTTTGTGTGTGTGGTGTGTGTGTGTGTGTGCTTGTGCGTGCGTGTGTGTGCGTGCATTTGCGCGTGGGTGCGTGCGTGTAGGTGTGTGTTTAGAGAGAGAGAGAGAGAAGAGGAGAGAGAGAGAGAGAGAGAGAGAGAGAGAGACTTCCGTTGAGTGTTGGCAATGTAATATACGGAATACGGATACCCATTGTGATGATAGTAGTCATGCAGATATAATGTATTTATTTTTGACTATCTTCTCCCCTCCAGCCGGCATCGACTACATCGCGGTCAACAAGATTCTGGACTTTGCCCCTGGCGTGACCATGCAGAGGGTCAAGGTCAACATCCTCGATGACATCGGGCGGCCCACGGTCGAGGGACCGGAAACGTTCCAGTTGCTCCTGCGCATGCCCAGTGAGGCTGTGTTGGGCGAGCCTTCCGTGGCGGTGATCACCATCAATGATACCGTGTCTGATGGTGAGCTGGAGGCTTAGAGGACACGGGGGGGTAGGAGGGTGTCTGGATGGGGGAGGGTGACGGGGGGGGGAGGGGGGAGGTAGATCACCATCAATGATATTTGTCTGATGTGAGTTTGGGGCTAAGAGGATTCAGGGGTGGGGGGATGGGGGTGGGGAGTGGTGGTGGATGGAAGTGGGTGAGTGGGGTTGAAGGGAGGAAAGGGGGTATCAAATTTAGACTGATGGGGGGGGGGGGGGGGGGGGGGGGCGGAGGGGTCAAATCACTATCAACGATCCTGTGTCGATAAGCTAGGGGGTGGAGAGATGGTGGAAGCGGGTGGTGAGTGGTGTGTGTGTGTGTGTGTGTGTGTGTGTGTGTGTGTGTGTGTGTGTGACAGAGAGAGAGAGAGAGAGAGAGAGAGAGAGAGAGATGGGAAGGAAGGACATGCTTTTATTTATTTTATTTTTTTTTATTCCACCAGGTGTTGTTGATGTTGTTGCTCTTTTGTTTCTTCTCCTCCCTCCTTTCTTCCTCCTCGTCCTTCTCTTCGTGCTGTTACATAATTACGATAACCATCATGGGTTCTGACTCGGAATGCTTTTTATCTAACTAACGGCTGTTGTTGATGTTGGTGCTGTTGTGTTTCTTCCTCCCCTCCCCTTGTCTGGCTCCTGCATCTGATTGCCATCCACGATTCTGTGTTATTGTGGTGAATAGGCTGGTGGGAAGAAGGAGGGGGGGGGGGGGGGGGGGGGGGAGGATGGAATTACAGGGGGTGGAGGGGGAGGGGATGTCTTTTATTCCAGCGTTTTGTTATCTGTTCGGTCTTTGTATTTTTTTTTTCTCTCTCTCTCTCTCTCGCCTTCTTCTTTGCTAGTCCGCATATTTGTTTCTGTCGTCGTTTCTCACGTCATGAAGAGTATACTTTTAAGATTTATTAGTTAGTTGTCGTATTCTCATTGTCACTACCTATCTCTTCTTCTTTCTCTCTGCATGCCTGATTCTCTCTCATCTCTCTCTCTCTCTCTCTCTCTTCTCTCTCTCTCTCTCTCTCTCTCTCTCTCTCTTCTCCTCTCTCTCTCTCTCTCTCTCTCTCCTCTCTCTCTCTCCTCTCTCTTTTGGGTCTGTCTCTCTCCTGTCTCACTCTCTGTCTCTCTGTCTCTGTCTTTCTCTCCTCTCTCTCTGTCTCTTTCTCCTCTCTCACTCTCTCTCACTCTCTGTCTCTCTCTTTTCTTTCTCTCTCTCTCTTCTCTCTCTCTCTCTTTTTCGTCTCTGTCTCGCTCTCTCCTCCCTCCTCACACACACACACTCTCTCTCACTGTGCTAAACTTTCTCTCTCAGTTTCCTAGTCTTCATCCATCAAGTGTTTTGACATAACACGACTTTCACAACAACATTTCTTCCGATATCCCGCCTGGACGATTGTGTGGGCCCTCTAAAGGGCGAGGACTGAATGAAAAAAAAAATGAAAAAAAAAAATGAAAAAAAAAAAAGAACAGAAAAGAAGAAACAATCAAAACAATTTAATATCGTCCTAAAAAAAATGACACATCAGTCACTGCATCTGTTTCGACGATAAAAAAAATGACAATCAGTCACTGCATCTGTGCGACGATAAAAAAATGACACATCAGTCACTGCATCTGTGCGACGATAAAAAAATGACACATCAGTCACTGCATCTGTGCGACGATAAAAAATGACACATCAGTCACTGCATCTGTGCGACGATAAAAAAATGACACATCAGTCACTGCATCTGTGCGACGATAAAAAAATGACACATTAGTCACTGCATCTGTGCGACCTAAAAAAAATGACACATCAGTCACTGCATCTGTGCGACCCATAAAAAAATGACACATTAGTCACTGCATCTGTGCGACCTAAAAAATGACACATCAGTCACTGCATCTGTGCGACCTAAAAAAATGACAACATCAGTCACTGCATCTGTGCGACGATCACACGTAAAACATCAAAGCTAATCCCATCCCTTGACAAAACAAAACACCTGCCACCTGTCTTCTCATTTCTTTCTTCCACCTCCCTCCTCCCCCTCTCACCTCCCTCCATCCCCCACCCCACCCCCTTGCTTTTTGCAGTTCCCAGCCCTGCAGTTCAAGGAGGACTCCTTGGAGGTGATGGAGGAGGACGGGGTGGTGCGGGGGGTGGTGCTGAGGGCGGGGGACGTTGGGCAGCAGTCTCAGGTGCGATGCTTCACCCGCCAGGACAGCGCCCGGGTGGGCCAGGACTACCAGGAGAGGCCCGACACTAATGCTCCTCATCGTCTTTAATCCAGGTAGGCGGATTTTGGAGTGGGCTGGCTGGCGGGTTGGAGGATGGCTGGCTGTCTGTTTGTCTTTTGTGTGTTTGTTTGGCTGTGTGGTTGGTTTCCGTCTTCTGTCTGTCTGTCTGTCTGTCTTGAGGAGGGACTGGTTTGCTAGCTGGCTGGCTAGCTGGCTGGAATGGTTGTCTCCTCTTCTGCTGCCATATTCTCTCTCTCTCTTCTCTCTCTCTCTCTTCTTCTCTCTCTCTCTTCTCTCTCTCTCTCTCTACTCCTCTCTCTCTCTCTCTCTTTCCCCCCTCTCTTTCTCTCTTCTCTCTTCCCCCTCTATCAAGGGAGTGTTGTGTGTGTGTGTGTGTGTGGTTGTGTGTGTTGTGTGTGTGTGAATGTGTGTGTATCTGTGTGTATTTGAGAGAGTGAGAGAGGAGAGAGAGAGAGAGAGAGAGAGAGAGTGGCAAGAAAGAGAAAACATACACACGCGCACACACAAACAACAAGCACACAACACACACACACTCACACAAACACCACACACAACACAACCCACACACACGCCGTGCATGCGTGACGCGCGTGCACAAAACGCATAACACGACAACACACATACCACAACACACACACACACCACACACACACACAAACAACACCACACAAAACACACACGAACGCACATACCACAACACCCACACACACACACAACACACACACACACACCACAACACACTCACTGTTTTGTTCTGGCATAGTTGTCCACCGACTTCCCGTGCCAACATTGAAACATTTTTTTATGCTCTCTGGTACAATGATCTTCCGGATGGCAAAGCCAGCTGGTAACGTTCGGTCGTCAGGGGTTAAAACATTTTTTATAGACCTATATTCAATGTACATTTGGAGAAAAACCTGAGTCTGTTGCAGCTTTTGTAGGACAGAGTGAAATGTGAACACTGCAGTATAGTCCTCTCTGTTTATGTGGCGAGTGGCTGAAGGAGATGAGTGGAGAGAGTGTGGAGTGCTGTGTGGATTGTGTGGGGGAGGGTTGTTGTGGGGAGTGGTGAAGGAGATGGGCGCGAGTGTGGGAGGTGGCTGGTGGATTGTGTGGGGAGAGGGTTGTTGCTTGGGGAGTGGTGAAGGAGATGGGGGAGATTAGGGAGAGAGCTGTGGATGGTGCTGGTGGATTGGAGGGGAGAGGGTTGTTGCTGGGGAGGGTGAAGGAGATGGAGATGAGGCTGTGGAGTGCTGGTGTGATTGTGTTGGAGAGGGTTGTGGTTTGTTTCTTTTTTTTTTTCTTTTTGAGCAGAAAGGGTAAAGCTGGTTACAGAGAAACATTCTGAAACCTTGTCCCGGGTGTTAAAATTTTTGGTTTTTGTTTTTACACCTCTCTCTCTCTCTCTCTCTCTCTCTCTTCT
The DNA here is from genome assembly GCA_018398815.1 of Conus ventricosus. NCBI lineage: Eukaryota > Metazoa > Mollusca > Gastropoda > Neogastropoda > Conidae > Conus > Conus ventricosus. The sequence continues at coordinate 73,258,477 of CM031601.1, read as the reverse complement.
TCCTTCTCTCTCTCTCTCTTCTCTCAACACCACACACACACACACAACACACACTAACATTTGTGCAGACGTATGCAGAGACAGGCAATTGCTTGATTGTATTTTCCTGTGTAAAGAGCTGGCTTTTTTCAATCCACACACTCTTCTCACCCCCACCCACCCCTTACCCTCTCCCTCTCTTGCCCTCCTTTTCTTCCCTTCTTCCACCCCCCCCCCACTCTCCCCCACCTCTCCCCACACTCTCAAAAAAAAAAAAAAAAAAAAAAAAGCAGCTTCCTTCCCAGGCCTTATATTATTGTGCTCAGATGCATCACGCGTTTTGAAGATTCACCCATTGTAGAGTTTGTTTGAAATCTCACTCTCACCACAACTGACGCTTCGTTCGCTTCTCTCCCTACCCCCCCCCCCCCCACACACACACTCCCGCACACCCACCTACCCCACCCCCCTTGCTCTCCCCGTCCCCACCCCAGCCTCTTCCCTCCCGCCTGCAACTCTCTACCTTCCACCCTTTCTTCCCCGACCTTACCCACTCCTTGCGACCACCACCCCCACCCCTTTCCCATCCCTCAACTGCCCACGCGGCCCCTTGTCTTTTCAACCCCAGTATTGACTTACGGTTACTGTTGCGGTAGGTAGTCCACCTGACGTTGTGTGTGTGTGTGTGTGTTGTGTGTGTGGTGGTGCGCGCGCGCGTGTGTGTGTGTGTGTGATGTGTGAGTTTGTGTGGTGTGTGGTTTATATGTGGGGTGTATATGTGTGTGTGTGTGTGAGTGTATGTACATGTGTGCGTGTGTTTGTGTGTGCGTGCGTTCGCGCTTGCTTGCGCGACCCTTTGTATGTTGTGTGTGTGGTTTGGCGCGCGCGTGTGTGTGTGTATTTTATATATATTTAATTTAGTTTGTTTATTACATATATATATATAGTTATATTATATTTATATATGTATATAAACAAACTAATAATTTCCACGAATAAGTCCGCACCGTTCCAGCAACGTACAGAGCGGCTTGGTGTTGCAATGACTGCAAGAAATAGTGCATTATAAACAAAGCTTGCTCTTATGTTTTGATTGAAGAATTAGGGGGAGATACGCATTTCATTATCTGCAGTGGTAGATGTTCTGCTAACTACAGTATGTGCAGGAGTGGGGTGATGGGGAAAATGCTTCTCAAAATGTGCTTCAGCAAGTTTATATTCTCCAAGAGGGAGGACATCCAATAGGGAGGGAAAACCCTAACATATGAATCCTGTTCATATACGATATTTCGAAACTTGTGTTTCTCCTCAGTGACGCGGAAAGTGGATAATTTGACTCCTCTGCCTTTTTCAGTTTTATGAAGAATGAATCCAGAAAAGGTTGCGTGTGCAAAACCGTTAGTATGTTTGTTGAGTTTTCAA
>CM031601.1:73234576-73244576 GCA_018398815.1 Conus ventricosus | reverse complement strand
AATAATTTGTGTGTTTGTGTGTTTGTTGTGTGTGTGTGTGTTTTGTTGGTGAAAAATTTTGGTTTTGGGTGGTGTGGGTGGTGTGGTGGTGTGTGTGTGTGTGTGTGTGTGTGGGTGTTTGTGTGTGGAGTGAGACGCGCGGGGGTACTGCATGTATATGTGTGTGTATGTAAAATGAGATGTGCCGCGCGCACGTCTTTGGGAAAGTACTTTTGTGCTGATGTGTTTGTAAGGGGGTAGATAATACGTTGTTTATGAATGATGTCTAGTACGGTTTGCCTCTTTGTGGGTATGTATGCGCGCTTGCGGGGGGGACTGCGTACGGTGTGTGTGTGTGTGTGTGTGTGTTGTGTGTGTGTGTGTGTGTTGGTGTGTGGCTGGTGTGTGTACCTGTGTGTGTTATACGCCCCCACGCGAGTGTGTGTTGTGGGGGTGTGTGTGTGTGTGTGTGTGTGGGGTGTGTGTGTTGTTGTGTGTGTGAGTGCGTGCGGCGTGTGGTTGTGGTGGTGTGTGTGTGGGGGTTGTGTGTGTGTGTGTGTGTGAGCACGTGTTGTTCTTGCTGGGGTGCGGCAGCAGCATGTTTGTGTGTGTGTGTGTGGGGTTGTGTGTGTGTTGTGGTGTGTGTGTGTGTTGTTGGAGGAGTGAGTGGAAGAAAAGGAGACAGAGACAGACAGAAAAAAGGGGCAAAAAACCTCAGTCCTGTGGATCGTTTTGCAAAACCCCGGGCCACTTACTTCCATTATGCAATTCATGATGATGGTTCAGAACGCGGTGTCGGGAAAAAGTCAGTCACTTTCCTGCACAGGATCTCTCCCCTTTCTCTCCTCTCTCTCCCCTCTCTCTCTCTGTCCTCTCTCTCTTTTTGTCTCTCTCTCTTCTCTCTCTCTTCATCCTCTCCCCTCTCTCTCTTCCTCTCCCTATCCTCTTTTTCCTGCCCCCTTTCTCTTTCTTTCTCCCCCCCACCCTCTTTCTGTCTCTCTCTCTCTGTCTCTCTCTCTCTGTTCTTTTTCTCTCTCTCTTTTTTTTTCCCTCTCCCTCTTTTTCCCCCCCCTTTTTCATCCCCACCCTCTCTGTGTTGTCAGTCAGTCAGTCAGTCTGTTGTTTGTCTGTCGGGGGGTTATCGTCTGTCTGTCTGCTGGAGGGTTTTTGTCTATCTTTGCTGTCTGTCTCGATCGATCGATCTCCTTTTTCCCCCTCCCCCCCCTCCTCCCTTTCTTTCCTCTTTTTTTTCCCCCCTTACCCCCTTTTTTCCCCCTCCCCCTTCTCTATTTTCCTCCCTCCTCTTATTTTTTCTCTCTTTTTTCTTCTTTCTTTCTCTATCTCTCTCTCTCTCTCTCTCTCTCTCTCCTCTCTCTCTCTCTCTCCTGTCTCTCTCTGTCTGTCTCTCTTCTCTCTTCTCCCTCCCTCGTTGTGTGTTGTGTGGTTTGGGGTTGTGTGTGTGTTTGTGTTGTTTTGGGGAGGGGAGAGAGAGAGAGAGAGAAGAAGAGGGAAGAGAGGAGGGGGGGAAAGAGAGGGAGAGGAGAGAAAAAAAAGGACAAATTTCTTTCAAGGGGAAAAATAAAAAAGCCAAAAAAATGCTTGGAGACATATCCCCTCAAATGCGAATCCCCAGATCAGAAAGCACCCAAAACTGTTGTTAAAAAAAAAGTAATCAGATTGGAAGGGAGGGGTGGTGAGAAGCAAAGGGGATATGGGAGGGGGGCGTGAGGAATCAAGCCAAGTGTATGTTGTTTGGTGTGTGTGTGTGTGTGTGTGTGTGTCGTGTGTGTGTGTGTGGTGTTGTGCGTGTGTGTGTGTGCGGGGGTTGTGGTGTGTGTGTGTGTGTGTTGTGTGTGTTGTTGTGTTCGCGCGCGCGCGCTGTGTGTTGTGGCCGTGCGTGCGGGGTGTGTTGTGGTGCGTGGTCCGCGCTTACGCGCACGCGCGCGTGTTTGAGTGAAGAAAGAGAGAGGAGCGTTAGAGAGAGGGAGGGGGGGGAGGGGGGAATGGGGATGAGAAAAGCATAAGCGGAGAGGACGGGAAAAGAAAAAAAAGAAGGGGGGGAGATGGTGTGAAGGAAAAACAGAAAGAGGGAAAAAAACTTTTTCCCACTCTATAAATTTTTCCTTATCAGAACAAGGGGACTTGAAAACCCCGGCTTTGAAATTCAAACACTTCGTCATTTAAAAATCAATTCTCAGATTCTTTAGTTCTTGACTTTTTTAATTCTCTTTATAATTAAGTTTAAACTGACGTTTTAGTGAGCTTTCTTGTGTGGTTGGGTGGTGTTGTGTGTGTTGTGTGTGTGTGGCGTCGTGGGGTGGTGCGTGCGTGCGTGCGTGCTGCGTGCGTGGTTTGTTGAAGGGGGGATAGAGCGGCTGGGAAAGGGGTTTGGGGGGGGTGGTGTGGTGTGGAGGAGGTTGGGGTTTAAGGCCCAAATTTGTTTGAATTTTTTTTGGGCTGTGGCGGGAATGTAGCCGCCTGGGGTCATTTTCCCCGTGTGCTCACTCATTTTGTCTTCTCTCTATGTTCTCTTTTTTCTCTTTTCTTTTTGTCTCTCTGTCTCCCCTGTCTCTTCTCTGTTTTCTCCCCCCCCCCCCTCTTCCCTTTCTCTTTCTTTCTCTTCTCCCTCTTCTCTCTCCTTTTTTTCTCTCCTCCACCCGGTCTCTTCCCCTCCTCTTTTTTCTCTCTCCTCTCTCTTTCCTCTCTGGTCTGTGTCTCTGTCTTTTCTTCTCTCTTTCTGTCTCTCCTGTTCTCTCTCTCTCTATGTCTCTCTCTCTTCTCTCTCTCTCTCTTCTTCCCCTTCTTCTCTCTGCTGTGTTACGTATGCCTGTCTGCCTCTCTCTCTCTATTTGTGTGTCTCTGTCTGTTGTCTCGTCCTTCCCCATATCTGCTCTCTCGTGTTCTCTTTCTCTGTCTCTGCCGTCTCTCTCCCTCTCCTCTCTCTGTCCTCTCTCCTCTTCATTCCAAACCCTTTTGCCTATTTTCTTTGCCTTTAACTCTTTCCCTCCGTTTCCCGTCGCCTTCCCGATGCTCTGGTTTTAGGTGTTTTTTTTTTTTGGGTCGTGGGGTTGCGATTTTTTGTATTTGCACGCGTCTGTTTTCTTTAGTTTCTTCTTCTTGGTTCTTCCCCTCCCCCCACCCGCGCAATCTCTCTCTCTCTCTTTTCTCTCTCTCCCCTTCTCTCTCTTCTCTCTCTCTCTCTCTCACACCACAACACACACAAACACAAACACACACACACACACACACACCACACACACACAAAACACACAACAAAAACACACACACCATACAAAAACCACAACACAAACACACACACACATCACACACACCACACACACACACACACACCACACACACACACACACACACCACCACACAACACATTTCTCTTTCCCTCTTCTCTTCTCTTTCTCTCTCTCTTTTTGTCTCTGTCTCTTCCTCTTTTCCCTTTTCCCCTTTTTCTCCCCCCCCCCTCTCCCCCTCCTCTCTCCTCTTTCTCACGCTCTCTCTTTCGCCCCTCTCTCCATTCTCTGTACACCCCAAGGGGTAGACACGTGTTCGTTACAATCAAGGAGACAAAAAAGACACAAAAAAATGTTGACTGACTGTGTGCTTCAAACGTGCGGCCCAGTGCCGAGTCACAGGGACAGATCAACAAACAAAGCAGGTACGACACAAGGCGCCGGGGGCTAAAGTCGCTCACTGTACAAAAAGATCAAATTTGCTGGAGGCAAGGGCGAAGGGAGGTGTGGGGGGGGGGGGGGGGGGGGTCATGGAACCCATCGAGGTAGAGAGAAGAGAAGAGAGAAGAAGGGGAAAGGGGGGGGGGGAAGGGGAAGAAACAGATAAAGAGGGAAGGGGGGTAAGAGAGAGAAGGGGGGGGGGGGGGGAGGAAGACAAAAAAAGGGAAAAGGTTTGAGAAGAAAGATTTGTGAAAGGGGGGATGAGAGAAGGGGGGGGAAGAGAGCGAGAGTGAGACAAAAGACAAACGTTACGAAGAGAGAGAGAGAGAGAGAGAGAGAGAGAGAGAGGAGAGAGAGAGAGAGAGAGAGGGAAAAGGGAAATTTTTTTTCGAAATGATTGAAGTAGTTTTGAACAACAAAAAAAGGGTTAATGTTCTGTTTGTCGTAGTTCGTGGCCCCCTTTTCCCTATACCTGTCTCAAAAAAAGGGCAGCTGGGGGAGAAGAAATGGAGAGAGAGCGAAGAGAGGAGAGAAGAGAGAGGAGAGAGAGAAGGGGGAGAAGGGGGGAGGGGGAAGAGAGAGGGGGAGGGTGAAAAATTGTATTTTTTTGAAAAAAGATGGGAAATAGTTTAGAAAAAAACAACTAAAAGGGTTTAATGTTTCTCGTTTGTCGGGTTGTGACCCCTCCGTATACACTGTCCAAAGAAAGAGGGGCAGAGGGTGGGGGGAGAGAGAAATGAGAGAGAGAGAAGGAGAGAAATTTGGGGCAACGTGGGGTGCGTGCGTGCGTGCGTGGGGTGGGTGTTTTGTGGGTTTTTGGGGGGTGGTGGTGTGTGTGTGTGTTTGTATGGTCAAAAAACACAGAAACAGTAAGAAAGAGAGAAGAGAGATAGATGTGATAGACTGAAACGACAGATCGATCGACGATCGATCGGTGAGCAAGCGAAGAAAAATGTGTCTAGATCACGGTCTGCTCTTTCCTTTTATTTCTTTCTTTTTTGCGTTCATTCCGTGTTTAAAGTTTTAAAAAAAAAACCCAATAAATGTTAGCGAACCCCCAAGGAAACGTGGAAAAACGGTCACAAACAAAAAACAAACGCGTTTCGGACCTCTTAGGGTTTCTTCAGGAAGAAAAAACAAATTGGGCAATAAAAAGAACAGTTTGGTCACTTGGCTTTATCTCGTAGCCAAAATAGGCGTGAATAAACGAGGTGTTGTTCCTGCGTTGGGCTGTTGAAAAAATGTTACGCCTCGTTGGGGCCTTCAGCCGACACTGGGGGCCCGTAACTGACAAGAATCTTTCCCCCCGCGTCAAAAACCCCCCCCTAACCCCTTCTTCCTTCCCCTTTATCCCGGGGGGTACGAGAACCCGGTGAGGAGCATCATCAACGAACGCGCTACGGGAAAGGGGACAAAGTTCCGTCTGGTCCTGGGCTCCCAGACAGTACCACCCTGCACTCGGCCGCCATCGGCACGCGTCAACGTCACCCGTGTCGTCATCATGGATGACGGAGACAGTGAGTCATGACGTCCACTATGTGGGGGCGGTGGGGGGGGGGAGGTTCTGAGGATGTGATTTTTTAAATTTTTTTTACGTGAGTTGGAGAGGGGAGGTGAAGGTAGGGGGGGGGGGGGAGATGAGAGGAAGGGGAGTGGGGGTGGGGGTGGTAGGGGTGAGAGGAGGGAGAGGGGTGGCACGCATTGCCCGTTCTGTTGTATCCATTGTTTATTTATTTACTTATCCTTCATTCATCTTACACTCTGCCATATTTCCACAGGGGGAGAGAACTCTTACACTCTGCCATATTTCCCCCGGGGGAGAACTCCTTTTCAAGGGGGATTTTTTAAGGGGTTTAAAATGAAATTTTTTGAATTTTTAGTGTAAGTAGTGGGTAAATTTATTTTGTTTAGTACGAGTCCATTCAGTTAATCGGGGGCAGTAAATTTTCGGGCCCAAGGTTTTGAACATTTCAGCCCATGTCGTGGGCCCCGGGCCCAAACCCATAAACAGTTCAGTCCTTCCTTTTGTACCCCCCAACCCAAACAACAGTTCAGTCCATGTCGGGGTGTCCCCGGCCAACCATAAAACAGTTCAGTCCATGCCCTGTTGTTCCCCGGAACCATCAACAGTTCAGCCCATGTCTTTGGTGTCCCCGGCCAAAACCTTTCAACATTTCGCCCAAAGTCGTGGTTGTCCCCGGGGCCAACCATCAACTTTCATGTCCTGTTGTCCCCGGCCAAACCCAACAACATTCATGTCGTGGTTTTACCCCCCCAAACCCATCAACGGGTTTCAGTCCATGCGTGTTGTACCCGGCCAACCTTTAAACTCCCTCTGAAGAGTCGTACTTTTGAATGCCAAAGAACCGCAACAACAGGGACATCTTTCTGAAGTGAAATTTTTTAACGCAGTTTTTTTGCTACAAATTGAAATTAAAAAGAACCGGATAAAAAACGAACGAAAAGGAAAGGACAAAATAGGTGCCCACGTTCAAAAGTTAATGTAGGTGAAAAAGGTAGGAAAAAAGGAAATTTCCCAAATTTTTCCAGACTGACACATAAAAATACCATTTAGGCGGGGGAAACGGGGGATTTTTATCATAGAGAAAAGGGGAAATCAAACTGAAGGTTTTGACTTTTAATAAAAATCCCAAATCTGGGCAGGGACCCCTTGATTTTTTTTACAGGAAAAGGGAAAAATGAAAAACGATACAGACGGCAAAACAAAAACCAAAATCGCAGGGACACATTTGTTTTCTCATAAAAAAAAAAGGAAAAATCCAAACGATCAGACGACGCATTTTTAACCAATTTTGCATGGACCATCGGTTCTCACCCACCCCAAAAAATTTGGTAACTGTTTTTTTTAAAATTTAAACCCCCGGGAAGGAAAATTTAATTTTGTTTTAAACAACCTTGCGGGCCTTAACCTTTGGGGTCCAGTTTTGCAGAAATTTTGCATGTCTCAACGCTGGGCTTATTTCATTCACTTTCCTTTAAATTCGTTTATTTTTTTGATGTCCCCAAATAATCATGTGGCTATTTTTTTTTATAATAAAGAACATTGATTGCAGTGTTTTAAAAAAGTGGGGTGTTATCAAAGGGACCCGGCTATATATCGGGCCCCTTTTTGAATACTTTGTTTTTTTAAAATATCTTTCAACCCAATTTTGTGTCATTTTTTGCATGCAAACAAGAAACTGAAATTTCAGTGCTCACCTAATCATTTTAAAACATTTTCGCCCATATAAAAAAAAACTTCAGGAGGCCTATAGGGTGGTGCTTGAAAAAGCGACATTTGGGAAAAACCCCCCTCGCTGCAGGGATGTTTTACTTACGTGCTGAAAATTTAAAAAAAAGGGCTGTCGTTAAACCCTTTGGCCTTTAAACCCCCGGGCAGCTTCATCACCTGAAGGGATGCGGGGCGTTTTCCACCGCCAAAATGACTACCGGGCCCAAAACATCCTTTTCCCTGAGAAAACCCCCCTTTTTTGTCCCCAAACCCATCATCGAGCTGTCGGGCACAATTTCAAAAAGGGGCGGGAGCCCCTGTTCAAGGGGAGGCCTCCCTTTTTTCAAGGTCCCCATCCCGAGGGGGGGCGACCCAGCGAGACCGCCGGGTCCCCTTAAAACCCCCAAAGGAAAGGCAGCGTGACGCGGCAAAGGGTACAACGGGTTCTTCAAAGGGTTTGGGGGGGAAAAGGAAAACGCGCGTGTGGGTTTTAGTTTTGGTGGGTGTGTGTGTGTGGGGTGTGGGTTGGTGTGAGTGGGTGTGTTGAGAGAGAGAAGGGGGAGAGAGAGAGGGGAGAGAGAGAGAGAGGGTGTGTGTGTGTTTGTTGTGTGTGGGGTGTGGGGTGTGTGTTGTTGTGTGTTTTTTGGGGGGGGGGGGGGGGGGGGGGGGGGAAAAGATACCCGGGGCGGAGGGAAAAGGAAATGAAACGGTGGGGTTGGGGTGGAAAAAGAGGGGATGGGGGGGGAAGGGGGGGAGGAGGGGGTTGAACGTTTTTTAGAGACCCAAAATCCCCTTGTGTTTAAGTCTTTGAACATTGCTCCCAAAGAATGAATAAAAAAAACAAACGAATGAATTAATAAATGAATAATAATCAATCATCCCCGAGTGAAAGCGTTGGTAACAAGGATATTTGTTAGGAGATGTTGGGGTAGGGGGAGGGGGGGGGCGACCTTCCCCAGAATAACTGGACACTTTGATTTTTGGGGAAAAACATCCGGGAAAGAAAGTGTTACGGGGAAAAACCTTGGTTTTTTTTTGAGAAAACAGATGGCAATCTAATGCCCATATAATAAAAAAAATACAAAATGTTTTTTGGTTTTAAAAGAATATGTGTTGGATACGGGATCAGTCTACAGATCTTATCAAAGCCGGGCGATGAGATAATTTGACAAGATGGGGGAATTGTCCCTGTTTTGTTAGAAGAAATATGTGATTTTGATGATACGTGACGGGACCGCTTTTCATTTAGGAAAACATTTACGATGAAAGGGCGAATTGTGGAGACCAAACCCATTCGATTCGGGGTGACGATGATGGTGATGAAGGGAAAAAATGATGACGTCATTCAGGTCTAATTTAGAGGACAAACTGATATGCAATAAGACATACCCCCGGGGTTTTTCCCCAAGAGGGTGGGTGATGTTAAGAAGATAGTGATGAAGTCTTTCCAAAATTTTGTTTGAGAAATTGACGACAAATAATGAGGTGGTTTTATGGTGGGGCAAAAACTGGGTAGTGTGGGCGTTTATACCCAGAAGTTTGCGGGGGAAGGTTTCGAGGGAGAGAGAAAAAACTTGCCAAACCTATTTTTCCCAAAAATTGAAGATGAATGAAGATGATGAATTTATGAGTGAAGAGGTGGTGGGGGTGGTTTGGGGCCACCAAAAGGCAAAAAGAAAAGTCCTTTTTCAAGGGGGGGTGATTATATTGACGAATTTTTGACGGTGATGAAGGGTGATGGGGAAAGATGATAAAGGGGGGTGGGGGAAAAAGTGTTAGTCGAGGAGGTGAATGTAGAGATCCTCCTTACCAAGTGGCAACAACGGGTTGTAATGACGATGATGATGATGACGACGAGGATGAGGATGGTGATGACAATGATGACGTGGATGATGTAACAGAGGTGGTGTATTGGCGTGAACGTGTCGAGACAAGAAGTGGACATCGAGATCCTCTTTGACAAGGTGAAGGAGATGAGAGAGGTCTTCACCGTCCATCTCAAACACCGCAGCGGCACTGCTCGGGTCAAGGTCAGTTCAAGGTCACCGGGTTCGCGTTTTGGCTAGTTTTTTTTTAGTATTCGAAGGATTTGGGCGTGCGTTTGCTTTTGTTCACCTCTCTCTCTGTCTCTCTGTCTGTCTCTCTCTCTCTCTCTCTCTCTCTCTCTCTCTCTCTCTCTCTGCTCGTGTGTGTGTGGTGTGTGTGTGTGGTGTGTGTGTGTGTGTGTGTGTGTGTGTGTGTGTGTGTTTTCTGCTCATAATGCATTTTATTCTCCTTTTCTTCTTTTTCCTTACCATGTCAATGTCTTGCCTTCTTGTTTTGTTTTGATGTTGTTGCTAATATTGTTGTCACGGTTGCCAATGCTGTCTTCTTTTTTTTTATCTTTCGTATTTCTCTTTCTTTTTCAGTGTTATTTTCATACACTTGACACCCCGCAGTTGTTCAGATTTCTTCCTTAAAAAAAAAAAAAGTATTTTACCTCCTTTACTTTTTCTGTCTGTCTATCTGTCTGTTTGTGTCCCATTTTTAGTTTTAATGGGCGGAATAGTAACATGACCCCCAGAGAACCTCATTCTCTATCAATGAAAGATTCGGTGAATCAATCAGTCTTTGTCCTCTCTGGCCCCATTTTGTTGTTGTTGTTGTATCCTCTGTCCTTTTCTTTGGTCGTCTTCCTCCTCGTTGTCTTCTGCGTAAGCCCACACTTCCTGTTCTGATGGCGTTCTTCATTCCCTCCTCTTCCTCCTCCGTCTCTTCTTCTCCGTTTTCCTCCTCCTCCTCCTTCTCCTCCTCCTTCTCCTCCTTTTCCTCCCTCTTCTATTTTCGTCCTTCGCTTCCTTGCCCTTTTTTCTGTTCTTTTCCCCCCCTCCCCCCCCCCCCCCCCCCCCCCCACATCGTATTATCTGTGTCCTGCTCCCCCATCGTCAAGGTATCGCTTTCCCCGCAGCCCCTGCTCTGCCTTACCAACCAGCACATCGTTTTCTATTTGGGAAGATTTGTGTTTGTTGGCTTGTTTACCCTGGATGTGGGTTGGCCCGTTCCACACAAGATCTTTTGGGTGGTCTGTGTCGGGGGAAAACAAAACACGAAGAGTGGTGTTGAA